>JAKWJA010002489.1:58171535-58690383 GCA_027704765.1 Solanum habrochaites | reverse complement strand
TAGGTGGTGAAGGGTAGTGTGTAAGAAGAGGAAAGTAATGGGAAAGAGATGCAGAAGCACCCATCAAGGTAACTTCCCTCCTAGGCCCTCCCCCACCTTTTCCTCGAGATTAGTGAAAAAGACCGAGGATGTAAGTATCCGGCTTCATAACTATGTTGAAGCAACTTCTTCACTGTCCTTTTGTATAAGTTTAGAACAAATCCGCCTGTTACGCCAACTTTATGAAAGATCTGGTCACAAAGAAAAGATGGGTCACTTTTCGAGGATTATGTAGACTACAGCTTGTGATGTGCTATCGCTACGAGATCCCTCCTACCAAGAAATAAATCCTGGTGCGTTCACTATCCCTTATAGCAGTTGGTGGTCATTACATTTTGCGAACCAGCATTATGGGTGATCCTGGGGTCCCGCAGCATAAATCTCATGCCCCTCGTCATTACAAGAAGTTGGGATTGGGTGGATCCAACACCTACGATTCGGCGACTGATTGGCCCTATCGGACAGTGAAACGGCCGATAGGGATACTCCATATGTGCTAGTAAAAGTGGAATCATTCATCTTTCCCTTTCCCGGCTGATTTTGGTCATTCGTGATTTTGAGGTCACTTTGAATTGTCCTATTTCTTGGGAGGGGCATTCCTTTGCTACAGGTAGAGCCTAGTTGATATGGAAAGGGCAGAGTGACTTTTCCGGCTGAATAATGAGAAGCGACATTTCAACATTTGTAAGACCTGAGGCCAGATGGTGAACCTCCATCGTTATCCCATAGACCACAAAGAAAAGTGAAGAAGAGACTGAACAGAAAAAATGCAATACGATTTGTGGTGGGGGATTGGGTGTTTGTACCAGTTCTCGGGTACCATTGTCGTTCCGGGCCAGCTCCAGTCCAAATGGACAGGCCCCTTATTTGATTACCCAAGTATCCCTCATGAGCAGTTGAGTTAAACTCCATGAGGGAGTGAGTTTAAGAGGAATAGGGACAGAATAAAACCCTATTTTTGGTGGCATAAAGCTCAAGGAATAAAGTAATAGAGGCGTACACTTGATGAAGTCCTGATTATCAAGTGTTCCCCAGTCGTTGCCGCGACATTAATCAGGCGCTTGTTTGGGAGGCAACCCAATTACTTACTAATGTTTCCTTTTTATAATTCACATTAGACATTTTTTTCTTATGTACTGGGTTTTAAATTGCAGGCACAACTCGACTCCCAGGTAAATTCTGGCAGAATCACTACGTCGCATATCCCACTGACGGATACAACGCCGACCTGCTTCCCATTTCCCATACTGCTCTTTTGCTCTCCCGACCGCTTCGTAGGCATCTCGTCTTCCTCTCACCCATCCTCAGGCTCACGTAAGTTCCTTGCGCGTGTCATTTTGAACATATATGCACACACGACGAACCTACTACGCCCCGTCACAGATGCGACGGACCCGGCGTCGAGGAATCGTCGCGTGAATTAATGTGAAATCTCCCAGACCCTACCCGGCTGGACCCTTTCCAAACCATTTAAATTATTAACCGTTGATACTCCACAACCCCCCATATATTCCACCCCATTTATTCCTTATTCCCCTCATCTCCCCTCTCTTTTTCAACTTCCGTCCACCACCCCCCTTTCCACCCCTCACACTGCCATTGCAGCCCCTTAAAATTGATCTCGGAGTCACTGGGACCCTGAGGGAGTGGGCCCCCAGCGGACGGAATAGTTTTCTTCCGACTACAGCGTCAGTCGTGATCAGATCCGCAATGTCCTTCAACGGCCTGGTCGGTCCCCTTCTCCCTCCTCTAGCCACGGCCCGGGGTGGTGTCGACCCTCGCCAGGATCATTCATTTCAGTTGTCTTCTTCTTCCATTGCCACGGTATGTGTCCTACATTTTCCTTATTTTCTTGCATTTTGGTTTTGTAAGTTATATTAGCTAGTTTGTTAGTCCGCATACTGTTTCCTTTATCTGGTTATGTCTAAACCTAGATCAAAATGTTCCAAAATATGTGCCATGTTGATAACCCAAGCCATAGGTGATTTTGGGCTTTGGTATTTTCTTACGTCGTGGGTCTCGACAGCATATAGTCCAACATCACTACATAACCATGTGTGCTCATCTGGGATAACGTGGGTACCCCCCAGTCTAAACTGCACTCTTCAGAACTGATCTCCGATGACGGCCCCGTCGGGTCCAACCACGACGACCGTCATATGGTCCCGTCGCACAAGCCCTAGCAACACACTAGCACCACTGTCTAAACTTCGCCTGTGACGGACCGTACAAACCCACGACTGTCCGTCCTGCACGACCTCAATGGTTGTCAGAGACCATGTTTTCTAAGGGTCTCTCAAATGTTTCAATTTCTTACGACGGACTCTTTGACTGACCATCATACTCAACGACGTCCGTCTGCACTACCTGTCAACACTGGTTGTCAGAAGACCCCTGTTTCTACAAGGGTCTATCTAAAATTCTTTCTAAGTGCCCTACGACGGAATCTCTTAATGACGGTGACCGGTCCGTACTCACTACTGTCCTTCCTCTGACCGTCATGATGGTCCATAGGACCCCCACTAAGAGGATCTCTCAACCATTTCTCAAGTGTCCTACGACGGACTCCTTACCAACGACCGTCGTACGCACTAACGGTCCCGTTCCTGCTTGACCGTCATGATGGTCAGAGATCCCTCCTTCAGGGTTCCTTATATATCCAATACCAATTATAACACTACGGACCTCATGACGGTCCGTCCAGAGTCACAACTATCCGTCATCGGTCCCGCGTTTTATACAGTTTCAATATCTCAACACACTTAGTTTCAAATTTTAATGTCATATGAGCTTGGCCTGTCTTTGTTGACATTACGCGTACTAATAGTGACTCTTTTTTTCAGGTACTATCTACATATGGCACCCAAGCAAAGACCGAGCCTACCCACGTGCGGGTCGATCCAAGTCTGTTTCCCCCCCCGTCTGCACGATTGATCAAATCGTGTCTGATGATGAGCGGACCCTGAATTATGTACTCCCCGTCCCCCCTCACCCTCCGCCCCTTCCCGGGCTACCAACGTTCCCCCCAGAGCCACATCCCGCCAAGAAGGTGGCGCCCGGCGTCGTCACTGCTCCCAGTCTGATGAGGAGCGGCACACTGACCGCACACCCTCTGGGTCCAGCCACAAACGAGGAAGGGAAGCGTCTTGCTCCTTATGAGTATCCTGGTCTAGGAAGCTTCAGGATCTGCTGAGGTTTCCCTGCAACCCGCCACTCACTGGCTGCAAAATGCGTTCGAGCCTCCGTCTGATGAGGATGACAAGTTCAACTCCACATCCGGAGCCCCAGTTCAGGTCCCCACCGCCACTCCGCTGACCATCCCAAACCGGTGGTGGTGTCGACGGCCCATGTTCAATTTTACACTTTTTTTTTTTTTTTTTTTTACTGTTTCTCCGACGCAAAGTTCTTGACCGATAAAGGAGTAATGGCTCGCACACTCACCCTGGAGCGGCGGGTCTCATCAGGGAGCCTTCCCACGCTCGCATGAGATCATAACCTCTTCACCCAAGGGCATCGCCTTGGAGTTGACAAGCACGTCCATTTGGCACGATACAAAAAAAAACAACAGCGAGGAGAATGACGTCCGGAGAGTTCTAACGCGTCCATGTAGCGACTCTTCCGATCACAGATCGACAGGCGGTCTCCGTCTGTCTTAGGCTCCCGGCTCTTCAACTATGACGTGCTGTCCTCTCTCTTTCGTTCGGTGGGCCTTTCGTACAGCACTCTCCCTGGTTGCGACACTGCCGTTTCTGCTTCACCCCTTCGCCCCTAATGTGCTCGTGCGCGGCTCGTACGTCCCGTGCGTGCCTAGGCGACTTCTTCCGTTCGTCGTCGCTCCACTTCCGTCCCTGCCCTTCGAGTTCGAGGACGTGCTCGCCATCTCAGGGGTCGCCGCCCTTCTACTTCTGCCGCCGTTTCCCTATAATAAAAAAACGGCGAAGATTTCAGATTCTACTCACTCTTACCCCCATCACTCTACTTACGGCCGATGTTGACTATCGTCTGGCATATAGTTTAGGATGGACAGTCTTGCGAGAGTCGCACTGAGGGAGACACACCAAGATGTGATGGCCCTGCACCTATCATTCGACGTAAGAGGTGCCGATTGGGTCACTGACCGAGGGGGCCTCAAAAGGCCAACCTCCACGTTTCGTCTCCAAGTTCTTTGTGGCTGCTCGTGCGTCACTGCCCTTTCCCCCACAGCTTGCTGATAACTAGTCACCACCTGGGATCGTTGAGTTGCTTACTTGTACGGCTGATAATTAGCGCGGCCCGGGCTTCGAGGTGGGACTATGCTGGCTTTCTCTCCAGGCAGTTCGTGCACGAAGGGAAATTCAAAGTCCCTTACCACCTACCACCTTCCGTTTCATGATCTTTGCCCTTTGCAGGTCTGCAGTGTGCCCATTATGGCAACCCAATAGATCAGTTGATGACCACCCCCCCGCCGGGTCCACGTTTGACGTCGGCCTCATCATGAGACGAGGCCAATGAGTTGTCCCCGACAGTAGCTTTTCGAGGGCCCCGTCCAGATCTCACCACTATCTGATGATCTTATGAGCTCGGTTGCCCATGCCCCCGCACAGTCCACACAGACAATCCACCGGACACTACCCCGACCCCGTCGAGTCTTCCCGGGTAGTAGCAACAGCCCCTCTACCGACACCGGCCCAAAGCGAGAGCCTTCCCCGCTTGGTCGAGTCCAAAACTGGAAGGCAAATGTCCACTCTTCTTGCATCAATATCCAGCCGTGGTGCATGAGTCTACTTGCTGATTCTGAAGCGCATATGGAGAAGGCAGTGCAGCATAAGCAATTGCTGCGTTAACCATCGCCTCGATGCCTTTGAATTGAGAGTATTAGCTCGACCAGCCCCCTCCGGTAGATGTGTCGACTCTTCAGCGGCGTCGAAGTCTTCGTGCAGACCATCGCCACCGTCCTAAAGAACTAGAGTATCCGGATTCTGTGAGCCCTGCTGAGGATACGGTATTGCGGCCCTTGTTTCCTACTCCAATCCGACATTCCCATCCCCTCTTCCCGCGAGAGAGTGCCAGAGGCGAAGGGTTCCCGATCAGGGATGAAGGCGCGAGCAAGGAAGAAGGGCTCCGAGCGATAGAGGCCGGCGGGAGTAGCTCAACTTGCTGAGCGGAGGCACACCAGTCAGAGCATCGCATATAGCGCTGGGGGGGGGCGTCTAGCCTCCCGCACTGTAGAGACAGCAGGAGGCGCCTACTGATTTGCGGTGTGCTGTTGAGGGCATCACTGTAGGGTGTCCATATTTGCTTAGGACACCACTGAGGGTGTCCCGGTTTGTTGAGGATTGGGTTCTGGGAAACCGAACCCACCAGCTTGTTTGATCGACGGCGCAACTGCGCCACGGTTGCTCACCTACCCTTCTAATCTTAATTTTTTTTATGCACTTGGGGGAACAATTGCATGTTTTTGTTTGTTGGGGGGGGGTAAATGGAAAGTGAGTGTTAGGGTGGAGTCTGAGTAGCCCCAACTCACTATGCCTCCTTTTTGGGGTTTTCTTGCCTGAGTTTCTTTTTCCCCCCAAAGACTGATTATTTTTTTGTTGAATACCGGCATGTTTATATCTTTTGTACCTAGTTTAACTCTGAAGCATGATGCTAAAATGATATCCCGATAAAACTGGTAAAATTTTGCTGACAGGCGTGGTACACTAAAATTGTGTGGCCTAATCGTGAATAAAGTTACCCATTGCATTACCCTAAGTCTTTAATTCAAACTAAGTAGTCTAATAATCTGGTATCAGTGATGACATGTTACGTGAGAGTAGAAATTTGAATACGTCCCCTATTGGTACTGAGCTAGAACTTGCCGGTTAGTGGTCCGCTAAAGTAGCTGTAACAAACAATTAGGAAAGGATATAGGCCCTTATTCAAGAAAGCCCTTTCAACCCAAATAAAAGAAACCAAATGAAAGTTATCCTCTCTTGCTCAAATAATTTGGAGCTTAATAGACCTTTGTGTTTTTTCACCCCCAACTGATCTTTTCTAGGAACAACGTGTTGCCCCTGGTCGCCTCCTTGGACATGTGCACCGCAGCTTATGCCAAAAGCATAGTTGAGGTGCTAATGCAGTAAACAACCTTTCGGTCTGGCCCTGGACCCAACTTTGGGGTATGTGTACCTTGACTCATGGCAAAGCCATGAGTTGATGTGGCTATTACGATTGAATGCCCTGGAAGTGGTTTGAAAGAACAAAAGGAGAGAAAGAATACAAAAGTAAGTGACTCAAAAGTAGTTGATAGAGAACAGTAAAGAAAAAGATCAGTATACAAGAATGACAAAAAACATTAAAAAAAAAAAAAGAGTCACTACACAATGGAAGAAGAAGAGAAATTGAGCAAAGGGAAGATATAGAGAAACTGGTGCGAGAGAAAATGATAAAAAGGGAAGGTTTTAGCCGATATGTCAAGGAGGGGGCACAAATTCACTGAGCTACCTAAAAATGTACCCTACCTGACCCTGAGCCGTGTTACAAGCTAAAAAAGTCTTCGTGATCCTAAGGGTTTGTATAGCAACTTAACCGTGGAAAATAAGGGCAAAGCTTATGGCAATAGGTATGAAGATGTGCTTTGTTCGAGAGCGAGTGTTGAAATGTAATCCTATACTCAAACTGAAAATCATGCTGTGAAAACTGAGGATTTTGGTTCTAAGTGAAGGACATTAGTTGCAATACCAGAATTGTTAAGCACCTCGGTGAGAAATTGAAGAGATAGTTGTTAGTGCGGTGAGTCTGTGTCTGTTCGAATCCCACAAATTCAAAGCCTAATGTGATAGCCATGCCTGTTTGATGAATTAATCGGATTGTAGCAAATGATTGCAAAGGAATAAAACATGAATACTATTGTACAAAATTGTGTAGTAGTGTCATAGTGGCGTCGCTGAGGACAACACCGGAATTTAGTTTGAGGGTTTTGATCTACGTTGGCTTCAGGTATAATCTTACATACTTTTTCCTTAAGTTTCGTGTGTCCAAAAGCCCTTTTTTGTGCTATTTTTTATACAAGTTTCCTCTTTGTTTTGTGCAGGAAATCTTCCAGGCCAATGCCGGGAGATTTTGAAGGAGAAATGCAGAAGAGACGCACTACGGAGCTTTATGATGGTCCGTCATGCCCTGTGACGGTCCGTAGGATGCAACGTGAGAGCTGCTGAAGGAAGATGGGGAAGTCTATAAATGTGGATTGAACGAGCTTGTGGACGGTCCCGTCATGGCCCTGACGGTCCCATCCTGCAGGTTCGTCGTGAAGATCAGAGAAGTGATCCCAGTAACCCCCATTCAAGAGTTGAAGTCTTTTGAACGAGAACCCCGACGGACCTCATGCCTTAGTTGAAGGTCCGTCACACTCCGTCGTTGAGGGGAATGAAGAAACCAGCAGAAGAACTGCACAATTATGGGACGACGGAGTCCACGACGTCGCGTCATTACCACCACGACGGTCCGTCGACGTGGTCCGTCAACCCAGCCGCGTTTTTGCAGATTTCCAGTAATTAGAATTCTTGTTTAATAGGTTTTAGTATTTTTTATAAATAGTTCGAAAACCTCGTTTTTGAGGTAGACCCTGATAGTTTAGACGTTGAGACTATTGAACTCCGTATTCATAAACATTGTATTGTGATTTCGCGATAATCATTAACTTTTCATAGATTCTTGACTACTTTGGAGAATTCTTGCAAGTACTTTTTGGTGATAATCAAGGCAATCTTTGGACTTTACTCTTTTTCATGTAAAAGTAAGTACTGACTCCTTATTTAATATATTTGAATATTGTTTTATGGCGACAGCAACTAAACTCCATAACTAGGGTTTGGGAACCATGGCAAATAATGAGGATAAACCCTAGCTAGAATAACAATTCAGAATAGTGTCTTGCATGTATTAATAATTCTTTCGCTTGAGAGTTTTTTAAACGGATGAGCAACGTTAGAACTCGCCTTATGCTACTTGCCGACAGGAGGGAGATAATTTAGACAAGAATTTATTACATAGTTTAGGTATCTATCTAATAGGCTAGTATTTATTGGTACGAGGTAGTAACTTAGTAATAATCGAATACGATTCTTAATATGAGTAACCGATAAGCGTTAGACCGCAAACACACTAGCCGACCAAGGTGCGGATGTGAATTTTCTATATGCCGGACCAAGGATTTATAATACATAACTTATCACTTTGCTGCAAGATACTAGGAAAGAATTGTTATAGTTTAGAATTAATCAAAGTTTAATGAACCTGTGGGGAACACGTAAACCTAGTTACTTTGATTAATTGATTAAACCCCCCACATTAAAGCTGTTAAGTGGTCTACTTTCAATTTAGTGGTTTAGTTCATTTTACTTATTAGGAAATACAAACCCCCCTATTTATAATTTTTTATGTTTTTACTTTCTAAGGAAGTTATCACCAACAATAGTATAACAATTAAGTTACGTCTAAAACGATTTTTCTCGTGGGAGCGATCCCAACCTCACTAGTTGGGTTATTTACTTGACGCGACCGCTTTACTTCTCATTTGAGAAGTAAGTTTGAGCGTATCAGTTCTTCCTAAGAGATTTAAGGGAGACAAAAGCTCATGATTTCATGAATCTGAGACAAGGTAATATGAAAGTCAAAGAGTATGGGTTCAAGTTTACCCAACTCTCAAAGTATACTCCTCATATGGTTGTTGATTCCAGAGCTCAGATTAATAAGTTATTGTATGGAGATTAAGATTCAGCGATAACATAGTGCAGAAATGTTTTGTTACTGGGAGATGTGAACGTGGCTAGGCTTATAAATCATGATTCAGCAGGTTGAGGGTAATAAATTTAGGGAATAAGCCAAGGATAACAAGAAGTCTAGGATAAAAAATTATGATACTACTATATATAGATCGAGTGGTGGAAATCACTCGCAGTCTCAGTAGAAATTTTTAGCCCCAACCCCTTCGACAGCTAGTGTTCCATCCGCAGGTTTCGTAACAATAAAAAAGGTAGGAGCCAGTCTTTAAGTCTCAATGTAGTATTTTAGGCACCAAATCATACCCACCTTTCCCAAAATATAGTAAAAACCATCCGGGGGAGTTCCTTGAAGGTAAAGAAAGATGTTTTAGGTATTTTCAGTCTGTTCAACAATTGAAATATTGTCCTTCTAGACAGGGTCAAGGAGGAAACAATTGTAGAGCTCAGTTTACAACTTCAGTAGCACCAGAAATTCGCCCGACTCAGCAGGGTAACTCTTCCAGTACAAGTGGTGGATAACGCCAATAAGGCTCTATGTTCTTCAGGTTCACCAAGATCGGGAAGGTTCGAATGATGTATTCACTTGTAAATTTTGAGTCTTTGGTCTTGATGTTTATGCATTTTTAGATAAAGGGGATACTTTGTCTTTTCTAACTCCTTTTATAGCAGTCTAATAAAGTGTTAACCCAAAAATTCTCTTAGAACTACTCTCAGTCTCTATTCCAGTTGGTTAGCAAGTTATATATAGATGGGTATACAAAAAAATTATCCTGTCACAGTCTCTCACAAAGTCACCTCAACAGATCTTGTAGAGTTAGAAATGGTATGGAATAGTTACATTCCTGTTATGCCTCAGTCCATTGTAGAACTAGGATTGTTCGTTTTATGCTTCAAAACAAACCAGTCGTAGAATGGTAGGGTAGTAACTTAGCACCTATAGGTTGTTTCATTTCTTACCTTAAGGCTAAAAAGGCGATCTCTAAGGGTTATCCCAATTCTCTAGTTTGGGTTAAGGATTCTATCTCCAAAGCCCTATTACTTGAGTCAATTCCAGTAGTCAGTGAGTTTTCTGAAGTTTTTCCATGAGATTTCCCGGAGTTCCTCCCGAAAGGGAAATTGACTTTTGAATTGATCTCCTTGCGGACACCCATCCTATTTCTATTCCTTCTTACAAAATGTCTCCATCAGAGCTTAAGGAATTGAAAGAGAAGTTCAAAGACCTTCTAGATATCAACTTCATCAGGCCTAGTATTTCTCCATGAGGTGCGCCAACGTTATTTGTGAAGAAGAAAGATGGTTTTATCGGATTGTGCATTGACTATAGAAAGTTGAACAAGGTCACAATCAAGAATAAGTATCCCATTCTCAGGATTGATGACTTATTTAACAAACTTGAGAATATTAGCTATTCTCAAAGATAGGCCTATGATGTGGTTATTATCATCTCAGAGCAAAAGATAATGACATTCTGAAAACAGCCTTCAGAACTTTGTATGGTCATCATGTATTTGTAGTTATGTCTTTTTGACTAACCAATATTCTTGCAAATTTCATGGATTTGATGAACAGATTGTTCAAGCAGTACTTGGACTTGTTCATTATCATCTTTGTTGATGATATCCTCATTTACTCTAGGAATGAGGAAGAACGTACGAGTCATTTGAGAGTTGTTGTGAAAACTATCAATGATCGCCAGTTATTTTAAAAATTTAACAAATGCATGTTTTGGTTACAGTCCATTGCTTTCCTTGGGCATATTATGTCTAGTATACGAATTCAAGTAGATTCCTAGAAGATAGAAGTAGTGAAACAATGGTCTTAACTTACCTCTACTACAAATATTAGAATTACTTGGGTCTAGCGGGTTTTTACAGAAGGTTCGTAGAAGGATTTTCCTCGATATCCTCACTATTGACTAGATTGACTCAGACGATGGTCATGTTTCTATGGTAAGATGATTACTAGAAAAGCTTTGCATAATTGAAAACTAGATTGACTACAACTTCTGTATTGACTCTGCAGAGGGTTAAGATGGTTATATGATCTATTGCAATGCACCTAGAGTTTTACTAATTTATGTGTTCATGTAGAGAGATAAGGTTATATATTATGATTCTAGATAACTTAAGATGTATGAGAAGAACTATCCAACTCATGATCTTGAACTTAAAGCAGTGGTGTTTTCACTCATGATGTTGATACACTCCTTGTATAATTGTTCACGTAGGTTGTGTTTTACTTCACTCTACGACCTTCATATGCATTGACCAAAACAGTTGAATATTCACGACTTGATGGAAGCTGGCTTGAGTTTCTAGGATTATGATATAAGTGTGCATACCATTCGTAAGGCGAATGTAGTAGCATGCTCTTGGCAATATTATATATGGGGTAGTGGTAGCCATGTTTTGATCAAGAGGAAGAAACTCTGAAGGATGTTCATAGGCTTTTGCCCAGCTAGGATTCGCCTACGAGCATATCATACAGTGGTGTAACAGTTTAAAATGGAGAAGAATATTCAATTGTAGTTGAGGTTAAGGAAAAGCAATATAGTAATACAATCTTGCTTGAACTTAAGGGTGCAGCCCATAATAAGAGAGTGTAGGTTTTCTCCTAAGGGTGAAATGGTGTACTTCGCTATCAGGTCGATTGTGCATTCCTGATATGGGTGAATTGAGACAACATATTATTGCAAAATCCCATAATTGCATATACTCTATTACTCCAGGTGACACTAAGATGTACTGCGAATGGTATGAAAAGAAATATAACAGATTTGATGGCTAAGTGCCCTAATTGTCAGCAAGTCAAGGTAGAACGTCAGAAACTATGAGGAATGACTCAAAAGATTGAGATTCCTACTTGGTAGTGGAAAGTGATCAATATGTATTTCATTTCAAGGCTACCTCATACTCGTGGAGAGCATGACTCCATTCAGGTTGCATGGATTTAATTTGTATATCATCTCAGATAGAGGCCCTTAGTTTATCTCTCATTTTTGGAAATCATTTAGAAAAGTTTTGTTACTCAAGTTAATCTTCGCACAACATTTTATCTGTAGAGGGATGGACTGGCAGAGCATACCATTCAAACCCTAGAGGAAATGTTGAGAGCTTGTGTGATCGATTTCAATGGTATTTGGGAGGATCATGTTCCCCTTATTGAATTCACCAACACTAACCATTCAAACTTTCAGATGGCCCCTTATGAGGGACGATATGGGTGTTGATGTAGATCTCCTGTTGGTTGGTTTGAAGTAGGTAAAGAAGCTTTTATAGGACCAGATTTAGTCCATTACATTATGGAGAAAGTGTAACTCGTTAGAGATAGACTTAAGACAATCAGAGTCGTTAGAAGTCTTTTTCAGATTTAAGAAGAAGGGAAATAAAATTCCAAGTTGATGATTGGGTTTTCTTAAAACTGTCACCTATAAAGGGGGTGATGAGATGTTTGAAAGAAAGAGAAGCTCGGTCTTAGATGTAGGTCCTTACAATCTTGCAAAGGGTTGGCAAAGTGGCATATGAGTTAGAGTTGCCATCAGAACTAGCAGCAGTACATCCAATATTCCACATCTCGTTTTTGAAGAAGTGTGTGGGTGATCTAGCCTACATAGTGACAGTAGAGAGTGTGGTTGTGAAGGATAGTATTTCTTATGGGATGTAACAGTTGAGATTCTAGATCATCAGGTTAGAAGGTTGAGAAATAAAGAAGTCTCTACATTCAATGTTTTGTGAAGAAGTCAGTCCGTAGAGGTAGCTACTTGGAAAGAAAAAGCTACCATGAAGGTCAAGTATCCTCACCTTATTCCTTACGATTCCACTTTGGCTTGAGGTAATAGTTCCTCTTGAGTTTTTCAATCATTCATTCATAGATTTAGTCTTAGTATCATGTTCCTTTAGTTTGTTCTTGCATTATCAGCGTATTTTAATGTTCTTTTAACGCATTTCAATTAGAAATTTAGTTCTTAGTGCTTAGATGTAAGGACTGCAACCCTCTCCCAAAATATTATCTAGTTTAGTCTTCATTCGAGGACGAATGGTCTTAAGGGGAAGATAATTTAACACCCTATATCCAAATTAGACCAAATTTGTGCTTTTCAAAAATTGCAGATGCAACATACGGTCTCCACCAAAGAACTGTAGTCAAATCTATGACCCATGTTGTAGTTCCGTGGTTAGTCAATGCAACCCCTCCCCAAACAAAACTTAAAAATCGGCTAAGTATCGACCCATGAAATAGACCTACGGTCCGTAGACCAGATCACGATTCGTGGACTGTGACGATAGACTGAGGCTTCATTTACCCAGCCTTTGACACGAACCACGATTGACCAACACGGTCCATAGATGGACTTACAGACCATAGGTCTGACCTTTTGTGAAGGTAAGCAGGGAGTTAGGGAGAAATAGTTGATTGGGTCAAATTCAAATTGGCATAATTTTAAGCACAAAAGCAATTAGGTGTCCCATGACCTATGTCATTATGTATATTAGAATCCTCTTTTCGAATCGACCGAGTTTGTTAAAATCTGATCTCTGACTAATAAGTTATAGTTATGATTATTTTAGTGAAGAAATTTCGGGCAGACTGGACTACGACCCCAGTTTACATACAGTAGATTGACCTATGGCCTGTAGGTCCTATCAATCAGTCACTCCGACAGTAGTTATATAAGGGGTCTTTTGGTATGTTCCTATTTTGTTGGACCCTAAGCTTCATTATTTAGACCCTAAATTATGAGTTTTAGTAAGTTTAAGACTAGAAACATAACTAGAACTTATCTAAATGAAATCATTTATCAAAAAATAAAAATTAGAAGCAAGATGGGAGAAAAAGATCAAGAACCCTAGTTCAAGAATGCAACAAAGTTCCATTAATTCGAACCCCGAAATTAAAAGATTTCTCAGTGGAATTTTTCACCAAGTATGTGGAATTTCACTAGTGGCTTGTTTTCACCCATCAAGTTCATAGGTTTTAGTCAGTTTCTTGATTCCCTTATTGCGACTAGACCTAGGGTTTCTTAAATATTAGAATCGTTGAGTTCTTAGTTGTTAGAATTATCCAAATAAGATTACAATGTTGTTACTCAATCTACTACAGGAATTCCAAAACCGTAACTAGATATTTCTTTAGTTCTTAAAATAAACATGCTAGGTCAGATATTTCAATAATTCAGTTATACATGCCTCGCGTTTTAATGCATTAACTGTTGCATTTTAAGTTTGTTTGTTCAATTTTGAGCTATCCATTATCTTACAAAATTCAGTAATAATGTGTTAATATTTAATCCATTGGGAGTAGCGTAATAGCGAGTTGAACTAGGGTTCACCATACCAAAACAACCCCAGAACTACTAGCCACGTAGATTGTAAGTCCCCTCTGTGAGCATCATTTCAGTGATCACAGGCAACATGCCTCTATACTGGCAGTGTATATTGAGTCCTTTCAATGGGGCGTATACATCAAACTCCATATTTATCTCATGTGGTTTTATTATCAGTTATTAGTATCTTACACAATTTTGTCAGATTATATCACATTGACCATTTATCATTATATCTTGTATTAAACTTATACATACTATAAATTTATCACTGGTTTCAGTATTTTGAGCATTTAGTATTTATATCATTTTCAAATTATATCACTGCTTATTTCTTTTTGCATTATATGTTCTTTCAGTTATATTTTATCCTGCTTGCTCATTACCTTTCAAGTACTGACACATATGTACTCTATATCTTCTCGTTATGTAGGTTAAGGTTCTCAGCATTCAGAACACGTTTAGATCAATTCCCGATCTTCAGTCAAATAGAATCGGAATTAGTGGTGAGTACTCATTATCCTAGGACACTACTCATGAGTTTCTTTTTAGTATTTTTATTCCTTTAGTTCCAGTTTTTCTAGACTTAGGTTGGGTCTGTCCTAGTATATATAGTCACTTAGAGGTTATTTTCATACATAGATAAATTCATCTTAGTATTGAGTTAATATCTTCCTTGTATTAAACTCATCAGTTTTCATATATCTCATTTATAATATATAGGTATTCCCCATATTTTCCTTTTGTTTATGATTATAGCTTCCACACAGTTTCTATTATTTAGTTTATATTTAGTATGCTCAGGATCATGCGAACAGAGTTAGATTTGGATCAGTTGTGGTCCTAGGTCCTACGTTTGCGTCTCGGGGTAGCTCAGGCCTTGAAAGAAACCCACATCTTTCTCAATAGATTATTTGGGAAAATTCAGGTGGTGATTAGCCAACCCAAATGTTATTTTTTGAGATGGGAAAAAAAATTTTTTTTTTTTTTTGGGTCAAGACATACTAAACAATGGGTACCAAAATTTGAAGTTTCACCATATCAATATAGTTTTTTTTTCTTGTTTTTTTTTAAAAAAAAAATTTTGTTTATAGCAGAGCTTTTGACACAAATCCATCAATATAAACCTGAAAAATCGACCACGAGTAAAAATCTTTATTTCCTTGTCACACCCAAACGTAATCTAAAACATTTAAAATTCCGTTACGCGGCGGTCGTTCCGGGTTGGGTCAAAATTTGGCACATGTGTTTTTGATGTTCCAACCACAAGGGAGGGGGGAAATCATTAGTAACATCTCGCAATTTAAAATAAACGGAAAAGGGCCTAAAATACCTTCAAAGTATTGGAAAATGGTACAAAATCACCTTCATCCACTATTGGTCCCAAATGCCCTTCCCACCCACCTATTGGTTTCCAAAATACCCTTGTCATCCCCCTTTTGGTTCAACTTGACCCTTATTTAGAAACGGTTTAATATTTAAACTATTTAAATAATTTTTTAAAATACGTAGCGCTCAACCATTTGTTTATAATATAACTTATTATTGTAATGTATAAATCATCCACTACCCACCCATTATAATTAAATTCCCTCTAAATTAATAAACCCGTCCACATTATTAATGCAGCTACTGCAAATGAGTTGTATTTAAAAATATAGAAGTAAATTAATCATACATCCAGTGGCTACAAAAAATCACCACCGATAAACATAAAAGTCTTACTATGTGTCATCTTAATTATTTTTAAATCTCAATTATTGTGTTTTTTACTCTCATAGGTAACTTTTTTTTCAAAATAATTTTTAAAGGGTTTTAAATAAATCATAAATATTTATACAATATATTTAAAAATAGTGCATGAATTTATTCGAAGAACGAAACGATAATGAAAATTTACTTAATTAAATAATTGAGTGTTTGGTCAACTTCAAATGACTATAACATCTAGCTCAAGATGAGTTAGAGTAAGAGGATACTTAAAGATATGGTAGGAAAACTCTTGCATTGATTTTTCCAAGCGATTGAGTTTGAGCGTTCCTGAGTTTTTATGAGTGAGTTATGCTCATTGGAAGAACAGTCAAGATTCATCAAGATCGTAGAGTTAGGCTTGTGGATTTCATTGGGGGTGATCCTTACAGGTTATGTGAGATCACCTAGCATTGTGTTGGTTCACCCACGCGTCAATCATGATTTATATCAGCAAATTTAAGTTCTTGAAAGCTTAGAAATTGATTTCTTGATGGTTTTGTTGATGTTTTATTAAATTATTGATTTGTTGAAATCGTTGAGGAGTTGTTTATCTGAATATGTGATTCTAGGTTTGAGTTTGTGCAGAATCTTATGTACTTTTAACATATAATAGATATTTAGTGTTTGGGAAAATAAAACATGGACTTTAGAGGGTTTAGAGCTGGAAAATAAAGAAAAAAATTCGCCGGTCAAAATTTGGCAGTGGTTATGCATTGCGGAACTAGCCCCCAGTTTTGGGAAAAGTCGTTTCGCATCGTGGATCTGTCACTGACCGTTCTTTCTCAAAAAGTTTTTTTGCAACCAAAATAGTCCTCCGCGTCGCGTACCCACACTCAATTTTGGAATCTTTATTTTTTTTTTAAAATCATTTTTAGCTATCGTATCCATTCAAAACATCATGAGATCATTCCTATCACAATTCACGATTCCTTGAATCGATAAAATCAATTCAAGTGCAGGTAAAATCCAAGTCAGACATCAGAGTCAAGTTAAGAGAAGTTCATAAGTTCTCCAAAAGCCTTTTACAATGTTTTAATTTTATTTTAGACTATGTTTTTGAGTTTGAGTAAGATTAAGTTTACAATTCATTTTCTTTTCTTTGCAAAAGTATAATGGGACTATGTACTCCAAAAGGGTTAAAAGTATTTTCACATTTAAACCAGAAAGAAAACCTCGATTTACAAGGAGCCTCCACTCTAGTATTCATAAAAAAGTAATTTCTTTCTAAATGAAGCAAGAGAGGAAACTTTGAACTCCATGATAGACTTTGAGCTAATTTTTTGAGCATTAATCTGAACTCACCAAAATAAGTATGTTTTTAAACATAAAAGATAATAATATTATGTTTTGGGTGTAGTATTAAGCACCGATATGTGGGAGAGTTTAGACAACTCACAACCCCAGAAACCATGTTAGCATCATATGTAAAAAGGGTCATGCTTTTTAGATGATTCATTTAGTACTTTTTAACATGGACTAGTGGATCAATTCGGTAGTTCAGGTCCAATACCTTTGGCAAGGTATAGGATGTTGTGAAAGCGTGAGGGGAACCACTTTGCCATCATTATAGATCTTACGTGATGGTTGTCAGTTAGAGAACATCCTACAACAATATTTTATATTTTTATATACATCAGAAGTATTTGAATTTTTATATACAAACAGAGTTCATATTTTATCCTTTCATACACAGAGTTGACGTCATGTTTTAAACATATTTTCTTTATATTGCACCTTTTTTAAACTACATTATATTGAAATGAGTTCAATTATATTGAGTTGAGTTTTAGGTAAGTTCATCAGATTTCTTTCAAGCCTATGTTGCGTTTAGCATTCCAAATCGCATACTCGTGTATTCAATGTACTGATGTCATTTGGTCTACATCTTATTATGATGATGACGAAGGTAATTGGGATTAGCATACAACGCATCATTGATCCAGTGAGCAGTTCACTGTTGGTGAGCCTCTTAGCATTTCGGAGGTCTCTTTTTCATTGCTTTTAGTTTTATTAGTTAGTTCATTACGATGTTGTGGGCATGTCCTAACATCCCTCTCAGCTGTTTAAAAGCTTCATAGATAGACAATCATATGTTAGTTCTTGAGTTTTCTATTTCCGATTTTAAAGGTTCGGACTAGAGTTCCACTTTTGGCTAGTGAATGTTATCCTTATACATTTTCAGTGTTTATTAAGCAGTTTCAGTTTACTGTTAAAGGTATTAATTTTCAAGAGTTAAGTCTTCCTCTATAGTGCATTCTTTTCATTCCCAGGAGTTCACTTGGGGCTAGTATGGTTCTCAACGGGAGTGGGCGTGACACAGTCAATTACCGCCTGTCCCCTACACAGTAGACTGAAGTAGAGGGGGGGTGGGATTCGTTTTCCCCGGTCCTCATTGAATGTTTTGGTGGGTAAATTAAGTACAAAGTTTAAATTGAAGTTGGGGTGCAAAAAATCACTATGGTTTATGGCTGAAAATTGAAAAAACAATAGTCCTTTTTTTTGGGTTTTGATTTTGATTTTCAAAGAATTGATTTCGCGGGGTCAGCTTTTCCAAACCACTTTTGAAATAAGATTTTTAGATCAGATTGAGGACTTTTTTAGTAGCGAACAACATATAAAATATAAGGAGGTAGGATGCACAAAGATCATACCCTTGCCTTTTCTAGATAAAGAGGTTGTTTATCCTCAATTCAAAATATGAATTTATTCCGACCTCTTTTGAGGTCAGGTCTTTTAAATAGTGAAAAACATATTCAATCAGTTTGAGGAGGGTAAGGTGTACACAAATTTTACACATATCTTTGTGTGATAAAAATATTGTTTCTAGTAGACACACAATTCAAAAGGAAAATTCAAAACTTGGTTGTAAAATAAAATATGACAACAAAATAGTAATAAAGAAAATTTACTCATAGATGTACTTTTAGTGGTCAAATAGTATAGATTTTTAAAAATAAAATAAAGAATTACATGACTATATATATTTATATGGGAAAATCAAGTAGTTTTTTTTTGGAGGGAAATTACAATTGAAAATAAACAAAAGAAAAAAAACTTATTCCCTGGATGAGACATGGATATCTCACTCTTTTTAATAAGATTCCACCCCACAATAATAAATCTTTTCATCAGTCCAGTAATAATCCTCTTGGCTTGTTCCCTCTAGGATACAACAAAGTCTGACCATAAAGTACTACTCAACATACACCGGACAAGAGTTGAGTCAAAAACTCCATAAAATAACACCCCCTTCCACTATAAAACTCTCTCTCTTTAATCAATTTTATGCACTCTATATTTACTTATAAACAAAAACAAAGTAAGATCATCAGTATTTATCGGAGGGAGAATTCTTCGTTGTAATGAATAGGAAGATTATGAAGTAAATAAATGGCCTAACACGAGGTTGCATGAGTTATAAGACATAAAAAGATAGAATAATGAATGAAGTAATAGAGTTTCATCAATAAGATGTTACGGTCATGGATGACCACATTCAGTCGCTAAAAAAAGGCAATTACTCCCAACATTCTAGCAACACAAGAGGTTGATAAAAAACCATAAAACCTAGAAATAAAAAAAGCACATGACGACGGTTAGAATATTAATTATAGTCTACAATTTATATTGATAATAAACTATGAAATATTACCAGAATAACAAAACAAAAGAAATTTAATACACCTAAAAATCATAAATAACTCAACAACCTATTAGTAAGCTTCACTCCTTATTCCCAAAATATTCCTAATTTTTTCGTTGTCGTTCTGTTTTGTTGTTGTAATCATAATCTAGATCATTCTTGAATTCACAAACATACTTATTTTTCACTCTCACGCTCCTCCTGACTAATGACTCGCCTTCTTGAGCATTCTTACTTGCCTTGTATGTCCTTTAATCCAATTTTCGGTTGGCCAACATTAGGTTACCTGCTGCAGGTAATCCACATACAATTTATCGATAAAATAGGGGTTTCCTACCCATTTCTCTCATAATATTGGCTCTGAGTTCAAGCACGATAGAATACTAAAGAGTTTCATTCGGGTAATAAACAACGACCTTGTTGAAAATCCACAACAGATCTCTAAAGAAACTAGTAATTTTCACGTTCGATAAACATCTTTTTCTAACTTGTATTGAATCTTTAATTCCATATGTTGCTTAATTTGTTTAAAATAATATAGATCTTCCTGAAATAATAAAACATTTAGCACTATACGGATTAATAATATATCCATTTTATGATGATTATACTATAAATTTTACCTCACATTGAGTTTAAAAAGAAAAAAAAGTCTTTTCCTATTAAACATGTCAAATACTCGTTCTTTCAAATTGTAGAACTATTTTATTATCAATCTGTTAAAAATAAATGACATATGTCTATATCAAAATAATCATGCTATAACATTTCTATTTTATCATTAGTGAGAAGTTTTTATAGTCACACAAATATTACAATGTATTTACGAGCATAAGGTTAAGAATTCTATGTATTGTGTTGAGCAAAATTATATCTGTTTTTAAAGATAAAAAGATATGAACTTTAAATCTAATCATGTTTCAATTAATAAAATACTATTTCTTTTTCTTAATAGATAGTAGGAATGACTTGTGGAAGTCGGATTTAAATTAAAGATACAAACCACACAATAATATAGATTATCCATGTTTACCTAACTGGAAAGCCGAGATTCAAAAAGACAACAATGCTTGTGAGATCTAACCCCATTAAGAATTTTTATGAAATCCTTACAAACATTCTCCATCTTTTCATTAGATTTATCATCAAATTATTTCGCATGTAACTTTATTATTTCTTCAGCTTCATGTTTGAAAATATTATTAGATTTTTTCCTACATAAACATAGCATAACTAAAGATATAAGTTATTAGATTATCATTTTGTTGTCAGGCTTATAATAAAACATGTGGATATATAGTTTCAGCCTCATATGGTTATTGGTGAAAATTATAAACACTTGATAGAAATCATCAAGAAGAATAAAATATGAATTTGAAGAGAGATATAAAATATCGTACATCCTCTTTGAGAAATAAAGATCCTAACTTAGAAAAAATTGCTATTTGGAGAATCTTAGTAGCTCTATTTTTTACTAACTAAAATTTTAATTTACAGTTGAGGGTTCGACTACTACCTTGTAATCCCCTTCTCCACTTTAATTTTCGTAACCTCAAATTTGTTTTGTTTCTTAAAATAGATAAGAATTTGTGGTTTTGAAAGACGCCATCAATAATATGAAGTTTTTTTTCTCGGAAGATTTAAGCAATTTTACTTTTCAAAATTTAGTTTGATCTTTCTTAGTACTTTTTCACTTACCAAAAAACAATAGAAGTTTACAAACTTAATTTGGGAAAATAAAAGTAATAACCTAATGAATAGTTATATGGAACCAATGATCAAGCTAACTATCCACATCATGATTTTATAAGGAAACATATGACTTAGAATCTAATGTTGTTAAAAAGTCATATAATAATAATATTGTTTGACAGTGTTTCCTAAATTGTAACAATGTGTTTTAATGTTTAATGATATTGGTTATTTCTTTTCTCTTTCCTTTTTTTTAATGATAAAATTGGAATCAAGGACTCTTTATTTGACCAAAAAAATAAATGAAACATTTTAGTGTAGATTGTACCAATTAGTGATAATTTATTTATGCTCCAACTCCTAAGTTTTAGGAAAGATATATATTTTTGAATGTATTTTGTGTCTTCCTGATAACTTTTTCTTTGGTAAAAACCATCATATCATGTGGATCAAATAAAAATTGTGAAATTAATAACAGATAGTAGTAAATAAATAGTTCAAATATATAGTATTTACTGTGTACTAATCTATAGTCCTATTAGGATTAGTACTCTCTACCTTAATCCTAGTCCTATTAGGATTAGTAACTCCTTCCTATATCTCCTATATATAGCTCCCCTGTATTCCCTTAACACTTCAATACATCAATAATTCCTTCCTTCATGGTATCAAGAGCCAGAAAACCTAATCTTCTTTTCTTCTAGCTTTTTTTTTTCTCTTTAGGGCACCGATCGTCCCTCCTCCCTCTCTTTCTCTTGGGCGGCGCAAGCCATGACAACGAGGTGGTCCTCTCGATTCACTTCCTCTGGCGTTAAACTCCTTCGCATCAGGCATTTTCATGCCCTGCGTCCCCGAAAACTTATCAGACATAATTACCCTACATGGAAAACAAACCTTTCTTAACAAGCCCTTGAGGCCAATTACCTTCTCAAATACGTCTATGGAAGCACAGAACCGCCGCCGAGTCATCACCGCCACTGACAATAGAGAAAAAACCATCCGGCCCATGCAGCCTGGAAGCCGTGGATGGCCAGATCCGATCAGGTTTGATTGCGGTCATCTCTCCCACGGTTCAGAAACCACATCCGATCCTACACAATTCTTCAACCTATCGTTGACGGCCCTCGCAACACGCTATGCATCAATTTTCCCCACTCTCATATTTTTTAATTGCGTGATCGTCTCCCACACAATTACCAAGGAACGACAACTATGAGCGGAGTATTAGACGAGGTCTCCACCATCATCACGCCCTCGCACCGTGGAACGAAATCATTCCCGAACAAATATCTCGTCATGTGCGTCGTTGGGGGCCCCTCAGCTTACTCCTCCCATTAAACAGGAGCGGTTCGCATCAGTCCAACGTCCATTGACCTGGCTACTCCTTCCTCTGTGGCTAAAAGTTGAAGAAATCAACGTGATCTAGAGAGCAAACTTCTTCTCGAGCAGCCGCTGTATGGAGTCGGCCACCGCCCTCAAAACCGCACTCCAGTACTATCGCGGGGTTCGGTGGTGGCGGCAGATAGGGGAGCCACGCGGCTTACGGCAGAACACAGCGGAGGCCGCGAGCCCGCGGCGGTCCCGCAGGGGCCCAGTCCGTCCGTCGTACGACGGTCGCACATCGCAGCAACAACACAGCCTGCACTCCTTCGGCATAGGGCCAGTCTCTTTCCCAGCGGCGGGCAGGTCACTTACGATCGGATCATCCAACTTTGTCAAATCTGTCAGAAAAAGGACACACACACCGTTGTTCGTTTGCTGGTTTCGGTATGTAGGAGAACCGAAATATGATAACCGTGGCCAATTATGCATCTCAAGCCGGCCCTTCCTCTGAATGGCTGTTGGATACTGGGGCCCAACATGCATGTTTACTTCTGATCTATCCAAGCTTACAACGCTCCATCCATATCATGGGCTGAATGGTATTACTTTGGCACCGGTGAGTCCATTATATTTTCTCTCACACTCTGGCACTGGTACCATTAAACCTCGCACCGCTATCTTCACCTAGGTACCTTACCCACGTCCCTTCTATTAAACCACTCTTCTTTTTCAGTTCAACCAATTCACAAAAGACAATAATTGTTTCACAGATCTTTTCACCTCTATGATTTTAAGATCCTAGACATAGTCCAAGAGGGTGTTTCAGGGCCCCTGTGAGCATTGTCTGTACGTTCTCTTCCTGGCACAAGTTTTCCGCCTGCCCCCAAGTTTCAAGAAAGCGTTCCTGTGGCTTCGGTGGGCCTTTTCGGCTGCTGCCACAGTTTGTTTTGGCACAGTCGTTTGGGTCACCCGTCTACTCAATAATAATTCTTAATTTCTCAATTATGTTTTTTCATCCTTCATGTAACATTGTACTCCTGTTCAATTGCTAAATCTCATAAATTAACCTTTGGTTACTTTATCTGAGAAGTGTACAACTGCACCTTTTCAACTTATTCTTTCTGACCTATGTTGTCCTACATGCTGTTCCTGGGTCATTTCTGGTTGTCGGTGCCGGGCTATTATATGTGTTTTGTGGTAGGGGGTGATTTTACAAAATACACTTGGTTGTACCCACTAAAACACAAATCACAGTCAAACACCACCTTTGTCACTTTTGAAAAAATGTCAAAACACAATTCAATTCTCATGGTTACACTTTTTTCGAAGTGACAATGGAAAGAAATGTAAATAACACTCTTTGGCCCGTTTATGGCAATACCTGGGAAATTATACATCACCTCCTGTCCCAATACACTCCCGAACAGAATGGGGTGGCAGAAGCGTAAACATCGCCATCTCATTGAAACGGTGGTCTAACTCTGCCTACAATCAAAAATCTCCTCTTCCGACTCCCTGTCTCCTTTTGGGTAGAGCTCTAGCACTGCAACACCTCATTAACAGAATGCCCAGTCACAAACTTCACCACCTGTCCAACAAATCACCCTACCAACTCCTTTACCAAGAACTTCCCAATTATAACCAACCTCCGCGTCTTTGGGTGTCTTGCCTACCCTTGGCTACGCCCATCATATTGCGGCTTCACCAATTACACCCCATCACAACCCCCGCATCCCGTCCTTGTATGTTTTTTGGGCTACAATCATCCCGACCTCCAAGGTTATCGCTGTCTTGAACCCACAAACTCATAAAGTATACTTTTCCGTCATGTCAAATTTGTCCGAAATGAGTTTCCCTACGAAGTTTTTCCTATTTTCCTCCTGCACAACTCATCATTCATTGGCGGTCCTTCCCTCCCCTTTGTTTCAACATACTCATCAGGGTCCCTCACCACTTCCCCCACAACCTTCAACCCACTACCCAAAACCAGCCCCCTTATCCCCTTCGACGTCACCCACAAATACACCCGCAACACCACCCCACTCACACAACCAACTCGAACCACCCCATATCCACAACCATCTTCCGCCCGATCCATTTTGGGTCCTACCCGCCCCCCCGAATCCCACCAGCCCCCGCCCTTCCACCCTCCCCAATACTCATCTATGTTATCCCCTGGCAAAGTCGGTATCCTTTATTTAAAAAACAACCAAACCTTTCAGGCTACCATACTACCGAAATCAACCCCTTTCCCTAAAGTGAACCAACAACCTACTCTGTTGCCCCGCTCACAAAAATGCTTAGTGGCGTCATTTTATGAATACGATTTAAGCTTTGACTGATCGAAACTTGGGTTCCTTTACCTAGCCTTCCAGGCGTCACCCCCAGTGGGCTGTAAATGGGTGTACAAAATTAAACACAAATGGCAGATGGAGTATTTCCATTTCAATAGCTCGTTGTGGTTGCGTGAAGGGCTAACAATAGGATATGGGCCTTTGTTACTCCAATAAACATACCATCCAGGATCTAAAAAAGGTTATAGTCGGCAAGGGAAACACTCGTCGGGGCGGGGGGATAAAACGTAAAGGTCACTCGGCCGGGGTTCGGCGATACAAGGGCTGCGTGGCAGCAAATCATTGGGCATGGTCGGTGGTGCCGGACGCTTTTCGTTACGGGCGTAGATTCGTTAAATAAGAGATGGTTGTGTTAGTGTCTAATTGCTGTGCATCGATACGGCATCGTACACCGCGAATACCAACAACCGGCTAGGTTTTGATGAATGCCGCCCCGGGACGTCGTTGGGCGGGCACACACTGATCCTTCTGCTCTGGGCGCCAACCGTGGGCGCAACATGTCTGTGGTGCAAAGCGCAATACAGCATAGGTCTCTGATCGGCATGTTTGGGGCTACATATGGGTCTTTTAAGCTAGGGGTTACAATTGTTTTTGTTTGGAAAAGCGAGGGTAGGACAAGGGGTGGGGTGTTGCGGCGGTTGGGTGTGGGCTTACAGTTCAAGTGTGCGGAATAGAAAGAGAATAATGGACTGCTTCCTCGGATCAATCAAGCCCATACTCCTCTTTGTAAGCCTTTCAGCAACCCAACTATCCTTTCCCTGTCCCTACTTTCCATCTTCCTTTTTTTTCTTTTTTACCCCCTTTTACAGCCCCTGGGTGACGCCCATCAATCGCTCGGCCTCTATGTCCAGAACGCCAATTTTCTGATCAGTCAATGCGCCTAAACTGTCATGCCTTGGTACACACGTCTGAACAACGTTACCCTGCCAGTGCGGAGCATCTCGGCTTCACGTGTTGCGTAACAGACAACTGCGGTCAGTGTGTTTACTGGCATCATCTCAGCCATGATCCTGAAGGGGGTTGTGGGTGTTACAGGTCATTATGGCTTACTTGCCTCTAGATAGTAGGATGATATCGATGGTAAAGATCACTTTTTTTTGTGACGTCTGACCGCATCTAGCGTTGCTAACAGTGCAGACACTGACAGTATTAGCGGTCGACGTGATTTCACTGGCGTCGGGCTAGTGTGCATACTACCGGTGTGCAAATGTGGGGCGAGGCACGCTGTGGTGAGCCGACACAATACATGGTTATTCTTCGGGACATGGGAGAGGTTTTCGGTCTGATACAGGGGTGGCTCAGCGTGCTCTGTATTCTGTCATCATGTCGGAACTATTGCTCACAGATTTTGGTGTGCGCGCTGATGACAGGATCTGGAAAATGCAGCGCATGATTGTGGTGACGGTCGATAGGGTGATGTGAACGGGGGTGGTCTACCAACACCGCTGGCATGTTGTCGTACTAGTCGTTCTGACGGAAGTGAGAGGCCGATGAGGAGGGATCGACCTGATACTTGTGCTCGCTTCATCACGTACTGGTGGCCCTTAGGTGGCCAAGTATCACCCACTGATCCACTGCATCCTCATTTGGGCGTCACTACAGTATCCTGTGCCATTGTGGTAGCCCGTAGGCAACTGTACTACATGCCCGAATTTGGCAATGTCAACCGAAGTTGCTCTGCTGCATGCATCACCACCGATGAACATGATTACCTATTTGGCGTAAAATGCATAATCCATCACTGGTACATTAGTTGGATACAACTCTTGGTACGTGGTATGTGCTCGCTGTTGCGTGGACCGCAAGGAAGAGAACGGGTGTGGAAGACATTCAGTGGGGTGTTAGCTCAATAAGTGAAAGGGATTGAAAGAGAGACGAAAAAAGAATAGCAAATAGGAGAAAAGGGGGCACATGACGGAGGGTAGATGAAAATCTGGGGGAGCAATACGGGGTGAAGTGAGGATGTCAATACGTGTTGGTTATGAAATTGGAAAACAGAAACAAGCAAGCCTGGAAGGGATCTCGCGTGTGATGTACAACAAAAACAACCCAAGGTGGGCAAGTCTCGGTTCAGCGTCATAACTGGAACTGAATACCGCGTCTACTTGGCTCTTGACTTGCTGCTGGGGGGATCCTGGACAGTGGGTGGGTCATAGACTATAGGTGTCTATCGCGAACTCCTCTCCAGCTCACTAACTGATGTCGCTAGCCTCTATGGTAGAGGCAGCACACAAATCACCTCTAATGTAAGTTGAACAAAGAAAATTCGCGTCGCTAACATAGAATACCACCCAGAGATGTAAGCATCGAATTGATACCGATGGTGTATCTGCATGATGTGATCGCGATGAAGTATCAGAGCCAGAGCACCATGACTGTGCAGTATGTACCGCAGCTGAATGAAAAACCGCGCAGATGCGTGATATTTACCTCTGGCCACCAAGACATACCTCAATCTCCCTGCCGTACAGCATGAATGACTACGGACTGTACATCAGGTTCCAACTACACTGGGAGAGTTCGTCTTTCGACTGTATACGTAATTCCACGCACTGGCGCGGCTATGTCGTCGAGGTCAGGTGGGATAACTAGGCCAAAGCCATGTATAGTATTGAAACTAAAATAGTCACATGGGAAAAAAATAAATTCGTATTTAACATGTCGCTGAAGAAGGGGAAAAGAATAGGTCGTGGGGGGGGGGGGGGGAAAGGGGGGAAGAGGGGGGGAGGGGGGGGGAAAGGGGGGGGGGGATTACTGGGAAGATGAGGGGAAAGGGGACCTGGACTGATCGCTAGTGCCTAATATGATGGGAATGTACTACCTTCATCATAGTCCTATTAAAGGATTCGTTACGGTGGTTTCCATATATCCATATAATAATCATCCATGTATTACCCGGTTACCGACACGTCAATACACAATCAATCTTCCTTCAAAAATGCACAATTCTCACATTCGAAGGTAAAAAATGAAAAGGGAAAAAGAGGGGAGTTATGAAAAAGGATAAATCATACTGAAGTGGAGTATCTCCTTCTTTGACTTTCTCTGTCCAATAAACTCTATAAGTCTTTGTAAGTTAATCAGCCATTAAATTTATGAATCCACTCTCATCATTGTCTGCTTCAGTAAAATGTCTGATATAGATTCTTAAAACTCTCTTTTAAACTTTTGTACTTTACCTAACATTCCACAAACGAAAATTCAAGAGTACAACGACATCGTTTGGAAATGGAATTTGAAAATTCGGAAGCCACAATTTTCAATTTTTTAATCCATGGAGACGCACTGACCATGCCAACACCACAGATTCTTCAAGTTTCTCAATTTTAAAATAAGGTTTAGAGATTTTCAAAGGAACTTAATCACTTGGTAAATTTATAATCCATTTTCTTTTCTGAAACTGAGAACTCCTTGTATTATTTAGTAGTGGTTATATTTGGTAAAAATCATATTTTGGTCAGATATGAATTAAATGAATCAACACAAGTTAATGCAAATGGGGAAAAAAAGAAAAAAAAATTGTATTCACTTTCTTAAAATAACATACATACATACGTAAATATATTATATATATTTACATTCATACATACACACACATATATATATAGATATATATACACCATATTAGTGTTTTTTATGAAATTGTTCATTTTTTCGAAGCTAATTTTGAAATTTTCTAGTTTTTTAGAAAAGAATTTATCAACTTTATTGTATGAAAATATAAATGAATGCCGTTTTAAAACACTGTATTGTCCGTCTCCCCACTCTAAGTCATTGTGTATTGATTCATCCTGAGCCACCACACTCACAGAAAGACTGGAACCACCATATACTGAGAGGAATCTAAGTATATTGAATGAAAATAAATATTAGAATATAGTATACAAGTTAAACAGAATAAGAACGCGTTAAACTAACTTTATTATTAATGCTCTGAAATTCTAAATTTTACTAATACCCTACTATTTTATGTGGTTATTTAATATTATGGGTAGCATAAAAACACTATATTGATTAGTGAAAATGAACAAGTAAAATTAAATATTTGTTTTAATTATACAAAATATTCCCTCTGTCCATCTTTTCTCGTCCATTATACTAAAAATTATTGTCAACATTTACTTATTCACTTTGCAAAATTCAAGAGATAATTTATCTTTTTATATTTGTTTTATCATTATTAATAAATAGTATTCATTCCCAAATATTTAAATAGCTTTTAATTGATAACAGCAATGTAGTAAAATTATTTTTTTATTTATTATTTTTAAAGGAGTGTAAAATAAAACATCTACAAGTAATGATGTATCGAGAGTAGTAATTCTTAACGTATGTTTTAAGAAAAAACAAAAAACGCGAGCACACCAAATCAAAATTAAAAAAATAAGAAAAAGTAGTATCAAGTTCCAAGTTTCAATGTTTGTTTACAGTGTAACTTCTAAGCAAATCGACCTCATATCAGGTTAACGTTAGTTGAATGTTAGGGAATGTGATATTCCAAAGACAACATTCAGGACCCGTTATTGTCATTTTGAGTTTTTGTTCATGTCCTTTGGCTTGACAAATGTACCAACAACGCTCAAGGACCTTATGTACAGAGTCTTCAAGCCTTTTTTAGATATGTTTGTTATCGTTTTATTGATGACATATTAATTTTTTGAACGAATGAAGAAGATCATGTTAGTAATCTCATAATAATCTTCATTACGTTGAAAGATAGAGAGTCGTATTACAAATTCTCTAAATATGTGTTTTGGCTTGAGTCTATAGCATTCATAGGCCACGTATTGTCTAGAGAAGGAACTAAAGTTTGTAACTCAGAAAATACATGCAGTGTAGAATTGGCCTAGACCCTTATCTCCAACTGATAGTAGGAGTTTCTTCGTCTTGACCGACTGTTATAGAAGATTTGTAGAGCGGTTCTGTAACGATTGCTAGGTCATTTTGAAAGCTAGACCTTTTTCTATAAGAAAAAACTCTTATCGTAAAATATTAAATAGGAATTTCGAACTACTTACTTAACTAAAATTATTTAATTGATGATTAATCTTTTAAGCAATAAAATTATTTCGTGCTTAATGGGCCAAGTTCCAAAGTCATTTATACCCTAGATCACTTTAGACTCTATTCTTCTTTGAGAAAAAATATTAATCTCTGGAGGAAGACTTCAAGACTTCGGTGACAACAAAATCACCGATCAATTGCCTGAGGTAAACTAGATTTTTTTTTCTATATCAGTTGTGTGTGTAGATTTTATATTAATAATATTATCTTGAGTGAGTTGGGGAAAAAAAGATTTTTGGAGAATTCTGTCTGAATTACGAGAAAATCATGATATGAAGGCTTTCTTTTTACCTGTGAGCCACTCATCCGGTAGTGCCTTTGTAATTCTCAAAAGTTGATCCATAATTTAAAAAGAAACAAATTTGAAGTGTTCTTATTTTCTGTTGAATTTTTTTCCCCAAATTTTATGAATAGTAGAAGGCACTGTTTGACCACAATGATAGTTGAATAATATAGTAGTTATTGGAAAAATCTAATAAAGTAGTATTAGTATGAATATGATAATGGACAAATCAATTTATGTTTATTAATTTACGTGATGATTGCCATATTAAAGAGGAAACTAATGACGGACTAATCATTGGCAAAAACAAGGGTTTGTACATTAATGAGATTCTATGTATTTTTGTTTGTGTATTATTATTATTATTATTGTTGTTGTTTTTGTCGTGGTCAAGACTACAGATTAAGTAACTAGTGCTTTAAAATGTTAGAATTTTTCTTATAGTTATTACTTTATTGTTCATGTTTTAATGTAGGTAACCAAATTCTAGTTATATAGTATTATATAAACATGATAATTTGGTAAATTGAAATTTAATTGTAGGCTTAAACTTTAGGAATATAAGACTTGACATATTTAGTCGACACCAAGATTTATGAATTTAATTATAGTTTAGGGTGAGTTTTTAGATCTAGGTTAGACCTATAGTAATAGGGGTGTCTATTGCTTACGAAAATTGCATATTTGATAGATTTGAAACATTATGAAGCTTACTAAAAGGAATGACAAAATCTTGAAGATTCGTGGCACATATTCGGAATTCAAGGTATGTTAAGACTTTCTAGACTTCGTTGGAGAGACGTTTTCTAGTAAAAGATTAAAAATAAATTGGACAATGGGTAAGGGTGAAAGATGAGGTTCTCGTACCAATGATGTGACAGGCATTGGTATGAGTACCGGTGTGATTAATCGGAAAGTTTATTACCATATTTTGATGGATTGTAATTGAGAATGCCAAAGCATATGGGCATTAGATGATGTATTTAGTGACTTGATTTCTTGTGTCTGAATGTGTTTCTTTATTGAACCCGTATAATTGTGATAATTGAGGTGATTCTATGTTATAGCTACATTTGATTTATTGAGATGTTGCATCATCCACTTAATTGATATCATATTGTGCACATGCATTGACATGACATTGAGTATGAGTAAAGGTCTAACACATGAAGATCGTACGTGTCAGATCGAGTTATGATTACAATTTGGGCACGTGGAGATCGTTTGTGCAAAGTGATTGATCATGATTATAAGTTAGGCACGTGGAGATCGTCTGTGTTGGGATTATTTGATTTTATGATAGTGCGTTCAGATCGTCCGCACAGACCCGTGGAGATCGTCCGTGTTGGTATATGGACCTAGCGAGTCCCCCGTGGGTCATGAACTCTCGATGTATTTCCGAGGAGTGTCATGTATATACGGTTCAGAATGTACTTGGCATCTGAGACATATCATTTCATGGTGTCACATTGCATAATCTCATTACATAATTCATTCTTGTAGATTTCGTGTTTTATTGGTGGCTATACATTACGTGAAGTTTGAGATCCCTATAGATGATAATTGGTCGATAAGTATAATGTGGACTTGTAAAATTAAAGACTTATTTTCTTATATATTCGTGTCAATACTTCTTCGTTGTTGGTCTATGAGATATACTCGGTACACGTGGTTTCCTACTCATACTACACTTGGTGCACTCTTTTGTGGTGCAGATTGGAAATAGAATTTGAGCGCGTTTTGTGGAGCTTTTAGAGCTAAGTATTTGAATAATCTTGGAGTTGTGGTGAGCTACTTGGTTGTTCTGTGGCCCACACCTCCCTCTATGTCTCTGGTTATCATTTTATTTTTGTATTCTGATAGGATATTCTTATGCTTATATTTTCATATTAGTTTTGACTTGTATTCTATTTTAAAAGCTTTTGTACTTATGACACTAAATCTTGTGGTAGTAGTTTATGTTTCCGCATTTCATACATGTAAATGATTTAGTGATTGAATATTATAATTTTTTCTTATCTTTCTACTTAAAATATTGAATTGAATTGGTAAAAGTATTGGGTTGGCTTACCTATCGGTTGGGAACATAGGTGCCATCACAACTTTTGATTTGGGATTGTGACAGGTTCTCATCTATTTCATACCCTTTGACCAAGTTAATGTAGATGACAATTAAGTTTTAATTTTTTGAAGCTTGTGATAAAAGCTTTTAGGGATTGAAAAAAAATGTTGACTACTACCCAATGTTGACCTTACCAGAAGGAACTCATAGTTTTATGGTGTTATATGATGCATCTAGAGTTGGTTTAAATTTTTTTTTAATGTGGCAAAGTTATAGTTTATGCCTTACGACAGTTGAAAGTTCATGCGAAGAATTATTCAACCCATGACTTAGAGTTGACAGCAATAGTTTGTGCATTGAAGATTTGGCATCACTATTTTTATGGTGTTCATGTTGATGTATTCACTGATCACAAGATCCTACAATATGTGTTCACTTAGAAAGAGCTTAGCCTTAGACAAAGGAGGTTACTACGATTACTCAAAGATTATGAAATGAGAATTCCTTTTCATCCATGTAAGGCTAATGTTGTTCCTGATGCCTTATGAAGGTTGTGTCTGGGTAGTCCCACTCATCTTGAACAAGATAAGAAAGAACTAGAAAAAGATGTGCATAGACTGACATGATTAGGGGTCCGACTAATGGATTCCACAAAAGAAGGAGTAGAGGTGATGAATGTGGCTGAGTCTTCATTAGTGTCAGAAGTAAAAGACAAGCAAGACCAAGATCCTATTTTGATTGAATTTAAGGAAAATATTCATGAGTAAAAGGTATTAGCTTTTGAACAAGGGGGAGATGGTTTATTAAGGTATCAAGGCAGACTGTGTGTACCAATGGTGGATGGACTCCAAGAAAGAATCATGGAGCAAGTTCATGGAGCAAGTTCATTAGCTCCATATATTCCATTCATCCAGGTTCCACAAAAAATATATTGTGATTTAAGAAAAGCATATTGATGGAGTATCTTGAAAAAAACATTGTAGAGTTTGTTACCAAGTGCCCAAATTGCCAACAAGTTATGGTAGAACACCAAAAATCCGCTGGTTTGGCTCAGAAAATAGAACTTACGGAATGAAAGTGTGAGATAATTAATCTGAATTTCCTCATAGTCTTACCAAAGCTCATGGGAAGCATGATTCCATTTGGTTGATTGTCGATAGAATGACAAAATCAACCCACTTTTTACCGGTAAAGGCTACCCACTCAACAAAAGATCATTCCAGGTTATATATTTAGGAGGTAGTAAGACTCCATGGAGTCCTAGTCTCCATTATTTTTGATAGATGTGCACAATTTACTTCACAATTCTAGAAATCTTTTCAGAAATGTTTGGGTTCAAAGGTGAACTTAAGTACTGCCTTTCACCCTCAGACACATGGGCAGATAGAGCGCACCATTCAGAAATTAGAAGATATGTTTAGGGCATGTGTGATTAATTTCAAAGGTATTGGGATGATCACCTACCTCTAATTTAGTTTTCTTACAACAACATTTACCACTCTAGCATCCAAATGGATCCATATGAAGCTCTTTATGGAAGAAGATTCAAATCTCTTATTGGATGGTTTGAATTTGTGAAGCAAGGTTGATAGGACCAGATTTTCTTCATAAAGCTGTGGAAAAGGTGAAAGTGATTCAAGAGAGGTTGAAAGTGGTGAAGAGTTGTCAGAAATCCTACACTAATGTTAGGAGAAGGGAGTTATAGTTTGAAGTAGATGATTGAGTTTACTTGAAAGATTCACCTATGAAGGGTCTCATGAGGTTTGGTAAGAAGGGTAAACATAATTCCTGATATGTTGTTCCTTATAGAGTTTCGAAGAGGATAGGTAAAGAAGCATAAGAGTTGGAGCTACCACAAGAGTTAGCAACACATCCGATATTTCATGTCCCTATGTTAAAAAATTGCATGGGCGATCCTTTATTGATTATACTAACCGAAAATTTTGGGATCAATGATAGCTAATCTTATTAAGAGATTCTGGTTCATATTTTAGATCGTCAAGTACGCAAGTTGCATGAGTCAAAGTCCTTGGGAGAAACCTGTTTGTTGAAGAACTTACTTGGGAGGCTGAGGAGGATATGAAGAAGAGATATACACATCCCCTTTAATACTGAGAAAACGCAGACCATGGTACTAATTTTCTTAGCAGTACTTTCTAAATTACGAGTGAGCTTATTGTTTGTTTGCATTTGCTTGTTGGGTGTTCGAACTAGATGTTACAACCCTTAGCCTAGTAAGAGGAATCTCATTCTAGGAAGAATTTTCCCTGGGGGGGGGGGGAGATATTGTAACATCTCGCAAATTGAAATAGCTAGGAAGAAGATTAGAACTTGAAATAATCATTTTTGAAAATAAAGACAAATCTGGAAAATTCTTTAACTTAGAAAAAATGTGTTTTTGTTCTATTTCAAGCTGTCATATCTCCTATATTAGGATGAGTTAGGTGTATTTCAAGATACGGTTGGAAAACTCTTGAAAGGAACATTTCAATGCCGCTAAGTTTGCGCAATTTCATGTTTGGATGAGTAAGTTATGACTTTTAGAAGTTGAGGTTTTTAGTTAAGGAATTGGCTAGTCCGGATTTTTAGAATGGTAGTTTGGTATTTTCCTTACCCAACTAATTAAATCCATTTTTAGTAAATAATTGGGGTTTAAATAGATTTAGTTCAGTTTATGCTTTTGAAAAAGAGAGATAGGACTTTTGGAAAAAGAACACAAGATAAAGGAAAAGAGGAAAAGCAAGAGTCACCAAGAACAATCGATTTTTGTTATACATTTGCCAAGGATTGATCGTACAAGGTATGTTAGTCTTTCAAAGTGTTGGCTTCACTCACCCAGGCGCAAACAATTTTAGTTCAGTGCAATTCAACCAAAATGAGTTTGAAAGTTGATGTTCTTGACATGTATTCTTAAATTTGAATGTTGTTCTTGAATTTGGTTAAATTTTGGAGTTTTAGAGATCTTTACATTGATTTTTAAGGTTGGATTGAGTTAGGTTCTTGAGTGCATATGCTGGATATCAAAATCTAAAGTGAATTTGAGAAAAATATTAGAGTTTAGGCAAATTGGGAACGTGAAACGAAGAAGGAAAAAGTTTAGCGCGATACTTGCTCTCCCAGTGAGTAAAACATTTCTCCACGTCACGGTTTTCTGTCTCAAAATTTAATTTCATGAAGAATTTCTTTTAAAATCTCCGCATCGTGGACTAGTTCCAAGATGGTGATTTCGTGACTTTTCTCATGTTTAGCTATCTAAAATTATTCCTAAGCATCATTAGATCTTTCTAAACACAAATCATAATCCTTGAATCCATAATTTAATTCAAGGATCATTTAATAGTCAAGTCAAGAATAGTCAAAATCAAAGTCAAGAGTCAAGTAAGAGAAGAACATTTCATGTTTTCAAAAGTCTATTCACAAATGTTTTAACTTTGTTTTAATACTTATGTTTTGAGTTAAGTAAAGAGTAAAGTGGAAGATCTGTTCTTCAAAGAAGTACATGGGGACTAGGTTTTCCCAAAGAGATTTAAAAAAAATTTCATATTTATATAAGAACAGAAGCTAAGATTTCCAAAGAGATTTTCGGCTAGTTTTCATAAAAGAGTAAAAAATTTCTAAATTGCCTTATAATGTTGATGTCTATCTTGTGTGTTGATGGATCATTGATATAGATGCGCTTTTGGCTTAGTCTTGTGTATATTATCATTGGTAAGATATCTTATTGTGTGAATTGGTTGGAAAGAATAAAGAATGATGATGATGGCTATTGAAAGGTGGTGAATTGCCTAATTCCTTTGTATAATATTGATTTGATATTAAATTGCGTTGATTGGTATGATCCACTTATGGTGGAGGTGTTTAGTTGTTATATTTGTTATGAACATGTCCTTGTCAACATTATTACAAGAATTATAGTATCGTCATGTTATAGCTTATATAGATGAACAATGTGAAGGATGAAATTGTGAATGTGCATGTGTAAGGTGAGAATACAATCCCTCTAAATGATGGTATAATGATGTTGTGGATTGATTGGTAGACTTATGTCCCTCTTCTTGATACATGAAGTTTATGTGAATGTTATCTCTTGACTTAGTAAGCTTAGGCACCCTTGTCATGTACGTGTATGAATGAATGAAAGAATGAAATCTTAGGATCGATAGACCTAAAGTAGGTGCCCTTTTATGAAAGATTTATATGGAACCTTGAATATTAAAAGAAGGTTAATAATGACCTATCTTGAAAAAAATATTATGAGTTCGTAGGACTTAGTAATGGTACATTCTCTAATACACCTAGGGAATAAAATACTCTATGAGAATACAAGAAAAACACCGAGAGGATATTCTTGTGGTAGTAGATCTACATGATAAAGAAACTAGAGTACAAAGAAGACCTTTATATCCCTTAACCATGTGAAAACATGGTATGAGTCCTAGTTTTACTTTTGGCAACTAGAACACAGCCGTGGTTGAACTCAAATTCTGGAAATAAGTGGGGGTCCTTTAACCAAGTCTATCAGATAGAAGATGGTAGAGGGGTTCCACGGTCTGGGGTGCTACGACACCAGATTCTATACCAAGCTAGTATGGTCTATGTTATTTAGTGCCTAATATCATCATAGGGGATGTACATTCTAGTGTTGTATAGGTTCTACAACGTGTATGCAGTGGAATGGGACGCTATCTACACATGGCACGGGTAGGCCTTAAAGGTGCTAGGATGAGTTCCCTAGGTCTTCCAAAACTATTATGTGAAGTCCTCTAACTGTTTAGTTGTCTCTTAAATGCCTTAATGAATAATATTGACTTAGCTAAAGCACGTTGAATAGAAGGCTCTTATCTAGGGTAGCTTTTTTGAGGATTACTTAGGTGGGCTTGAAGAGGGTGTATAAGCAGTCTTTTTATGCCTTACTTAGGTGAGCCTTAGAGTTACCTTAGGTGGAGAGTATAAATGATAAAAAGTAAATTCTTACATTGCGAAGTCTTGAGGATTACATAGCTGTGTGTGAAGGGGTTGTATGTGTGGCTTTTTTATATGTTACTTAGGTCGGTCATAGGATAACCTTTGGTAGGAGGTTTAAATGTTTATATAGATTCTAAGAGATTATGGTTGTATGATCTGGATTACTTTAATATGTATATGGTAATATTGACTTGAAGATGGTTCTTATACTTGTTTTATGAGGTTTTCTATCAAAATACCATGAAAGCATATCTTAAAGTAAATGTCCGTTTTTGCATGATTTTATTGCAAGTTCACCATACTAAAAGTATTCAATGTTCTAATTCCATATGTTTCTCTATTTCTACACGTGTATGTGGCAATTGAGGTTTCTGTTAGAAGTTGAAGCTTGGGAAATAACATTCTTTCAAGAAGCTTGGTATGTCCTCATATGTTCAAGGTCATGACTTATGTTTTAGTTTCCTTTTCTAAAAAGACTTTGTAATAGACTATAGTTTCTTTTTAAATTTATATAAGGGATGTGAACTATGATATGATATGTCTAAGATGGTTATGACTTGACATATTTTTTTTTATATTCTATAAAGATTTGGACTATTATTGTGAAATTTTTTAATTCCACACTACTTTTATATATATGACATGAAAGATGTCTAAGGGCTTGTATAAGACCTCAGAAAGGTTGAATACGCTATGTAAATTCTAGGGTATACCCTTGGGTTGTTACAAACTTTGTATCAAAGCAGAAGGTTATGAAGTAGTCCTTAGAATTCAAAGTCTTATAAAATCCATGTATAGTAGAGGCTTGTTAATCGGTTGTGAGTTGCGACATATGTATGAGCGAGATGATAGAAGATTTACTTTCTTCATTACTCTTGTGTAGTTCCATAGAGTTGAGGTTATAAATGTGTTTTCCTAATCTCTTATGTTGTGATATTATGATATGAATACAAGAAGGAAGCCCACAAAGAGACTGGATGAGGAAGTGGTGAATGAGGGAGTTCCTCCCTAATGTTGACAAGCTCCCCAAGGTGTTCAAATTCGTCATGGTGAACAATCCCTATAGCTAATCAAGGGAATGAGGTTCCAGTGGTTCCTCGGACATGACTAATAGGAAGGTTAGGAGCTCTTGTTACCCTAGCCCGAGCCGTGATGGATGAAGCAAATAGAGAGGTAAGGCCTAGGATGAATGCTCTTGAGAGTACCTGACCTCTATGTTGAGAGACTTTGTGAGGATGAATCCTCTTACCTTCTTTGGCTCTAAGGTGAGAGAGGATCCCCAAGCCTTCGTGGATGAGGTGTATAAGATAGTGCATTCTATGGGGTGACTTCTAGGGAGAAGGCAGAGTTGTATTCATAACAATTGAAAGAGGTTTCTAAAGTGTGGTACACTCAACGAAAGGATAATAAGTGGTTGAATCGGGTCCTATAGAACGAGAAGAGTTTAAGGAAGCATTCTTGAAGAGAGACTTTCCCCGTGAAAAGAGGGAGGTTAAGGTTGAGGAATTTATTAACCTTAGGCAAGGTAACATGAGTGTGGAGGAGTATTCCTTGAAATTCACCCTATTGTCTAAGTATGCTCCATATTTGGTGTCTAACTCTAGAGATGAGATGATTAGATTCTTGACCGGTGTTATCGATCTTGTGAAGGAAGAGTGTTGTACGTCAATGCTCCATAGTTACATGACTCCATCTTCGCTTATGGTGTATGCTCAATATATAAAGGAATCTAAGATTAGGATGAGATGTGGAGATGCTAAGAGGGGAAAAGCCGATGAGTAAGGTCAACCTAGGTTTAAGAAGATGGCTCCAGGTCAAGATGATCCTAGTGTTCCTAAGCCCAACAATTAGAGAGGTAGATTTTCTCAAATTGATAAACATACTGATTCAAATTGTTGGAAGAAACATTTTGGTTGTCTTTAGCAGGAACTAACGGGTGCTTTGGTTTTGGGAAGGATGATCACAAAGTAATAGATTGTCGTATTATTGAGGCTAGAGGGAGAGAGGCCAAGAAATCTCTTAGTGAAGGTACAGTTCCTATTCCTTCAAATCATGGTCGTTTCTATCACCTCCAAGATAAATCAAATATGGATGAAGGTACCGATAAGTTATAGTGTTCTCCTTTTTATTTTTGATGGTCTTCGACTAAGTGGGGGAGAGTATGGTACATAGTTGGGTTGATGAGTCTTTTCTCTTCTATTCTATTCTATTCATGCTTGAGAGTTAGAACTTCTAGTAGCATGTTAGATGTGTTTAGTTGTCTAAGTGAAAATGAATTTCATTGATCTCCTTATATTTTGCATATTTCATATGTTATGTTATACGGTAAAATTAGCTTAAATGATTTTGTCTTTCATATTGTTATGCCTCTATAGTGAATTGCTTAAATATTGCATAAGCGAACTTGTAAGCATGCTTAACAGAGAAGTTCTTGGAAATGTTGTAGAATTGTGTTATATGAGAAATGGTCATAATGTTCTTACAAATGATGTAATGAGCATGATGATATTGTAGAAGAAAGTTGCTACTACATGAAATGAAAAATGTATAGTCTTATTGCATAATAAGTTGTAGATGTTGTTTCTACTTTCTTGTCATGTTTCTGAGTCTCTTGATTAGGTGGAATTGATTTTATTCCTATATATGTGATATGTGTGCAATGTGTTATAATTATGAGCTGCTAGTCTTAAGTCTTTACTCTTGAAAATGTTGAAAGTGTTTTGGTGTCATCCGAGGACTAATGTTATTCAAGTGGGGGAGATTATTACAACCCTCAAAATGAATTAGATTAAACTAAAGTCTATAATGTGTGTATGAGTTAATAAGGTGTTAGAATAATGAATATTAGCATTAGAAGTTAGTTCATAGAGTTTGGAAGTCAAACGTCAAAGAACGACCAAGACGTTTGGAAGTTAGTCTTTGTGTGTGCTAGTGTGCTTTTGCATGTTTTATGTGTTGTTTAGTGTCTAAAATGATATGAGAGGACTCTAATACCTGAATGAACATGTTTAGGGTCAAAAAGTATGGTTAAAATTCTCCAAAGAAAACCCTAATTGTCCTTGAGAAGACCCTAACTTTGACAAGAAACTGCCAAAAGGCAGTCCAACCAACGACCACCAAACCACGTTTAGCGGTTCAATCGATGCCCCGTCGATTGGGGAAGTTAATACACACTTAGTTGTGGGATCTTAGCCACCAAATTTTGAGTTTCTATGCAAAACTACGCCTCACATGACTTCCCGTCGATCAAATGATGGTTAGTATATTGGCAACCATCGTTTCAACCTGCAATTTTCCTGTAGGTTTTGGCCTTGATGAGCGTGATTTGGGAAATTCACCCCACATCCTAATTAATTCTTAGACGTTTATTTTGGGTCATAATTTTTATTTTAAGATAGTTAAGACTCTAAAACCTAGACTTATACCTTATTATTCAAAATCAAAACCTCAAGATCAAAAGAATTTCTCTCTAGACTGCATTGGGGCTTGAAGTCAAGTTGAAGCTAGGATTGGATTTCTTCATTGATTTCTCCATCAATATCGTTGGATTTATTTAATTAAGGTATGTTAATTTTATCCTTGATTATTCTCTTATTTAAGGAGACAACTCCAAAGGCTTTTCGAAGATATTCACAGACCTTGAAATCCTATGTGGAATTCTAAACATGGGTTCTTGCATGAAAAGGTTTAAATCAATGTTTTATGAAGTAATTGATATTAATTAGTGGTTTTAAGATGAAAACTCCATGAACCCATGTATTCCTAATTTTGGATCTAAAGTAGGTGAATTGATCATGGCTTAATCTTATTGAATCCATGTGTGGATTGTATTGGGCTATTGAATTATGTATTGATCCATGTTAGAATTGGTCATAGATTTCCTTATAATGTTTATTTGTATCTTGTGTATTGATGGATCATTGATATAGATGAATTGTTGGCTTAGTATTGTATATATTATCATTGGTAAGATATCGTATTGTGTGAATTGGTTGGAAAGAATAAGGAATGATGATGATGGCAATTGAAAGGTGGTGAATTGACCTAATTTCTTTGTATAATGTAGAATTGATATTGAATTGTTTTTGATTGCTATGGTCCACTTATGGTGGCGGTGTTTAATTATTATATATGTTATGAATGCATTATTATGAGAATTATAGTATCATCATGTTATAGATTGTATAGAGGAACAATGTGGAGGATGATATTGTGTATGTGCATGTGTGACGTGAGAGTAGGATCCCTGTAAATGATGGTATGATAATTATGTGTCTTGATTTGTAGACTTAGATCCCTCTTCTTGATACATGAAAGTTATGTGAATGTGATCTCATAACTTGGTATGCTTAAGCACCCTTGTAATGTACGTGTAGTGAATGAATGAAATAATGAAGTCTTAGGATTGGTAGACCTAAAGTAGGTTCCCTTTTAATAAATACTGATATGGAACCTTGAATATGAAAAGAAGGGTAATAATGAGCTATCCTTGAAAAAAGTATTTTGAGTTGGTAGGACTTAGTAATGGGACCTTCTCTAATACAATCAGGGAATGAATTACTATATGAGCATAAAGGAAAAGCACATAGATAATATGCTTGTGGTAGTAGCTCTACTTGAGAATGAGACTAGAGCATAAAAAAGCCTTTAATATCCTTTAACCATGTTCCAACATGGCATGAGTCCTAGTTCTACCTTTGGCAAGTAGAACACCTTCCACGATGTGGGGTGTTATTAGACCTGATTCCATACCAATCTAGTATGGTATATGTTAGTTTGTGACTAATTTCATCATATGGGATGTACATTCTAGTGTTGCATAGGGTCTACAACTTGTAGGTAGTGGAATGGGACGTTATCTACGCATGGAGCGAGTACGCCTTGAAGGTGCTAGGATGAGTTCCTTAGGTATTCTAAGACCATTATATGAAGTCCTATAATTGTTTAATTGTATCTTAAATGGCTTAATGTGTAATACTAACTTAGTTAAAGCATGTTGAATAGAAAGGCTCTTATCTAAGGTAGCTTTGAGGATTACATAGATGGGCTTGAACAGGGTGTATGGGTGGTCTTTTCATGTCTTACTTAGGTGAGTCATAGACTTACGTTAGGTGGAGAGAATATATGATAAAAAGGAATATTCTTACTTTGGGAAGTTTTGAAGATTACTTAGGTGTGTGTGAAGGGGTTGTATGGGCGGCTTATTTATATCTTACTTAGGTGGGTCTTAGGATCACCTTTGGTAGGAGGTCTAAATGTTTGTATGGATTCAAAGTGATTTTGGTCGTATCATGTGGATCACTTGAATATGTATTATATGGTAATATTGACTTGAATATGGTTCTTATACTTGTTTGATGAGGTTTTCTATAAAAATAGCATGAAAGCATATCTTAAAGTAAATGTCCATTTTCGCATGGTTTTTCTGTATGTTCACCATACTTAGTGCAATCAATGTGCTAATACAATATGCTTCTCTATTTCTACAAGTTTAGGTGGCAACTGAGGTTTTTCTTAAAAGTTGAAGCTTGTGAAATAACAATCTCTCAAGAAGCTTGGTGTGTCCTCATATGTTCGAGCACATGGCTTATGTTTTAGTTTCCTTTTCTAAAAAGACTTTGTAATAGACTATAGTTTATACTCAAATTTATATAAGGGATGTAACCATATGATATTATATGTATCTAAAATTGCTATGACGAGACATAGTTTTTTTTATATTCTATAATGATTTGGACTATTATTGTGAAAAGTTTTAATTCCGCACTACTTTTCATATATATGAAATTAAATATGTCTAAGGTCTTGAATAAGACCTCCGAGAGGTTGAATACGTCGTGTAAGTTATAGGGTATACCCTTGGTTCATTACAAACATAGTATCAAAGCAGAAGGTTATCAATTAGTCTTAATATTTCAAAATCTCATAAAATCCACATCTAGTAGAGTCTTGTCCACATGTGGTGAGTTGCAACACATGTATGAGTGAGAGGCTATAGGACGATAGAAGTTTCACTGTCCTCATTACTCTTGTGTCGTTCCATAAAGTTGAGGTTGTAAGTGTATTTTCCTAATCTCTTCTCTTGCGTTATTAGGATATGAATACAACAAGGACGCCGGAAAGGATAGAAGATGAGGAAGTGGTGAATGAGGGAGTTCCTATCTAAGGTGGAAAAGCTTCTCAAGGTGTTCAAGTTCCTCAAGGTGAAAAAGTCCCTATACCTAATCAAGGGAATAAGGTTTCAGTGGTTCCCCCGGACATGATTAATGGGGAGGTTAGGTTCTCTTGCTACCCTAGCCCGAGCCATGATGGCTCAAGTAAATACAGAGGTAGGGCCTAGGATAAATGATCTTGAGAGTACCATGACCTCTAGGTTGAGAGACTTTGTGAGGATGAATCCTCCTACCTTCCTTGACACTAAGGTGGGAGAGGATCCCCAAGCCTTCGTGGATGAGGTGTATAAGATAGTGCATTCTAGGGGGGTGACTTCTAGGAAAAAGTAGGAGTTGGCTCCATACCAGTTGAATGAGTTTTCTCAAGTATGGTACACTCAATGAAAGGACAATAGTCCAGTTGAATAGGGTTTTATAGAATAGGAAGAGTTTGAGGAAGCATTCTTAGAGAGATAGTTTCCCCGTGAAAAGAGAGAGGTTAAGGTTGAGGAGTTTATAAACCTTAGGCAATGTAACATGAGTGTGGAGGAGTATTCCTTGAATTTACCCTATTGTCTAAGTATGCTCCATCTTTGGTATCTAACTCTAGAGATGAGATGAGTAGATTATTTACCGGTGTTTTTGATGTTGTGAAGGAAGAGTGTTGTACGATAATTCTCTGTGGTTACATGACTCCATCAAGGCTTTTGGTGTATGATCAATATATTAAGGATTCTAAGATTGGGAGGAGAGGTAGAGATTCTAAGAGGGGAAGATCCGATGCGCAAGGTCAACCTAGGTTTAAGAAGAGGTCTCCAGGTCAAGATGTTCCTAGTGCTCCTAAGCCAACTATTAGAGAGGAGAATATTCTCAAATTTATAAACATACTTTCTAAGATTGTGGGAAGAAACATTTTAGGTAGTGTATACAAGAACTAATGGGTGCTTTGGTTATGGGAAGGACAATCACAAAGTGAGAGATTTTCCTACTATTGCGGCTAGAGGAATAGAGGCCAAGAAAGCTCTTAGTGAAGGAGTGGTTCCTATTCCTTCAAATCATGGTAGTTTATATCACATCCAAGCTAAATCAAACCTGGATGAAGGTACCGGTAAGTTATAGTGTTCTCCTTTTTATTTTTGATGAGTTTCTACTAAGTGGGGGAGAGTATGGCGAATAGTTGGGTTGATGATCCTAATCTCTTCTCTTCTATTCTATTCATGTTTGAGTGTCAGAACTTCTAGTAGCATGTTGCATGTGTTTAGGAGTCTAAGTGAAAATGAATTTCATTGATCTCCTTATGTAATATGGTAAAATGAGCTTAAATGATTTTGTCTTTCATATTGTTATGTCTCTATAGTGAATTGCTTAAATATTGCATAAGTGAACTTGTAAACATGCTTAAAAGAGAAGTTTTTGAAAATGTTGTATGAATGTATTTTATGAGAAATGGTCATAATGTTCTTAGAAAAAATGTAATGAGCATGATGATATATGTAGAAGAAAGTTTCTACTACGTGAAATGAAAAATGTAGTGTTATTTCATTATAAGTTGTAGATAATGTTTATACTTTATTGTTATGCTTCTGAGTCTCTTGATTAGGTGGAATTTATTTTACTCCTATATATGTGATTTTTTGTACAATGTGGTATGGTTATGAGTTGCTAGTCTTGAGTCTTTACTCTTGAAAATGTTGAAAGTGTTATGGTGTCATCCGAGGACGAATGTTGTCCAGGTGTTGGAGATTGCTACTACCCTCAAAATTAATTAGGTTAAACTAGAGATTGCCATATGTGTTATGAGTTAATAAGGTGTTAAAATATTGAATATTAGCATTAGAAGTCAGTTCATAGAGTTTGGAAGTCAAACATCAAAACACGATCAAGATGTTCAGAAGTTAGTCTTTGTGTGTGCTAGTGTGACTTTGCATGTTTTATGTGTTGTTTGGTATCTAAAATTATAGGAGATGACTATAACATCTAAATGAACATGTTTAGGTTCGAAACGTCTGGGTACAACTCTCCAAGGACCACCCTAATGGTCCTCAAGGAGGACCCAAACTTTGACAAGAAACTGCCAAAAGGCAGTTCAACCAACAACCACCAAACAACGTTCAGTTGTTCAATCTACGCCTCGATTGGGAACGTGGCTCAAAACTTAGTTGTGTGAGATTATCTCCCTAATGATGAGTCTCTGAATAAAGCGAAGCCTCATCAAGATGCCCCGTCAATCAAATGATGTCCAGTAGATTGATAATCGTTATTTGGGACTACAATTTATCTACAGGTCTCGACCAAGGTGAGGTTGAATGGGAAATTCACCCCACGTCCTAATTAAGTCCTAGACGGTTATTTTGGGTCATTGTTGGTATTTTAAGTTAGTTAAGACTCTAGAACATAGACTTAGACCTCATTATTCAAAATCAAAATATCAAGATCGAAAGAAGTTCACTTTAGACTCAATTAGAGCTTGAAGTCAAGTTGAAGTTACGATTTGAGTTCTTCATTGATTTATCCATCAATTTAATTGGATTTATTCAATTAAGGTATGGTGATTTAATCCTGATTATTCTCTCATACAAGGAGCCAATTCTAAATACTTTTAAAAGATATTAAAAAACCATAAAATCCTATTTTGAATTCTAAGCATGGGTTCTTGCATGAAAAGGTTTTAATCAATTATTTATGAATAAATTGATGTTAATTGGTGGTTTTAAGATCAAATACTCCATGAACCGATGTATTCCTTGAATTCCTAATTTTGGCTCTAAAGTGGGTGAATTGATCACGACTTAGTCGTATTGAATTCACCTGTAGATTGTATTAGGCTATTGAATTATATATTGATCCATGTTAGAATTGTTCATAGCTTACCTTATAATTTTGATTTCTATATTGAGTGTTTATGGATCATTGATATAGATAAATTATTGGCTTAGTCGTATATATATTATCATTGGTAAGATCTCTTATTGTGTGATTGGTCGGAAAGAATAAGGAATGGGGAAGATGTCTATAGGAAGGTGGTGAGTTGACCTAATTCCTCTGTATACTATAGAATTTATATTGAATTGTTTTTGATTGGTATGGTCCACCTATGGTGGCGGTGTTTAATTGATAAATATGTTATCAACATGGCCTTGTCGGAATTAGTATCATTATGTTATAGCTTGTATTGATGAAAAATGTGAAGGATGATATTGTGTATGTGCATGTGTGACGTGAGAGTATGATCCCTTTAAATGATGGTATGATTATATTGTGTCTTGCTTGGTATATTTAGGTCCCTCTTCTACATATATGAAAGTTATGTGAATGTGATCTCATAACTTGGTATGCTTAGGCACCCTTGTCATATACGTGTAGTGAATGAATGAAATAATGAAGTCTTAGGATCGGTAGACCTAAAGTAGGTTCCCTTTTAAGAAATACTTACATGGAACCTTGAATAGGAAAATATGGGTAATAATGACTATCCTTGAAAAGAGTATTATGAGTTGGTAGGACTTAGTAATGGTACCTTTTCTAATACACCCAGGGAATGAATTACTATATGAGAATAAAGGCAAAGCACAGAGAGGATATGCTTGTGGTAGTAGATCTACTTGAGAATGAGACTACAGTACAATGAAGCTTTGATATCCCTTAACCATGTGCCCACATGGGATGAGTCCTAGTTCTACCTTTGGTAAGTAGAACACTTTCCACGGTGTGGGGTGTTATGACATTAATTCCATATCAAGCTAGTATGGTGTATCTCGGCTAGTGCCTAATCTCATCATATGGGATGTACATTCTAGTATTGTATAGGTTATACAATGTGTAAGTAGTGGAATGAATGCTATCTACGCATGGTAAGAGTAGGCCTTGAAGGTGTTAGGATAAGTTCCCTAGGTCTTCTTAGACCATTATGTGAAGTCCTCTAATTGTTTAATTGTCTCTTTAATGGATTAATGATAATATTGATTTAGTTAGAGCATGATAAATATAAAGGTTCTTATCTTGGGTATCTTTGAGGATTACTTAGGTGGACTTGAAGAGGGTGTATGAGCGGTCGCTTCATGTCTTACTTAGGTTATTCATAGAGTAACCTTAGCTGGAGAGTCTAAAGGATTAAAAAGAATAAACTTACTTTGGTTAGTATTGAGGATCACTTAGGTGTGTGTAAAGGGGTTGTATGGGAGGCTTCTTCATATCTTACTTAGGTAGGTCTTAGGATAACCTTTGGTAGGAAGTCTAAATATTTAGATAGATTCTAAGTGATTATAGTTGTATAATGTGGATTACTTGAATATGTCTTATATGGGAATATTGACTTGAAGATGGTTCTTATACTCTTTTTATGAGGTTTTATATCAAAAGTTCATAAAATCATATCTTAAAGTAAATGCCCATTTTTACATGGTTTTCTTCCATGTTCACCATATTAAGTTGCATTCAATGTGCTAATTCCATATGTTTATCTATTTCTACAAGCGTAGGTGGCAAGTTGGGTTTTTCTTAGAAGTTGAAGCTTGGGAAAAAGCCTTCTCTCAAGAAGCTTGGTATATCCTCATATGTTTGAGGAAATGAATTATTTTTTAGTTTCCTTTTTTAAAAAAAAACTTTGTAATAGACTATAGTTTTTTTTCAAATTTATGTAAGGGTTGTGACCCTATGATATTATATGTGTCTAAGATGTCTAGACGAGACTTAGTTCTTTCTTATATTCTATAAAGACTTGGCATATTGTTAAAAGTTTTAATTCCGTACTACGTTTTATAGGTATGCAATGAAAGATGCTTAAGTGCTTGTATAAGACCTCCCAGAGGTCGAATACACCGTGTAACTTTTAGGGTATACCCTTGGGTTGTTACAAATAATTTCAATGTTTGAGGATGAGGATATATTTTTATGCATAGATTAGTGTATACACTTAGTTGAGGATTTCTATACTCCACAAGGTATTGGATAGTTCTGGCAGTATGGATAAGAATTTGTGTCATCATATAGCTCATAGTGATGGCTATCGATTAGAGAATTTACCATAGATTTATTTTGTATTTTTACATATAATTTGAATTATATTGTATTTTTTTAATGCATTGAGTTGGTATCTACTGTTTTAAAAACTTTTATTTACATCGCATTATTGCTATTGATTTTATATTGAAATGAGTTGAGATTAAGTGGAAGTTGAGTTACGTTCAGATTGTATGCTTGTAAATTTCATGTAATGATGTCATTGGCCTGCATCTTTTATGATGCAGATACATCAAATAATGATCATCAATCGGCGCTTTGTTGATCTAGTCAAGTTCTAGAGTTATTTGGTGAACCTCCTTGCTTTCGGAGAATCCCTCATTTATGTTTTATCATTTCAGGTTTGTAATTATGATGTCTTGGGTCATGTCCCAACGTAATTCTAGTTAGTACAGGCTTCTTGGATAGACAATAGTAGTTCATGAGTCTTTTTCATTTCCACTGTTCAATGTTTAAAGACTTGAGTTGCTTTTTTGGCCAGTTAAATGTTTCATTTCTAAAATATTCTTAGTATTAATTTGTGAAACTTGAGTAAAAGCTTTCTGTTGAATTCATAAGTTGTTGAGTAAGTATTCATCTAAGAGTTGAGCCAGTCAATGGTTATCTTGGGGCCAACAATGTTACTCGAGTAGCACTCGAGTCTAGGGTGTAGGCTTGAGGCATGACTAAAAATCAGTCAGATAGAGAAGCTAGTTCAAAATAGAGTATCTCACTACCAATGGACTTAATATTGTGTTCAGTGTCGAAATGTGTCCAAGTTTAAAAACTTATCTAAAGGAATTTTGTTTTAAGATGTCACGCCCCGAGCCTACACCCTGGGCCGTACTGGCACTCGATGGTTATTGCTGGCCTCGAGCGAACCGTTGGCCTAACTTACCTAACTCAATGAAAGACAACAATCACACTTATAATGATCAAAGAACTTAACTGAACTGAACAATAATATGAGTGGGGATGTTTTAAAGATTTAAACATTCAACTTGGCAAAGATGGAAACCCAAGTCTTTAACATATGAATGATAATGCAAAGACTATTGAACTAGTAACTGTCCATGAAGCCCTTAATATGACTGAGATGGATGTTCGAACAAACCCCACAACACCCTGACGAACTAACTAGAAACTAATAAAAGATGTCCTCCGGAATGGAAGAAATCTCACCAACTGACTCTGAAATGCTCAACTGGATCAATGGTGCGCAGGATGCCAATCCTTGTTACCAGCGTCTGCATTATAATATGATGCAATAAAATTATAATTAGTAAATTGAATGTACAAGTATGCGAGTTGGAACGCTAAACAATACAATGTAAGCTTCATAGGAGAATTAAAACAACTTAGCTGGCTCAACTGAAATCTACAAGACTCAACACATTTCAATATAAAGCATTTTAAAACAAGTGCAATATAAAGAGAAGTTGTTCAAAACATAATGTATACTCTATATTTATGCAAGGATACAATATAACTCTTAGATGTATTTAAGAGTACATTTAACTTTGTATATAAAGTATGCTAAACTCTTGTGGGAGTTTCTCTAATCGACAACCATTATTTAAGAGCTATAGTGATGATACAAAATTTTGTCTCACTCTTCCACAGTCATCCTATACCTTGCCATTGGTATAGAACCTGAACTACTAAGTGGATCCACTAGTCTATTCTAAAAAACACTAAAGGAATCATCTAAAAAGTATGACTCTTTTCTACCCATGGTGACTACATGGTTAATGGGGGCTGGGAATAAAGTCTTCCACATATCGATGCTCAAAACTACTCCAAAAAATATTACTATATTATCTCTTATGTCTTTAAAACATGCTTACTTCTATGTTTTGATATTAGTGCTCAAAATATAGTTCAAAGACTATCTTGGAAATCTCAGTTTCCCTTCTTGCGTCATTTAGAAAGCTATCACTTTTTTCTAAAAACTTGCCTGAAGACTTTTTGAAAATCTCAATTTGTATTCTTAATAAATGTGAAAAATGTTATACTACATTGAAAATACTTAGTCCCTATATACTTTTTTGAAGAAAAGAGTTCACCTTACTCTTAACTAAAATAAGACATAAGTCTTAAAACAAAGTAAAACATTTGTAAAAGACTTATCAAACTTGAAATAAACTTCTTCTTCTTATCTTTATTATTTACTCAACAAGATCTATAAGTCTTAAAAACAGTTAAAAGCATTTGAAAAAGGCTTCTTGAAAAGACTCTAAGAACTTTCTCGACATGTATCTTAACTTTCCTTGAATTTGAAGTTATGGATTCAAGGATTAAGATTTGTGTTTGGACAGATCTCATGCCTTTTAGGAATGATTTTTAAATAGCTATGCATGAAAAAACACCAAAATAAAGAATTGAGGTGGGTCCGCGATGTGGAGGCATATTTAAATTCTGGTTCAAAAAATGTCTTTTGAGGCAAATTTTCTTATGTCAACTTCCCTATTGGGCGGAGCAAATTTTCAATTCTCTTAAAAGGTCCGCAAAGCGACGCGCTCCTTTGTCCAAATTTTGCCCGTCAAACTTTCTTCTTTGTGTTTCTTTCCCAATTCACCCAAGATTTATTCTTTGTCTTAAATTAATTTTATATAGAGATATCCAAGAAGTTTAACTATGAACCTACCCTTAAATGACCTTAGAACGCAATGTAATGGATTCAAAACTTTCCAATTCAGGATAATTCAATAACAACACATGAGAAAGAATGGGTATCAAGATATCAATATTCTAATGTTTTTTGGACGATTCCAAACTGTAATTAACATGCTTGGAATGTGGGAGAACGATCCAAACATCATGATAGCCTCACATATCAGATAGGAATAATTCCTTGGCAAAAATCCCAACTATCTTGATCGATGTTTATTGACTGTGCTTTTTCTCATTTTTTTTTGTTCTCCTCTTTCTCCTTAGCCCTATCGTGAATTCCAAATTTTCTAAAAGTGACTAATCAGTCTTGACCCTATGAACTCTAAAATGGATTAAATAATAGGGTATTAAAGACTAAAATAACCCTTTAAATCCCAGATTTAGACTTTTCTTAATCCACACCAACTTATTCAAGTCTAACGCACTCAACAAACTAGAAAAATTGGCGCAACTTTTGGTGGCGTTCGAAAATCGTGCCGGGTCAAAATCAAACCATATTTAGAATTAATTCTAACTCATCTTGAACTTTAATTATTGGTCTTTTACACTGACGATTTTTTAACTTAAATTTTTTCCAGATTTCCTTACACTTTCAAAAATTAATCATTTCCAGATTTTCTTGATTCCTTCTAGTTTTCTTATTCACGAGATGTTACAATATCTCCCCCTTGAGTGAATTCATCCTTGAATGAGGTCATTATTACTATGCTAAGAGTGATAATATCTAGTTCAGGCACCCAATAATCAAATGCAATAAACAATTTGCTTGCTCATAATTTAGATTGTACTAAGAAAAAAATTAGTACCTTGGTCTGCATTTCCTACGAATTCGAAGAGGTGTGAATATCTCTTTTTCACATCCTCCTCAGCTTTCCACATAGTTTCTTCAACAAATTAGTTCCTCCAAAAAACTTTGTCTAATGCAACTTCTTTTGTCCTAGACTTGTGAACTCAGGCGATTTAGAATCTAGACCGGAATCTCTTCATAGGTTAAGATATCATTGATTCCAATATTTTTAGTTGGTATGATCAAAAAAGGATCGCCCATGCACTTCATCAACATGAAGATAATGAAATACCGGATGAACCGCTGCTAACTCTTGTGGTAGCTCCAACTCATAAGCTACATTGTCCATCCTCTTGGATATTCTACAAGGTCCAATATACAGGGGATTGAGCTTCCCCTTTTTACGAAACCTCATAACACCCTTCATAAGTGAAACTTTTAAATATACTCAATCATCTACCTTGAACTCTAACGGCCTGCTCCTCCTAACACCAGTGTAGGATTTTTGATTACTCTATGCTATTTTCAACGTATCTGTAATCACTTTCACCTTTTCCATAGGTTGGTGAACTAAGAATGGTCCTATAAACCATGATTCACAAACTTCAACTTATATTCTAAGGTCTGAATAGTGCGCTCTTCTTGCCCGTCAGTCTAAGAATGAAAGGCAGTACTTAACTTCACCTTTGAGCCCAAACCTTTCTGAAAAGATTTCCAATTTGTGCAATAAATTATGCACCTCTATCTGAAATAATGGAGACCGGAACTCCATGAAGTCTTAACACCTCTAGAACGTATAACTTAGCATAATTCTCTATTGAATGGGTAGTCTTTACTGGCAAAAAGTGAGCAGATTTTGTCATTCTATCGACAATCACCCAAATAGAATCATTCTACACGCCAGATCTAGGCAAACCTGTGATGAAATCGATGTTAATCATTTGAACTTCCATTCCGAAAGTTATATATTTTGATCAAACCTCCTGGCCTTTGGTGCTCTTCTTTAACTTGTTGACCATTCGAGCACTTGGCGAAAAAATCAGCAATGCCCTTCTTCATACCATTCCACCAATATACTTCTCTCAAATCGTGGTTCATCTTTGTGGAAACCGGATGAATGGAATATCTGGAGCTATGAGATTCTTCCATAATCCTCTCTTGGAGTCCATCCACCATAAGTACACACAATCTACCTTGATATCTCAATACAAAATCTCCCCCTTGTTAAAAATCTAATACTCTTTGCTTATAAACATTTGCTTTCAATTCAACCAAAATGGGATCTTGATATCGCTTTTCTTTAACTTCTAACACTAATGGCCATTTAGCCCCATTCATCACCACTATTCCTCCTTCTGTGGAATCCATTAGTATGACTCCTAATCATGAAAGTCTATGCACGTCTTTTGCTAGTTAGTTTTTCCCTTCTTCAAGATGCTACCCATAGAAAACCTACTTAAGTCATAAGCAACAACATTAGCCTTACCTGGGTGGTAGAGAATACTCATGTAATAATCTTTTAGCTATTCTAACCACCTCATTTGTCTGATATTAAGCTCTCTTGAACACAAATTGTATGCTCTTGTGATAAGTGAAGACATCAACATGAACATCATACAAAAAGTGACACCATATTTTCAAGGTAAGGACTACAGCAGAAAACTCTAAGTCATGGGTTGGGTAACTCTTGTCATGAACTATGAAGTGTCTAGAGGCATATGTTATAACCTTGCCATTCTTATTAGAACAGAAACCAAACCAACTCTAGATGCATCACAGTACATTACAAAACCTTGAGTACCCTCTAGTAAAGTCAAAATTAGGGTAGTAGTCAACCTCTTCTTCAATTCATGAAAACTTTTGTCACAAGCTTCAGACTATTAAAACTTCATCATGTTTTGAGTCAACTTCATCAAAGGAGATCCAATAGACGAGAAACCTTTTTAAAATCTTCTATAGTAGCCAGCCAAACCCAAGAATAACCTGATATCAGTTTGAGATGTCGGACTAGGCCAATTCTACACTACCTTAATTTTCTGGGTATCAATTCTAATACCATTACCTAAAGCTATGTGACTCAAGAATGCCATAGATCCAAGCCAAAACATATACTTGTAGAACTTTGTATACAACTTTATATCCTTTTAAGTCTGAAGAACTATTCTGAGATAATTAGCATGATCCTCTTCATTCCTTGAACAGATTAGCATGTCATGAATGAGACGATAACAAACATATATAAATAAGGTTTAAAGACTCTATTCATAAGATCCGTGAATGTTGCAGGTGCATTTGTCAAACCAAAGGACATGACTAAAACCTTATAGTTCCCATATTTGGTTGTAAAATTTCTCTTTGAAATATCACATTCCCTTACACTTAACTGATAGTAGCCTGATCTAAGGTCAATTTTTGAGAAACAACAAGCACTTTCAAACTAATAAAAAATATCATCAATCTTTGGAAGAGGATATTTATTCTTGATGGTCACCTTGTTCAATTGGTGGTAATCTATACACATCATAAGGGAACTATATTCTATCTCACAAATAAGACCGGAGCGCCCTAAGGTGATACACTTGGTCGAATAAAGACTTTCTCTAAAACGTCTTTCAACTGATCTTTCAACTATTTAAACTCTGGTGGTGCCATTATATATGGAGGAATGGAGATAAGACGAGTATCTAGAAGAAGATGTATTCTGAACTCTATCTCTCAGGAGGGACTCCAAGAAGATCATTAGGGAAGACTTTTGGAAACCCTTTTATGACAAGAAATGACTGAATAGGACGTACCTCAAAACTTAAGTATTTAACTTGGAATAAGTTATAGACACACATCATTGAAACTAACTTCCTTTCCTTAAGGTACAAAACAAAATAACCCTTAGGCACTACTGAACTGCTTTTTCGCTCTAAGTCTAGACCATTTTGGTAATTGAAACTTTACCATTCATGTCCTACAACCAATTGAAGCATAACAAGCATAAAGCCAGTCCTTACCAATAATGACATCAAAATCTACCATGTCTAACTCAATTAAATTATCCATAGTACTTTTGTAATTTACAGAAATAGGACAATCGCGATAGACTCTCTATGCTAGAATGAACTCACCAACTAGTGTAGAAACATTGAATGGTTCACTTCGTTACTCAAGAATAATATTAAAATTCATGGCAGCACACAGAGTTACAAAAGATAAACTCACTCTTAGGTCTAGCAATGCATAAATAGTAAAGACAAAGACTTGAATCAGAACAGTGACAACATCTAGGAAATCCTCTTGCTCTTGGTGATTGTTGAAAGCATACAAGCGATGTGTTACTCTTCCAGCATCGAAAGTAGCTCCCTAAGGTGCAAACATATCTGGTGGAGGAATTGATGAAGATTATGATCTATTGTCGTCATTACTATTTCCCTACTAGTTCCTTTGGACACTCTCACCTGAAGTTCCCATTCTTATCACACTTAAAATAACCGGCGTAGCCATCACGACAATAACACGAATGGTTCCTGCCACACTTGGCGCATACATAAGGATTACTACCCTCTTCTGACATGTTACCTTGAGAATCAATAGGTTTAGATGTAAAGTACTGATTATTGTACTCACCATTATTCTTCGCTGAAGGTGCACTAAAAGATGATGGAGGAGGACCCTTCTGTTTCTGTTGGAAGGATGACCAGTTGGCATTACTCTTCTGTTGCCCAGACTCATTCCCTATATTAGCCCTCTTATTCTTGAACTCTTCTCTATCTCATATCATTTCCTCCTCTACGTGATGCACATAGATCATCCACCTCCATATGTCCATGTTTTCAAAAATATTGTTGCCAACCTTTTTTCCTTGATAGACGACGGCCCAAGCCAGGAACAAAAACACTCATTCTACTCCATGTGGTTAACCATATCCGAAGGATAAGGGAATAGTTGGGTGAACTTCAACCCATATCAGAGAACACTTTGAGACTCCTGCTTGAGTGTGAGGAACTCATGTACCTTAGCCTCTTTCATTTCTCCAGAAGAAAAACACCCAAAGAAGACCTCCTCAAAACAAGTTCAACTCGTCGGTGGTGCATCCTCATCTCTACCTTCATTCCACTTATCAAACTGAGTTTTACGAATAACCTTGAGTTGATATGCAACTAGCTCAACCCTCTCAGTGTCACTAATATGCATCACCTTGAATACCTTTTTTAGTGCCTCAGTGAAATTCTCTGGATCCTTAGAAGTTCTTAAACTAGTGAAACTTGGGGGATTCATCCTCAAGAACTCAAGAATCCTTAATGTGTCAGTCCTTTCTTGTCAAGATCCTCTTTGCGGATCAACCTGGTTAGTCACAGCTTGACCCGATATCCTAATATCCTCTCTATATTTGGCATTAGTAACTTAACCCTTCGGTTGCACTTCAGGTGCATTGGGTACCCCTTGTTCTTCAACATTCCTTCTAGCTAGAGGAATTCTTGCTACTCTTTGTGGAGGCATGATTTTTGAAAACACATTCAAGTCGAGTTAGAGAGAAAATTTTTAGAGATAAACTCTAACGCACGAAAGGGGCATGAAAGAAGTGAGGGATTTCCCAAAAGTTGCAGCATCATAATTATAGATGTGGCGCGCTTCACATTGATAAATAGAATCTACAGACATGGATTTACAAACTCCATAGAACTCTTGAACTCTGTGCTCTGATGCTAAGTTTTTCATGCTCTGATCCTACACATTGGGTGGGACTGACATTTGATGACCATTTTTGGCCTTGAGAGGACACTTGACTTGGCTTTCTTAACTTAGTGGAAGACAACAATCACCTATAATGATCAAAGAACTTAACTGAACTGAATAATAAAATCACTAGGAATGTTTTAAAGATTTAAACATTCAACTTTGCAAAAATGGCAACCTAAGTCTTCAAAATAAGAATGAGAATGCAAAGACTACTGAAGTACTAGTTGTCTGTGAAGCCTCTAATATGATTGAGATGGATGTTGGGGAAAACCCCAAAACATACTGACAAACTAGAAAGCAATAAAATGTCTTTTGAAATGCTAGGAGGCTCACCAACTGACTCTGGAGTGCTCAACTGGATCAACAATGTGCTGGATGTCAATCCTCGTTACTTGTGGTTGCATTATAGTACGATGCAGGACAATTGGCATTAAGACATTTAATGTATGAGTATGCAATTTGGAATGCTAAACAATACAACATAGGCTTGATACGAGAATCTGAAGAACTTATCTTGCTCAACTGAACAATACAAGACGAAACTCATTTCAATATGAGTGCAATCGAAATCAAATTTGTAGTTTAAAACATGATTCACTCTGGCATGTATCAAATTCCATATAATCTAATATGTATGTAAATATACCATAATGTGTAGATAACATACTTTACTTCCTGATTCGCAGTTTTCTCTAATCGATAATTTCACTTAATAGTTATAGTGATGATACAACATTTTGCCTCACAATATCAAGGTCGTACTATACCTTGCCATTATCATAGAACCTCAACTACTAAGTGCATCCACTAGTCTATGCCAAAAAGCACTAAAGGAATCATCTAGGAAGTATGACCTTTTTCAACCCATGGTGGCTACATGGTTTATGTTGACTGGTAGTTATCTTAACTCTCCCCCATATCAATGCTCCATACTACTACCAACAATATTATTATATTAGCTCTTATGTTTTTAAAACATACTTACTTCTGTGGTCTGAGATTGGTGCTTAAAAAACATAGTTTAAAGGATATCTTAGAAATCTTAGTTTCCCTGCTTGCTTCATTTAGAAAACTATTATTCTTTTTTAAGAACTATCCCGAAGGCTCTCTGACAATCTCAGTTTTCATTCATATTAAATGTGAAAACATTTATACTTCTTTGGGTTACTTAGTCCCCTGATACTGCTTTCAAGAAAAGACTTCACTTTACTCTAAATTGAACTCAAACATAAGTCTTAAAATGAAGTTAAAACGTTTGTAAAAGACTAAACTTGAAATGAAGTTCTTCTCCTTATATTTACTTTTTACTCAACAAGATCTTTAAGTCTTTAAACAAAGTTAAAAGCATTTGTAAAAGACTTCTTTACAATAATATAAGAACATTCTAGGCTTGGCTCTTAAATTTCCTTGAATTTGAGGTTATGGATTCAAGGATTAAGATTTGTGTTGGGAAATATCTTATGTTGTTAAGGAATGATTTTAGATAGCTAAACATGAGAAAAGACCAAAATAAATAATTGGAGGTGGGTTCACAATGCGGAAGCATATTTGAATTCTTGTTCCAAAATGTATTTTGAGGAAAACACCTCGTGTCACTTCCACGACACGGAGCACAATTTTCAATTCTGGAAAAAGGTCGTGCGATGCGCACCCATGTCCAAATTTCGCCCATCAAAGATTATTCTTCATTTTTTCCTCCCAATTCACCAAAGCTGGGTTATTTTTCTTAAATTACTTTTGGATATAGATACCCGACAAATGTACCTAAAAACCTAACCCAAAACGATCTTAGAATGAAATGTAACGGGTTCAAAACTTTCCAATTCACGCTAATTTGGTAACAACACATGAATTCAAGAATAGGTATCAAGATATAAATATATTATAATTCATATAAGACGGATCCAAACTAAAATTACCATGATTTTTCACATTGGAGAATGATACCAAAGTTATGACAGCCTCACATACCTGATAGGAATAATTCCTTGTTGAAAATCCCAATTATCTTGATCGGTCTTGATTAATTTGCCCTTTTTTCTCATTCTTCTATTCTCTCCTCCTTTCTCCTTAGCCCTAGTGTGAAATTCCAAATTCTAATCTCCGTATCGACCCCTATTTTACTCCTAAATATTGATTAAATAATACGAAAGTGAAAGACTAAATACCTTTAAAATTCCATATTTGGACATTTCCTTAATCCAACAACCCAAGTTTCATGTTGCGTAACTCAATCATACGACCTCAAAATCGTGCAAACTTGGCGGCGTTGGAAAGATCGTTCCAAGAAATTTCCAACAATATATGGAAGTACCTCTAAATCATCCTGAGCTAGAAGTTATGGTCATTTGAAAATGACCAAAAACTCACTTTCAGCTTGTTTAAGTTTTTTCCTGATTTCCTTACACTTTCCAATATTAACTATTTGCCGATTTTATACTTCCTTCAAGTTATTTCTAGTTGCGAGATGTTATAGAAGAATGTGAAGAGGATTAGAGATATTTGAAAAAGACAAGACCTGGTTCTATTCTATCCATCAGAAGACTCATTTAATTTTCTAGGGTAAGTAATGCAAACTATGTTGGGTATCAAGTTGATAAATCGGGACACAGTTGGAAAGTTCCCATCAAATGAACTTGCTCACAAAATCAGAAAACTTCTCAATCAAAGTTGTACAATTATTCCTAAGAAGTATCTCAAAGTGGAGTATCAACTGTTCTTTGGGTTTATCAATAAGGTTTTGCTTCCCAAGTCTAAAAAAGATTTGTTGCCTCTATTGCAATCTAGTACCTTGTTGAGGCCTTGAGCAAAATTGAGTTAATCAATATCCCTGCCATTATACTTGAGCATATGCACAAGACTGTGTTTGTTAAAGATAACAAGCATGTCATGGGTTATGGGTATATGCTAACAAAGGTGGTTAAACACTTTGCGATTCCCAGCAAGAGTGGATGATCAATTTATCACCAATATGCACCTGAAGAATATAAATTCAAAGGTAAGAGTTTCAAACATCCTGAACATATTCAGCCATCAAATCTCCAACCAATGTGAAAGAAACATAAAGATGAGTATGCATGAAATGGAAGGTGAGAAAAACATAAAGATGCACCGACTAGTTTTGAAAGATATAATAGTTGGTGCTTGCTTCTTTCCATATCTACAAGAGAAGGCTCTAATTAAATGAATGTCATTTTTCATGCACAAGATCTGCTACTAGTATGCATGCATCTAATATAATATTCTAGGTAACATTGATTTCTGTAACCTTTAACACTTCGAAAATAAGAAACCAGACTTCTATTTCGTAATCAGTGCGGTTACTAAAGGAGCAAGAATTGACTAGATATTCACCACGATTAAAATGTAACTAAAAGTGGTTTAAAAACAAAAATTTAAGAAAATAGCTTGATTCCGTGTTTACTCTTATTCATATATTAGCAACCAAAAAATAAGTAAAAGAATGAAAGAAAAACACAAGAACTATCCGAGTCACGAATAGAACACAGGGGCCTGTGTGTCCTTAGAAAGATTAAATCCTCATGTCACGCCCCAGGTGCGGCTCGCCCCCGGGCACGGACACGGGACCTAGGACCACAAGAGCTCCAAGTTTAACACGGCGGCTACAAGGCTGATCTGGAGGAGTGAGGCAAAGCTAAATAATAGATAGACTTAGGGGTCTGGGCAAAATCTAAAGTAACCTGAAGCAGTGTCGAAGATGGGGAAAGTACGCGAGCAGGGGAGTAACCTTGACGAGTGAAACTCTGAGAATTGTGAATACTGGAGAGTTCTAAAAGAACAAAACACATCAAACTAACGTCCAGTCATAAGATGCAACTAATTAGCACTTGTGGATGGGGAAAATAAGCCTCGACACTATGAGCACTAAGACCCATAGACTGGGGATAGGGCCAGGCCAACTAAGTAGATAAACTAAACGAAAGTGTAACATACTAAAATATGGAACTCATGACGTATCCGCAGAGAACATGAGAATCACACGGAATTTGTGAAGAAAAAGATGCGAAATCAACCTAAGCGTGATTGGATGCTGCCAACATGACATACATCACGAGAAGGTGTTGCCGCTCTATGGCGTCGTACCTGAAAGGTACTGAGCAATGTAGGATTAGAGTCAACTTAGAATACATGAAAATGGACGAGCACAAAAGTATGTATAATATTCTGATAATGACATACTGAATGTTGAGCTAACTAGATGCAATGAACAAATTTATAACATGCTAAGACTGAAAGTAATTGAACTGTCAATATGGTCAATGCAATAGAGTCTAATGGGATCTACTAATATCCAATAAAATTTCCCCACAATAGCTACATGTGAGTCCGATGTAATACCCACCCCATCGAGAGTACCCAATATACCCCTGCCAGAGTTATAATTCATGTTGGCATGATCACTAAATTGATGCCCGCAGAGGTGAACTTACAACCTACTTGGATCTTATTGTGGGACTATTTGGGTAGGATCAAACCTATGTCCAACCGCTATTATGCTACTCCTAATGAATTAAGTTGATTAAGACATTTAATGTTGTTGCATGTCTATAATACTGTATAGCTCAAACTGAACATGCCACTGAGAATCAACACTTAATCGGATAATTTAGCATTAATAATGAAGCAGTCCATCTTCAAGTCCTGAAAATGGTTATCTAAGCACGTGTAATTCAATAAGAAAGAAATGCACGGCTAGAGTTCTAAAATTCATGCTAACATGAATATAACTTTAACAATTTTAGTCCTAGCATATATCAAATCATTCATGAGTTCTATACGACGGAAATTCCTAACAACAATCGTATGTCTATCCATGATAAGAGAATTTAGAACTAACTAAAAACTAGGGATCTAATGGATGAAAGGAACCTACTAGTTAAATCTCACATGCCTGGTGATGAAATCCACAGAAAAATATATAGATTTTGAGGTTGGGACTGCTGGAACCTTGTTGCGTTCTTGAACTAGGGTTCTTGACCTTTTTTTCCTTTCTTGCTTTTAATTTTCTACGGTTTGATTTATACTTGACTTGGTAAGTCTCTTATGGTATGAGGCTATAATCAAACTAAAATATGATGTTTTTTTAGGTGCCGTAACCGATGTATCTTTAGGGGTTACACTAGAATGAACAACATACCCCTATAAACTTTGTTTTATACCGAACAATGACCTGTACTATCGTGTCCATCATTTAAATCAATGTCCCGTCGTTTGAGTCCATATTTTGGTCTGCTCGACATTCCGTTAACTAAATGGTCATATATTTTACTCAGATGTTGGATTTTAGCAACTCGATGGATATTGAACACTAATTCATTTATCTTCATTTCATAGTCAATGGGACACTTATTAGTTTGCCTGCTAAGGATTAATGATGATTTGGAAGTTGAACCCACCACCATTCCCCCCCTCCTAATTGACTTCTAAACTTTCAACTTATGGGCCGTATGTTCTATTTACGGACCGTACTGCTCATCCTGGTTAATCTTAGATGTAACAAAACAACCCTAAAAATAAATATACTAAAGTAGGTTTACTGTGTCAAAATGCCTACGATTATACCGGGGTTTTCACACCACATTCACACGTATTGAATGCGCGTAGAACCAGACCTCACCGAAACCCTTTCTACCGCAAAGCCACCAATTTGGGAAGTTATTTGTCTTATAAAGGTTGGGTCCACCATGTAGGCTCAACGAATTACGAAAGCTTCACTCAAAGGAGTCTTTACCCGACATAAAAGAAAAATCTTTTTTTAAGTTTTGAGGCTCTAGGGTAAATTGTCTTTTTCTGGAATAAGGGTATATCGTATTACAGATATGTAATTAATTATTTGATTACTAATCTTGAAGGGGTATTTTTGGGTAAGAGAGTCGAAATTACCCTTTTAAGAAAAAATCTTGTTCCACCCGTGTTTCGAACCTATGTGTGAGCCATGATTTAATTAGTTTATTTAAATTGGGTAAATTATTTAATTAATTAAAATTTAAAATAAGAATTATGGAAGAAAAAGTCACATTTCAGAATTTAAATAACATTATTTTCTTAATTAAGATTTTATTTTGACTAAGTCTTTGCCCCTAAATTCCTAGTTCTAAGAGGAACACTACCTCACATCTCCCTCTCCTCTGTCTCTCAACGCCTATCTATGTATGTTCTCACGTCTGGATTCTCCTCTGCAAACCTCCCGTTTTTTTTTCTACATAAAATCAGAACACAAAAAAAAAGTCTTCACCTTGAAGAACTTACAAAAATACAAACAACAGTAATCTAAGAAAACGAAAAGTTGGAACAAAATTTCTAGTCGGATGAGATGTGAGATTTGTTGGTGGATGTGCAATTGGTGGTGGTTTTGGCATAAATTTTAAAAGTGTTTGGAAGACGTGAAATCAGGTAAGGAGGTTTTCTACTCTTGGTCTTCTTTCCCAAGAGCCCCTAAGGCTTCAGATGAATATACTCGAAACTAGGGTTGTTCCCGTTATTCTCGAACTCCTTGGTCCTAGTATCCCTTTGACTCATGTTAAATAGGTTCAGAGATCATGTTGTTGGTAATGTTTTGCTGGATTTTAAGTATGAAGTTTGATTTTTGATGATTTTTCTTGATTATGTGTTTGAAATGGTAAGCACTTTAATTTATGTCAACCTAAAGTAATGTGGAAAAATGTGTTAATGTTTTAGTTGAATTTTATGCGTAAATTGTTTGTGTAAATCATGAGGTGTTAAAAGGGTGTAATGTTGCTGGATGAAAGTAAAAATTTTCTTGCTGAATCAAATCATAAAATATTACACTTAAAAAATGCACCAAATGATCCACAAAATGCCTTGAGAATTAACGTATGAAATGACTTCTCAAAAGAAGTTGAAAATAAGTGAACAATTTCCAGCATTTGGTAGGTTGGGTTCGTCCAATAGATGTACAAATGCAATGAAATTAATGTAAATGAAGTGACATCACTAAGGATTGAACAAACACAATCATTACATGAAGCTACACACAAAAAAAGACTCAACAAAAGATTAAGAAAAAAATGGATTGAAGAGACAATTTCCAGCCTTCGTGGAAAGTGCTAGTCTCGGCTAACTTTAAAAACTGAGCTTCGTTTTAACAAAAATTAAAATGTGAGCGTCATTGGGTGGACTGAAACCATGACATTACTAAGTGAAAATTTCATAAAAAATTTTGTCATAAAAATGCAAGAAAAATAGATGTTGGTGAGTGGAGATTGGAACCCACAACCTCTTGATGAATGAGAGATTAGGCAGAAAAAATACAGGAGAAAATAAATGTGGAGAATGGTGATTTCAACCCACACCTCTTGGATAGTGAAAATTTAGAGATAAATAAAAGAAAAATATGAGCTCTCAGCGCACCGGCTGGGATTGAACCCACAACCTCCTTGACTCTTAAATGAAAAGAGAGGAAAATCATAAGGAACTATATGGTGGTTTGACTGGGGATCGAACTAGGGTCCCCCAAATCTGAAACATGTGATTATCAAGATAAAAATAAGATTAAGTATTCTCCAAGGGATTCGAAATCATTCCCTTGCCCAATTCCGTAGTGACAACATAAGTCATCTTAAGTAATATTTAATGAATTTTTTCCTCTAAAGATCGCAATTAATATCTAGGCAATATCTCCAAATGCTAAGTCTTGTCCACATAATCTTGGGTAATTGAATCACTAGACAACCTATCAATGAAACCTCATGCCCCGGCTTGTATGTGGAGACCCAATAAGTCTAGCATACGTAAAAGTAAAGTTACCTAAGATGTAATGCATGAATGATGAAACCATAGAAGTGTTAAGTTTTACGAGTGGTAAAATACACTAAATGTGCCTACGTGCATTGGCATATGAGAAATGACAATGAAATGATGACTTAACAATGCTGAAATGCATGAAATTAAGCAATAAATGATGAAACCCTAGACGGGTTAAGTAAGATTTTAAACCACCAAATGGCCATGTGCTTGGCATATGTGACATGACATTCACGTAAAAAAGGGGTGAGTAACTATGAAAGAGAAAATATGCTAATGATAATGAATGTTTGGTGACAACATGATTGAGGCTAATGTACACATAGGAGATCATCTTAAATGAGTTTTAAGTAAATGTTACCAAATGTACTCACCTATAGAGTGTAAAGTTAATGAAGAGACCGGTATCTATAAACACCTAATAAAGTTATAGAAGACTAACACACTAATACTATGATGAATGATAAATCATCTAATTGAGATATGATTCCTCATACTAGAAGTCTCTTCCATGATGTAGGAAGTTTCTATATAATGGGAGTTATGCTGACACTCGATATACTAGCTATGAGCGGTGATGCTCATTCAGGAAGGGCGGAGGTTCACGTAACTCTCATGAAGATGAACTGTTCGGCATGCGGTATGGGTCTCCTTATATCTCCTAATCTTCGAGAACCTATACTTCCAATATAGGGATCCTGGGCGGGGTTCAATTCCCAATAGTACGCTAGCATGTTTTGGGTCACTCCCTGGGTCGGTGATTCCCATTCCACCTTTTTTGGTGTAGGGTTTTCATGACAACTGGAATTCATTTGCTCACATGATCTAGTCGGTTAAAGTTAAAGTTCCCAATTAATGAATGATTCCCGCCTCAAGATGCCAAAAATGAAACCGAATTATACCGAAAGGGTTGGGATAGACTATCAATAGGTGAGTAGATTCAAGTGGATGACATAGGTCATTCTTGGTCATTGCACAACGAACCCGATGAAAGTCTAAACTCATCCTAGTTATATTGGGGTTCATACGTCCCATGAATTAAATGAATGAAGTACGTATGAATGAATGAAGAATACTCTGTGTTTGCTAAAGTAGACTCCCAAGTCGAGGTACCATGTATTGAGCCCTCATTTTTGGGAATTCTTAATGTCAAGTCCATGATTCCAAGGTTTCATGGCATAACTTTCCTAATCCGAATTTGGAAATCTCATAAACTTTCCTAATCCAAATTTAGGAGGTTCACTCACATTCATGAATCTCAATTTGGCAAGTCCACTAACTTGAACTTCTATAATCATATTACTAGGAAAGAGTTAATTCTTCTCTGCAATGTCCTTGTGTGTGCTTGCATCATACTCATACTTGTGTACAAACCCTATACAAACTCTAAACTTTTAGCGCAGTCGCTATGTGGACGCTAGAAAGGCTACCGGATAACTCGGCAGCTATCGAACGCGTCGAGCATTTATTTCCGACTTGGTAGACCCCATGCTTTTGAGGATGCTGCCCATTTAACATTTTATCTTAGTGTAAGTATTGAGCTAGTGGAATATTTCCACTAGCCGTTCTTGCCCATTTTGTTCAGACTTGTATTCGTGCTATTTTGGCAAGTAATCTGTATCGTTATAAATAAACTATTGCCTTTCATGTTATGATTTTTATGTTAGATGTGTTTGATTGGGGTGTTTTTGGGAAAAAAAAAAAACACTTTTTTTTTAAAAACCTTTTTTTTTTTTTTTTAACAAAAAATGGGGGTCAAGTAGAATGTTTAGTCCACATGTTAAGAAACAAAAGTTAAATTTTCCACTAAATTAAACTTAACGAAGTAAATAATGACATAATAGGCTTGCCTTGCTACCTCTAGAGTCAACGACGCCGTATCGTCTGGGTTCTACAATATCCGGTGTTACATCAGAGGCTTGGTAAATGGGTCTGATCCACAGACACATACTACACACGTAGGTCGTTGTGGTGCGAGACTTATCCAATTTTTCGAATTGAGTTTTGGAAGAGTGAAAGTGACAAACGACGATGCGCTGTATGGTTCGTAGATAGACTACGGTCTGGTTGTATTGACCGTTGATTGCAACCTCAACTTTATGAAAAGTTGTTTTTTTTTTTGTAATGTTTCAGATATGTGTTACATTATCTCCCCCTTAAGCAATTCGTCTCGAATACAGATTATCTAGCTAATAGAGGGAGAGAGTTGCAATCCTACTACAAAACACTGAGGCTTTGAGTTTCTTTCTGACTGATTAGTTCCAATAACATGTAAATATGCTGACAAATGCAAATACATAACTGAGGAACTGATTCGAAGGTCTCCTGGAATTCCCACGCATGACTGGATTGATAACTGAAAGTCACTAGTACCTCAAGATGAAGTGGAATCGGAAGGAAGAGGTTAGTATACTTGTCTTCAACATTCATGGCTTCTTCTGTTTCCCAATAGCTCCCTCTATGGACTGACTTCCTCTGTCCAAACCTTGACTTGACATGAAAGAGCGAATTCCCCCTTTTTCTCAACCTGTAACCTCACACGTCAAGAATCTCACCTCTTACAACAACCTCAAAAGAAAGACTATCTTTCACCAGCCACACTCTCTAATAGTACTACAGAGGCTGGGTCACCCACAACACTTTTTCACGAATGATATTATGGAAGACAGATGCACTGCGACTAGTACTGCTGGAAACTCTAAACTCATATTCCACCTTGCCACCTTTTCAAGATCTGTACGAGCCCATATATCAGGACTATGGGCTTTCTTTTTTGCAAAATCCCATCACCACCACTCTTTCATATGTTCACCTTCAAGAAACCCAATCATCAACCTTGGAACTCGAGTTCCCTTCTACTTACATTTGTATAAGATTTCTAACGACTATGAGATGTTTTAAGTCTATCTCTAATGAGTTGCATTTTCTCCATAGCATAAAGGATTGAATCTAGCCCTATTAAAGTTTTTTCACCTACTACAAGCCAACCAACAGGAGATATACATCTACGCCCATACAAAGTCTAATAAGGGGCCATCTGAATGATGGAATGGTAGATATTGTTATAGGCGAACTCAATAAAAGGAAGTTGATCATCCCAACAACCCTTGAATTTGATCAAACAATCTCTCAACATATCCTCTAGGGTCTGAATGGTACGCTCTGCCTGTCCATCCTTCTGCAGATGAAATGTTGTGCTAAGGTTAATCTGAGTACCAAGACCTTTCTGAAATGACTTCCAGAAATAAGAGGTAAATTGAGGTCCTCTATCTGAGATGATAGACAAAGGAACCCCATGCAACCTCACATTTCATTAATGTAAAGCTTGACATAGTCCTCTTCCAAAAATATAGTATTGACCGCCAAAAAGAGAGAAGACTTAGTCATAATCAAATATCACCCAAATGGAGTCATGTTGTCTTCGAATACACGGTAACCCTGTGATGAAGTCCATATTGATAACTACCAACTTCCAAGTAGGAATGTCGATCTCTTGAGTCATACCCCCTGGTTTCTGATGTTATACCTTGAATTTCTGGAAATTAGGGCACTTACTCATAAAATCTGCTATAACCCTTTTCATGCCATTCCGCTAATAGACTTTCCACATATCACAGTACATCTTAGTGGCACCTGGATGAATAGAACATTTGGAGTTATGGGCTTCTGCAAGAATATGTTGTCTCAACTCGCCCACATCAGGACTACACAATCTACCCTGGTAGCGAAATACACCATCTACCACTGGGAGAAAACCTCCACTCTCTGATTATAGACTACATCCTTAAGTTCAAGACAGATTGGATCACTGTCTTGCTTTTCCTTAACCTCGACTACCAAAGAATATTTTACCCCAGTCTAAATTGTTACACCACTGTCTGATATGCTTATAGAAGAATTCCCAAGCGAGCAAGCATGTGAACATCCTTCACTAGCTCCTTCATTTTCTACCTAAACATGGGCTACACTACCCATAGATAATCTACTAAGTGCATCTGCTACTACATTATCCTTACCCGGATGGTAATGCGCACTCATATCATACTACTTAAGGAACTCAAGCCATCTCCTCTGGCGAAGATTCAACTTTTTCTGGGTGAACTCATATTGAAAGCTCTTATGGTCAGTGAACACATCTAAATGAACACCATACAAGTAGTGTCTCAAGATTTTGAGTGAAAACACCACTGCTGCAAAGATCATAAGTTGGATAGTTCTTTGCATGAACCTTAAGTTGTCTAGAAGCATAATTTATAACATTATATCGTTGCATCAACACACAACCAAGGAAAACTCTATATGTATCACAATAGATCACATAAATATCTGAACCCTATGGTAGAGTCAAGACAGGAGTTGTTGTCAATTTAGTTTTCAATTCTGCAAAGTTTTTCTCACAATCATCTAACTATTGAAACTTGGCCATCTTCTTAGTCAACCTAGTCAATGGTGAGGATATGGATGAAAATCCTTCGACAAACCTTCTAAAATAACCCGCTAGACCTATCAAACATCTGATATATGTAGCATAGGTAGGTTTGGGTCATTATTTCACTGCTTCTATCTTCTGCGAATCCACTCGGATCCCCTCGCTAAATACAATGTAACCAAGGAAAGCAATGGATTGCAACCAGAACTCATATTTGCTAAACTTAGCAAATAACTAGCGATCTTTGAAAGTCTGCAGAACAACTCTCAAGTGACTCGCATATTCTTCCTCAGTCCTAGAGTAAATGATGATATCATCAATAAAGACGATAACAAAAAAGTCCAAGTACTGTTTGAACACTTTCTTCATCAAATCCATGAAAGTTTCAAGAGCATTGGTTAGTCCAAACAACATGAATAAAAATTCATAATGATCATACCAAGTTCTGAAGTCTGTTTTCAGAATGTCACTATCTCTAACTTTAAGCTGATGATAACCTGATCTGAGGTCTATCTTTGAGAAGTGACTAGCACCCTGAATTTGGTGAAACAAGTCATCGATATTGGGGATGGGATACTAATTCTTAATTTTTTCCTTGTCCAACTATTGATAGTTAATGCACTTTCTGAGATACTGTGACAGGGAAATTTTTCGTATACCCGTCTAACAATTACTGGGTCACCAACTGGAGTAGAGATTGAAATGGTTTTGAGAGAATTTTTGGACTGACACTGAATTGGATTTCTACGTAAGGAGTTACAAAAGAAAGAGTAGACCTTGGATCTAACAATCCATAAACATCAAGGTCTAAGACTCGTAACGTACCAATGACTAAATTAGGAGAACCTTCCTGATCTTGGTGAGACTGAAGCGCGTACAACCTCTTCTTGGATGATGGAACACTAGATGATGAAGGGGCTGGGGCTGAAAATTTCTGCTGACTTTTCGAGCAATTTTCACCACCCGATTTCTGCTTAGAATAGTCATAGTTCTGATTCCTAGCCTTATTATTCTCCTTGGATTGTTCCTTGAGCCTATCATCCTCAACCTGCTGAGCATGAGTCATAAGCCAATAGATGTTCATACTCCTAGTAACATAGCATTTCTACATTCTATTTTCACCAAATGTAACACTCCTTACAAGAACTAATTCATCTGAGCTCTGGAGTCGTCAACCATGTGAGGAGAATACCTGGAGACTTGGTAAAACCTAAACCAATACTCTAGAACTATCATGTTACCCTGCCTTAAGTTCATAAATTCCTAGACTTTTGCTTCTCTCAACTTTATTGGGAAAACCCTATCCAGAAAGGTCTCACTAAAGCAATCAAATAAATAGGAGTTGCATCAATACCCTTATTATCTTTCCACTGAGTGTACCAGATATGAGCAACATCTTTCAGCTGGTATGATGCCAACTCAACATAATCATTCCCTTTGACTTGTATCACCTCAAATATCTTCTAGATCTCATCCAAGAAATTTTAAGGATCCTCACTGGTCTGCGATCCTAAGAACTCATGCGGATTCATCCTAACAATGTCACGGAACCTTGATGCTGCTGATCCACCATTAGAATTCACATGATTATCAAAGCGAATGTTCTGGTTGGCCACACTCTGAGCCAACATCTGAATGGCGTTCCTGAATTCAGCATTAGAGAGTTCCTGACCAGGGATTGGAGGAGCTGTGTTTACATTTATGGTATTCGCATTCCTAGTGTTCGCTCTACGAAGAGGCATGATCTGAAACATAGAACGTCGAGTTAGAATGGAATAAGATCATACCTTACGCATGATAACAGTAACAAGAAAGTGATGTTTCTCCTAAAACACTTCATAGCCTCCCTCTCCTTAGATGTGGTGCACTTCAAACCTATAAAAAAGACTCTACTTAGTGCGACTTTTCGGACATCCTAGGACACATACACATAGTGATTTGATACCATGTTTCTCACTCCCTAAGATAACCCCGAGACGCAGCCATGAGACCTAGGACCACAAGTTATCCGAAGCTAACCCTGCTGGCATGATCATGAGCATACTAAAGAATATAAATTGATGCGGAAGCTAAATCATACTTAAAATGAACAGATGGGGAATACCCATATTCTATAACTCAAAATTTTGAAATATTGATGAGTTTAATACTGAGAAAATATTAACTCATTAATAAGCTGAAACTAACTATATCTGAAAATAACCTCTAACTACCTAGAAATGTTGGGACAGGCCCCCAGCTACGTCTAGAAAAACTGAAACTAAAGGACTAAAATACTAAAAATGAACTCAAGACTATTGTCCTCGGAGAATGAGGATTCACCACTAATTTCTGTTGGAACCTTGTTGCGTTCATGAACTAGGATTCTTGACCTTTTTCTCCTTTCTTGCTCCTAATTTTCTAAATTTTGATTCATGATTTTGACTTAGGTAAGTTCTTTTTATGTTCCTAGGCTTAAACTGACTAAAATCTAACATTTTAGGGATTAAACAACGTATCTTAGGGGTTAAACTAAATAGAAAAAGACCAAAAGACCCCTGGAAATTTTGTTATCCAACCAAACGATGACCTGGATTGACGGGCTATCGTTCAATTGACGGTCCATTGTTTGGGTCCATAGTTTGGGTATGCTTGATAGGCTTTACTAAAACGGTCATAACATTTTACTCGGAGGTTGGATTTTAGAAAACTCTAAGGCTTATTAAAAGATAATTCAATTATCTATAATTTTATAGGTCATGGGACACTAAATTCATTTTGTGCTAAGAGTTATGACCATTTGAAGTTGACCCAACAACATTCCCCCCAACTGACTGCTAATTTTCACCTACTGTCCATACGTCCATCTACGAACCATACCGGTCAATTGTGGTTATGTCAGCGGCTGGGTCATGGGGTTCCTTTTTTGATCCACGAACACAAAACTGCGGATCGTGTCTAACTACTGACCGTAGGTCTAAGGGGTGTTGAAAAGGTTGGGGGACAGAGAGACTCGAGTTGTGGGGGTTGCACGTCGCGCAAGGGGCGGTTGAAGTAGGGGGGAGGGTTTTGTTGGTGGAGTGTGTGCAGAGATAAGAATGGGCTGTGGGGATGGTGGAGGAAGGTTTGAGCAGTGGTGGAAGGGAGAGATGGGGGCGGAGTGAGTGGAGGGGGGGTGGGGGTATGGAATGGAGATGGGATGGATAGAGGGGCGGGCCCGGTGTGGGTTGGGGGGGATTGGGGGATGGCAGTGGGACTGTTGGGGTCGAGATTGGTTGCTAGGAGGTGGGGGGATTGTGGAAGGGTTATAAGGGGTGATCTGTGTAGGGGTGGACTATCGAGCGAGTGTTGGAGGCAGCAGGGGCTGGGCGGGGGTGTGGTGCAATACGATGAGTAAGGGGATGGGGGTTCGGGGGTGGAAGTGTGGGATTTAGGTGGAAGGGTGGTGCTTGGTTGGGTATGTGGGGCGGGTTGAATTTGCGGCTTTGTCTGGACTTTTGGCCAATTTTTTCTTGAACTAAGTTTTGGGAGAGTTTCAGTGACAAACAACGGATGCGCCTACATATTTCTAAAAAACTTATTAGACTGCGGTCCATTGATAGTGACCGTAGATTGCACCTACATATTTCTAAAAAACTTATTTTAGTCTGTTTTGGATACGGGGTGTAACACGTCAAGTACCCGAGGTTGCAGATTAATTCCTCCCAATATCAAACAAATTAACCATTAAAAAAGTAGCGGTACATCAAACTTCAATAATTTCAACGAACTCAAAAAGACAGCAACGAATTACACACACAGAGACACGATTGGTCGATTTTATTTTCTAAGAAATATATGCAAAAGAAGGGAAGAATTCAATGCTGCAAAATGAGAGACAAGCTCCCTATTTAAGGCTAACAAAGGGTAAAGGTCATAACTCTTAGGAAAGAAGACGACCGTCCATAGAGGTCACAACACTTTCGAAGATACACAATCTTTTAAACGGTCACAACCCTAAGATACACAGTCTTTTAAACGGTCACAAAAAGAAAAATCAATAATTTTATGTTTCTAGCTTTTTTTCCACTTCTTGTCAAAACTAGATATACCACTTAGTATTGAGAATACTAACGATAAAGATTGAATCTTTATACAACGATGAAGATTTTATATTTTTTAAATCACTTAGACTTAATATTCTTGACAAAGATTTTGTATTCTGCAAGTCAGAATATTCATTCAACAGAATATCTAACAAATTGCTGAAGTTTCTATATTATTTTCAAACCAATGCACAATTTGATTTGTTCATGAAATTCATATATTTTTCAAGCAAAAGGAGTAAACAAAATCAGAAGATTTTAGTCTCCAAAAGTCAAACACAATCAAATTTCACATGGAGTATAAACTAAAAAAGTTTTTTCCCTCTTAACAGAATACATATTAGTAGTAATCATCACATAATGACCATCTATCCTAACATTTGATAAATCTCATAGCTTATAAAAGTTAGGGAACAAAATAATCAAGGGAAAGAAAAATAGAACTTATTTTACTCTCATTGCATCATATTCTATCTGTCTGCAAAGTTTCCATGCAAGTCACTTTTCTCGCTATTTTTTCTTCTTTTCTTAATTTCCATCATATTCCTATTTCCCTCAACAAGACATTTAGTTTCAACAAGAAACTATACTCAAGTTCAAATATTAGAAGAAGACAACATTTGTTCATTTATCCTTCAATATAAGTTTGAAAACGACGAATATAACAAAAACGCATATCTTCTTAACCTTAATGTCCCAAAATAAACCTTTTTTTTCTATGTAAACAGAAGCTGAAGGGGTGGCACTACTTACACACATGGGAAGAAAACACAAATAATCTTATCCATCCAAGAAAACTAATTACATGAAAACGACTCAAACATATAATGAGTACTAATTCTCCCAAATCTATTTTATCATATAATGATAAAATAATTTTCTTTTTCTTCTTCTTTTTCGTTCCATTTCCACAAAAGAACACAGACATAACAGTAATTATTTACTTCCTGACATAAAATATCATCAATAATAAATTTCTTAATCTTGCTAACAGGATCCTTATTCAGATTAGCAAACTAGCAAAAAAATAAAAGATGAAAGAAAAAATACAAAGAACTATTCAGCCATAGAATCCCTTGTGGTGTCCTTAAGACATTTAATCCCCTCAAGTACCCCAGGTTTGCAGATTAATTCCTCCTAAGTAAAAAAGATACCATTAAAGAAAGTAGTTACCATCAAACTTCAAAATAATTTTAACACTCAATAAGACAGCAACAAATCACACACCAGACATGATCGTCAGATTTTTGTTTTGTACGAAATGTATGCAAAAGAAGGGAAGAATTTAATGCTGAAAACTGAATACAAGCTCATCTATTTATAGCCAACAAGGTTTTTTTTAAATGTTCATAACTCTTAGGAAAGAAGACACCTTCTAGAAAGGTCACAACACTTTGAAAAACACACGAACTTTTAAACGGTCAAAATCCTTTAGAAAGGACACAACCTTTCATAAAGGTCACAGCCCTCCGGCAAAGTGACAACCCTTCAGGAGAGTCACAACCCATCATTTCTTATTCACACATTTAAAAATCAACATGCATGTCATAATAGCGCAGATTCTCACCTATAGCTGTATGTGTAGTACGGTGTCAGCTTCCCAGTGAAGTAGAGTCGTCTTCATAGGGTCTCACAACATAAAATTAAATAGTTTAACAATAAAATGTTATATCAATAATTTATTTGAAAAAAATATTGATATAATATAATAAAATCATTGAACTATAAACAATTGGGTACGTAATTAGTGAGCAATAACGTTGATAAAATTGTTGGTGTTTAGTGAGATAATCAGTGTTTCTGTGTCACATTTTTCAAAGAAAATTATTTATGGAAAAAAACTAAAGGTTACGTTTCGGTATTTATCCTTTTGGTTATTCTTAAATTATTCTCTCGGAAAAAGTTAAATTATTCTCCCGGAAAAAGTAAGGTAGGTAAGAACATCATTAAAAGGAAAGATAAATATAAATGAAATAAAAACGTCCAACTTTACAAATTTTATTTATTTGAACTATAAAAAGGTATAAACAATTTACTAAATATAAGCAAGAAGGAGTCCTAAACAAGAATGAATTATAGGAAAAGTCATATTGCAATTGTTGAAACTTGGAAGGAATCTAGAAAGAACTCAACACCTTAATTTAAGTGCTATAGATTAATTTTCTTGAAATATGTATTTTTGTACATGAAATTGTAGCTCTAGAAGACCTTAACTAGAAACAAATAGGAATTAATTTGAAGGACCAAATTACTTTAATTGAGTATTTTTTGATAAATAATTATTGATCTTTATTTATATCAGTTTCCGAAGAAACGTGTGTTGCACGTTTATCCCTAAATACTTCATCAATGTTTTGTAGTGTGCAAATAAAAAATTTACACAATATAATATCAAGAATTAGCTATTATGCCTGAAAAAAAACTACTTTCAATCACATTTTGTTACCGACCAAGGTACATAGTGCATTTCACACATTTTCTTCAATAATTCATTTCGCGAATTTAATTCAAAAATAATGAAGTTACAGTGGGTTCATCCCTTATAAGACACCATTGATTCTCTTTATCTTCATTTTTATTCTCTCATGTTTCACCCATTTTGTTTTCTTTCTTTAATTTTTTTGATTAGTGAGTTGGATTCACTTGTACAGAATCACAATCAACTTTGGTCTTTTTTGTCCTTGTAGATATTCCATGATTGTCCTGAATGCAGTGATAAAGCTATCAAGTCTTTCTTCTGTGTCTTGTGTAAAAGATTCCTTTTGATAAGCCAATACGTGTACCGTCTCAACTTCTATAAAATATTTTTTATTTAAAATCAAACCAAATTTAATTAAGAACATATCACTTACCAAAAATAATTATTGCATATAAAGACAATGATTTATTTCACCTGAAAATTGATACCACTTGAACAGTTCAATCTGTGTTGGCTCAGGCTTACTGCAATCATCAATATGAAATATTAGCGTCATTTCTTAATGTATCCTTCATAAAAAAGTCACATTTAAAAATTATTAGTAGTGAAAATATTCCACAATTTAGATTGAGTTCAAATAAAAATAATAACAGCTTGAGCATAACAAACTCATATAAAAAAAAAAAGCTAACAGATTACATGAGAAAGTATAATATATAATCTAGAAAATGGGAGATCTGCGAATAGAAGATAAAACCATACAAATTAAGTGATCCAAGAAGTGCCATCACTTCTTGAGAGTGGGGAAAGATTATGAAGGTGTGAATATAATTGATGAGATAGGGGAGGTGTGGTATTAATACACATTAGTACAAAAGTACAACTAAAACTGATCAGATTAGAGAAATGAAAAGTTTCTCTAATACCGTTGTCGTAATAACTTTATATTATTATTTTTAATCAACTATTCATTCCTCCTAGACATTCATTTTAACAATAAGTGAATCACTTAATTAACAATTTAAGCATATTTTAATATTAATTAATTCATTATTTTTATAATATTTTACTTTAGTATAAGGCTAAAATGGTAATTCAACTTTAAGGTTTTTGACCTTCAATGCTTATAATAATATATGATTACCATCTATATTGGATAACATTTAGAGTATTTTAAGCTTATTTTGAATCTAAATTAAAAGATAGTGGTCTATTTTAAGTTATTGCTCTGAATATACTACCAAAGAAATATATTATAGTACTAACAATCGTTAACATTTATCGGCCATGTATATTGAAGGCTGTGTTGGATCATCCATCACGTGCGCGAAGGGTTGCTCATGCTTCCCAAATGTCACGCATTTCATTTTTGTTATGGAAAGTAAAAGTCGTTTCGTTTAGTACGAGATCGGAAGCTGTGGTTTCGAGCCCCGTCAGTCCCGACGGATTCAATAAATATATCAAAAAATCTCTCCCTTTTTCTGAAGGGGACCGGGGGAAGAATTTCACGTTCGTAGTTGCAATAAGTTTTCTTTTTTGTTTCGAGATTGGCTTGAGAAGCGGAAAAACCATCAAAAAACGACGATAGTTCGTGGAGGTTTCTACAGAAAGACCCCTTGGTTCTGGAATTTCTTTCTTCGATAAAAGGTTTCCACGATCTTGAATTTCTTGATACGTTAATATATTTGTGATCAATAATGTTCGGCGCCAACAAGGGTACCTATGGACCATATGGCATGAAGACTCGTGTTAATTACAAACTAAAAGAGTTCAACTTTAAAATAGGAGATGATCCTACGTTTGGTGGATTTCATGGCACCAAATAAAGTAACTGCATAGAGAGTATTGGGGTGTATGTGAAGGCCATCACATCCTCCATGATCAAACCAGGACGAGATACTCAAAAAAGGGTTAAAACGGAACAAGGTTAAATAAAAATATGTAATTTCTTTTTAATCTTATTAAGTGCCAATTTTATTTGGACTCATTACTACTCATCTTTAGCTATTTAATTTAATGCTTATTTGACTATCTTCTTTATCATTTATCTTACCTTATAATTTATTAATTAGAGCTTGTTTGTTAAGTTATATATCAATGGAGTGTTAAATGTTCATTTGTTCTTAATTAACTAGGAGTTTCGGGTTCGAGTCTTATAGGGTACGGAACAGAGTGAAAAATCTTGATGCAAGGGGTGTCTAATGGGCGGGTTGGGTTGAAACTGGTAATATTAAAATGGGTTGAGATAGAAGTCGGGTTGGGTCTTGACCCTCCAAATTTAGTTTGGGCTCAAATGGGCTTAAAAGGGGTTGGGTCTTGACCCGCCCAATCAAATCCGATTAATTTCAATAATTTAACATATTGATATTTTAACTTTTATAATCCCAAATTCAATTTTAGGCGAGAAAATATTTTTAAAAAAAGTATAAATTGATAGATAAATCATAAAAAGATGCTAAAGTTATATAATTTAATACCTACTAAAAAAAATAGAAACATATCTTTACAACAAGTGTAAAAAAAAAAACGGGTTTGAAATTGGGAGATTGAAATTTTGCTCAATTTGAGGAGTCTCTTCAATAGGTTATGCTTGAATGAGTTGAGGATTGAACCAAATTCAAATCATCTTGAGCTCAACCCTTAAAATTCTGGACGGATTGGGTGGATTATCTATGTTTGGGTTCACTTTTGACACCCCTACTTGACGCATTTGTGAGGGCATATATCTTTCTGTAAGATTAATAACTGATCCAGATTTTGATTCAACCTTTTCCCTGAGGAAGTTTCGGGACCAAAATGAAGACGCATGGAAGGCCAACATAGTGGGGATTGTTAGGTGACTAGGGAATTTGTTCTTATGCATCTACAAATGGGACTGGCAAAATAAAATCATATTACATCATATTCTAAACGAGAAGCGCAACCTACCATGAAAATTAAGATCTACGTGACTAAAATTTTGACCAACTTTACGTGTCCTTCACTCAAAAATTTCTAAACTTAGCATTGGCTAGTCAGATAAAATTTTGATCAAAAATATTCAAAATTTAGTTCTGTAAAATTAAAAACGTCAGCCAATAATGTCTGAAGTTGGTCTTGGCAAATCATACCAAACTTGGTGCCATTCAAAAGAAAATGTGTGAATTTCAACTTTTTAGTTGCATACGTATAAAATTGTTCCGAACTGGATAAAATATTTGTCTCTAATATTTGTCTTTGTTTTGGTATTGTTTTTTGTCTCTCTAATTGGTTGGGTGCCACAACTTATCGAAAATGTGTTGAATGGCATCCATTTTTTGGTCACTTTAGCTATCAATTGCTAACAAGTAATTTAAAAAAATTAAAAAGAATAGTAATTGGAGTTAAAATAAAAGATTTGGTGATGGGCAACTTAGTGACATAAGGGTCATGGTTTTTATTAAAAATCCGTCTATAAATAAAGCATTTTTTTTCCCATTTGTAGAATACACCAAATTATAGAGAAAATCATTTTGAGAGCAAGTGAGGTATTCATAGCTATACAAGAAAATAGTATGTGAGAAAAATAGAGTGTGCGCATATATAATAAGGTGGAAAAATCAAAAGAATGTTTGTTCCTTTTGAGTGTGTAGTAGTCACTGTTGAGTATTGTTTCGTGACTACACAGTGGTAAAATTCTTTACTGTAGTAATATCAGTGGGGCTCCTCTTGACCCGTTGTTTTTCTCCCCTTATTCAGAAGGGTTTTCTCTTCCCGTCAAATTCTTGATGTCGTTATTTTTCCCCATTTTATTTTTATATTTTCATTCTACTTTTTTCATATACATTTTGATGTTTATTCCGTTTTCCCCCAACAAACTGGTATAAGAAGCCAAGATGTTATCTGAGTATGGTCTGTGGTTTGCAGACAATCTGAACTTTTCCACATCAAGAAAACGATTTAACTGTTGATTTTGCTATAAGACAATATTTTTTTGAGGAAAAACGATGGAGCCAACCCAGTACAATGGTTACTTTTTAATGGTGTTACATTATGGTGATTTGGAAGGGGAAAATGGAAGATTCTTCTTTATGTTAAGAATTTTACACACATATTTACCACTGTAGAAGACGAAGACTGAATACTAAAACCAGATGAAGAGTGAAATTTGTTGCACAGACAGGTAATGGTGGATTCATTAGGCACTGGGTCAACGTAATGTGTTGACCTATTCTGGGGAGACACATGCTCGAACCTTAGGGGAGCCTCCTTGAAGTTTGTATGCTCCGGAAGACTTGCAACAAAAATGGTTCTTAATAAGCAGATTTGAGTTTAAAGTATCATGATGGTTCTCCGATGACAGACCATCTGAATAATTTTCAGGGGATCATGAACCAATTATCATCTATGGGCATCAAATTTGATGAAGAAATTCAAGGCTTGCTTCTACTTGGTTCCCTACCAGACTTTTGAAAACAATTAGAACTTCATTGTCAAATCGGATGGTGTGATCTCTATTGATTTCGCCAAGAGTAGTGTCTTGAACGAAGAGATGAGACGAAAATATTTAGGTTCTTATTCATCGGTTGTCGTGAAAACTCACCCTAGGGGGAGAAATAAAACCCGTGGTTTTCAGTATAAAGAACAAAATAGGAGCAAATCCAGAGAAAGACTTAAGGATATTGAGTGTTTTTATTGTGGTATGAAAGGGCACACAAAGAAAATCTGTAGGAAGTTGAAGAGGGAAACAAAAACAAAAGGGAAACTAAAGAAGATATCAATGAAAATTGCCTAGCCACCGTCATCAATGAAAATTGTCTAGCCACGGTCACCACCAAAGATCTTCTTATCGTTCTTGATGTAGACATGATGAATATTGCTTGTGATGAGTCAAGCTGGATTGTGGACATTGGTGCCGCATCTCATGTGACATCAAGGAAGGATTTTTTTCTCTTCTTATACTCTAGGTGATTTTGGAGCCTTGAGTATGGGTAATGAGACTGTTTCTAGTTTGGTTGGCATTGGTACAATTTGTCTGAAAACTAGTGTTGGAACTAAACTAGTTTTGAACAATGTGAAGCATGCTCCTGATGTTCGTCTGCACCTGATTTCTGTTGGTGTTTAGATGATGAAGGATATGTTAGTACCAACCTCTGCTTGTGTTGATATGGTGAATGTGGTTGAGAGTGATAGTTCTTCAATGTTATGGTACAAGACACTTAGCCACATCAGCGAGAAAGGACTTAATGTTCTAGCCAAGAAGAAGTTTTTGTCAAATATCAAAAATGCTAAATTAGAAATGTGTGAGCACTGCTTGGCTGGTAAACAAAATAGAGTTTCCTTTAAATCCTACCCTCCTTCGAGAAAGACAGAGTTGCTTGAGTTGGTGCACTCTGATTTATGTGGTCTAATGAAGACAAAGACATTAGGTGGTGCACTTTACTTTGTCACTTTCATTGATGATGCTCCGAGAAAACTTTGGTCATGTCTTGAAGACTAATGACTAATGTTGGTTGTCTTCAGAAGTTTCAGCTCCGTTGAAAGAGACACTGGAAAAAAAGGAAAAGTATCGTACTGATAAGGTGGTAATATTTGGACCTTTACTATACTAAGCACAGGTCATTACAAACCAAAAATACTCCTCTCAAAGACTCCTCAGATTGAAGGTTTTGGCTGAGAGAATGAACATATTTGATGGAGAGAGTTAGATTTTTGCTTTCTGAAGGCAATTTCCTCAACTCATTTTTGGGTGAGGCTTTTTGACCGTTGCACATGTTATTAATCTATCTCCTACTGTTTCTTTGCAAAGTGATCTGCCAAATAGTGTTTGGTATGGATATAATGTTTCATAGGACCATTTGAGAGTATTTGTTGGCAACTTTTGTACAATGTGCCAAAAAATTAAAGGTTCAAGTTAGATGCTAGACCATACATTGATCTCTTGGAGATAGCCACTTGATGAATTTGGTACAGGTTATATGATCCAATTGAAAAGAAACTTGTGAGAGTCGTGATAATATTATTATTTTCATGAAGATCAAACAATTAAATATATTGAAAAAGCAAGAATATAGAATCGTCATGTTTTTTATGGTTATTTCATCATGGGGGTGGGGGGATGACGTTCCTAACGTTCCTCACAACAAGTTGCATGACGTTGTTCGGGCTTGATAATCATGGTGACGCCTAGAATCATGTATCGCATCAACATGTTGATGTAGATAATAACAATGATATTGTTATTGATGATCATGTTGCTCATGAAATTATGGACAAATCAATATTCCACTTCGAAAGTCCACAAGAAAGCTATTTCCTTCCTCCTGTTATTCACCTTGATGAGTATGTGTTACCCACTGATGGGGGAGAACATGAATGTTATAAGGAGGTCATGAAATATGAGCACAAGGATCAATGGATTGAATCCATGCAAAATGAGATGAAGTCTCTGCATTAGAACCACAATTATGAGTTGGTAAAATTGACAAGGGCATGAGAGCTTTGAAAAACAAGTGGTTGTTCAAAGTTAAAGTTGAAAAAAACAACTTGAAACCCAGATATAAATCTAAATTGGTTCTTAAAGGATTTGGTCAAAGAAAGGGTATTGAGTTTGACGAAATATTTTCTTGCCTGTTGTGAAAATGTCCTCGATCGCACCGTTCTGGTTTGGCTGCCCAGTCTTAATTTAGAAAAAAGATTGAGCAGATGGGATGTGAAGACAGATTTCCTCAGGTGACCTAGATCAAATATTGATTAATATGGAACATACCTGAGGGATTCAAAGTATAAGGTGAAAGAAATTTTGTCGGCAAATCAGAAAGAGTCTATCTGGCTTTAAAACAAGCTCCTCAATATGTACCAAAAATTTTGTGTCTATTATGGGGGACAAGGCTATAGAAAGACTATTCAGATCATTGTGTACTTTTGTACAAAAATTTCTGAGTACAATGATTTTATCATCCTTTGTTTGTATGGGGATGATATGTTTGCATTGTGGGGCAAAATAACTTCAAAGCTTGAGAGCTTGTTATTTTAAGACGTCTTTTTCTATGAATAGATCTTGGTCATGCCAAACAAATTTTGACATGAAAGTACTCGTCTCAGGGATGAAAGGAAGATTTATTTGTCCCCAGAAGTAAGTACATTAAACGTGTACTCTAGACCGCTCAATAGAAGAATATTAAGCTTGTTAGTACCCTCTTTCTGGTCAATATGAAAGTTGAGCAAGAAGATGTGTTCCCTCAACTAGGGAGAAAAGAGATATGACCAAATTTCATTTCCCTCCTGGTCTTTGAAAGTCTAATGTACCATGGTGTGCATTAGACCTTTATTGCTTACGCAGGTTGGTGTTGCCAAGCAGTTTCTCAAAATTCAGAAAAGAACATTGGAAGGGCTTGTGAAGTGGAACTCAAGTATATGGTATCATGAAGCTCATGTGAATCTTATATTTTGGATAAGCTGTCAATAGGGTGCTATTCCACCCCATCCGGCCTAACCCTACATGCTTTGAATTTAAAACGAACGGTCAATGGCCAGCTAGCCGACCTTTTTGTGTGGGCCAAAAGATGGTCGGGCTCAAACCCACAAGTATGTTGGGTTTACTGGCTTGCCGGGCCCAGTCCCTTTTTACAAATTATATTTTTTTTATAATTATAAATTATAAATTTAAAAAATATTATCATAAATTCGCAAAATAATATACATGATGTAATGTTCTACTGTTAAGCAAATCCCAATAAAATTGTCTTTATAAAATTTGACAAAATGGGTCTGGTTGGACGCCTCTGTACTTGTTGCATTTGTATTGTGAACCCTTCTTTACTTTACCTCTTTGTCATTAGGACCCTTGAAGCCCTCTAAACTCAACAGTTTAAACCTTTCACACATCGTGACTCTAATCGCGCTGATGCACCCTCTATGTCAGATAAAATTTGTCACTACTGCTTATCTTTTTTATTCTTTTTATAATATATCTTTTTTTACAATAAATATCATAAATTTAGGCAATTTTGACAAATTGATTTTAATTTATTATTTTTGAATTAAATGTTTGGGTTCCAGCATCATCATCCATTTTCACAGTGACCGGCCCAACTGTCGATGAAATCGTTGTTCGTAATTAGGAGGATAGGGTAGAAAGGGGAACCAGGGTGTGCCGCTCCCCTTGTCTAGAAACTAGATACGATCTCTCTCACCAATCTACAATCTTCATACGCATACTCACCGTTTTTCTGTCCTCCTTCTTTCAACCTCCAGAAAATGGCCGCACCCCGCTCCTTGCCCATTGTCGATCACTACTAACTACTACTAGGGACCCCCTATGCCTCCATCCTCTCCTCTCGATGTACCAGAAGGCCAGAACGTATTGCCTCCGGCTACATAGGCTCCCCGCCGCCCCTCTGGATTCTGGTGTAGCAATCAGTGCATTGATGGATAAAAAAAAAATTTGGTCAAATATTGATGGGTGAAAAAAAGCCTATGGGTTAATTAAAGAAAGAATATTTTTTCTTTTTTAAGTTTATTTTTTACTGTCCTTATAATTTAAAAGTTTTTTTTAAAATTAAAAATAGTTTTTCCTTGCTCACTTTGCTAATAGGTGTTTAGTAGCTCATCTCTTGCCATTCCACAACCATCTTAATGCCACATAAGCATGGTCATTTTAGAGGGGTTTGATACATTTTAATTTTATTGAGTGTAAGAAGTCTAGATGACAAAGACGTAAACAAAAGGTTTCAAAATACAACTGGTACCAGTACCACAAAGGGGTCCCTATATCGTTTTTTGTTAAAATATTTTTAATTATTTTACCATTTTCAACACCACAAAAAAATTTTATTATTTTTTACTGAAATTAGAAGTATTAACTAATTTTTTTTCTTTATTCAACTCTCTTTATTTTAAATTTAATATTATAATTATTTTTAGTTAAATTTTATTTGCACACGGGTTGGCCCTACTGATATTTCTCAAGCCCCTCAAATCGTCAGACTTATTCAGGATAGCCTAAAAAGCTCTTTTCTTATATGGGCTCCAAAAATCTTAGTCCAACCCTATTAAACCCCGGGTTAGGCTAGGCCGGACCAACGGGCCTAGCCATATTGATGGCTCTAGTTTTGAAGCATCAAATTCCATCTTGAAAGGCTATACAGATTTTGATATGGCAGGTGACCTTGATAAAAGAAAATTCACTACTACTGGATATTTATTTACTTTTTTCAGGGGGAGCTATTTGCATGCAGTCGCAGTTGCGCATGAAGTGTGTGAACTATCACAACTGAAGTTGAAAAAGTATATTGTGGACTTATTGAAGTCGGCAAGAGATGATTGTCTTAGCTATTTCTTCAAGAGCTTGGTTTGAATCTATGGGAGGCATATTGTCTATTGTGACAGCCTCAGTGCAATGACTAATTACGTAACTCCCATGTACCTATCAAGAACAAATCTTGACGTCATATATCATTGGATTCGTGAGGACGTGGATAGTGCATCATTTCACATCAAAAAGATCCACACAATAAAAATCCTGCGGAAGTTACCAGACATAGTCGAAGACACGTTCGAGTTATGCAAAGAACTTGTGGGTATGAACTCTTTTAAAGAAATGCAGATATCTTCTTCTAGTAAATTGACTTGGAGGTGGAGAAGTTGTGATCCACCCATTTTTTGGTCAACTTTAGTTATTCAATTGGACAAAACAATGTTAAAAGGAATATGTAATTGGAGTTGAAATTAAAAGATTTGGTGGTTGGTACATTGGTAAGATTTTGTCAACCATTTGTTTGATTTGCTATATTTACCTAACCTATGTCTTAAGTGAACTAGCATGATTTTTCCTTCTATAAATAAGAGCATTCTTGCTCATTTGGTAGAACACACCAAATTAGAGAGAAAAACAATTTTGAGTAGTCAAAAAAGGTATTCCATAGACATAGAAGAAAATTAAAAAAAGTCCCTATGAAGAAAAATTAGAGTGTGAGCGATATTTTAGTAAGGAAACCGAACGAATGTTGTTCCTTTTGAGTGTGTAGTGGTCACTTTTGGTACTGTATTCGTGACTACACAGTGTAAATTTCTTATTTAGTAATAATCATTTGCTCCTCTTGGCCCGTATTTTTTCCTTATTCAGTCCAAAGAGTTTCCACGTAAAAATTCTTGGCATCGTTATTTTCCTTTTTATTCCTTTATTTTTACCATATATATTTTTGTATTTATCCGCATTTTCCTAACAAAAGTGAGTGATTTATTTGTTGTTTTCCAAAATCATGTGTTACAAATTACGAAGTAATGGATGACTTCTTTCTTTTGATTTCACGTGTCTTATGTTATTGTATGGAGAACTAAAGTCTAAAATGTGTAATTTTTAGTGTGATTTGAATTGCTAATTACGGTGGCTCATCCTTTTTTTACACATTTTTCTGAATATGAAAGTTTTACTTCTAAAAAAATTAAAGATGTTACAGCGGAATTTACACAATACGTCACTTAGTTTAACCATTATATTTTGAATTGAGAGATATATACTATGTTAAAATTGAATTGAATCCCAATTCATCCGGGCATGGCAAAATTACCATGTTTGATAAGTAAAATAAGTATACTCTTAGTGCATTTTAAATCTCTAGTCTATGCTTCTGAAGAATTGAAAGAAAATTTGGGGAAATTAAATTTATTGTACGTAAATTTTACAATACATTATTTCGCGCGGCGCCCCCTTAAAGTTCTGACCTCCTGATTACATATTACAACTCTTTCGTATTGCACTAGAAGTTATAATGAAAGGAAAGAGTTAACAAAAAAGAAAGGAAAGAGTTACACAATCTTTACGATATTGATTGACAAAAGGTAAAAACTTTTACGATATTGATTGACAAAAGGTAAAACTAAATGAAGATGGTACATCAAAATAGCAAATCACACCACAATAAATAAAGAATTTTGCGGTTATTATATAGCAGCAATAATATAATTGTCACTATACTATATTTGGGCAATAATAAATATGTGAATTTATATTCACCATTCTATATAAATGTCACTAAAGGCTAAAGCGATTATTGGTGCAATGCACTAACTCAATTGCTGAAAAATATTTTTGCGAGAATAATAGCTATAGCTGAAAGGAAAATCTATTATCACTAAATGTCTCTTTTGTTTGTTGTAATGTTATTTCTTAGACCCTAACTTCATCTGAGGTTAAAGATGGTATGTTCATGAAATTGATCTGCTTATTGGTTGATTGATGAAGTTGATTTCCAATGGCAGTGGCTCCCTCGGAGCAGTCTTGATGATATTTGTCAAAACACCAACACCTCTCATCCAATGAATGTGTTGTCGTAAGCTAAAGAAGCTTCTTCAGTGGTATTGAATGTTCCTAACCAAGCTCCGGTTTTCTTTTTTGTGTCTCCAACCTCTGCCATCCACTTTCCCATTTTCTAAGTCTAACCCCTTTGTACTTTTTGATATTTCCATGGACAGCTTAGTTTTGTTTTTATTAGAAGTTTCCATTGAACTTGTTGTCTTTTCATTTTCGACAATGATGATGATTTCCTTTCACGTGCCTTTTAATGAAGCTCTGACTTCTATGCTTTGCTCATTTCTTCTTATAACCTTACGAGAAGTCAGTATTTCTATTGATTGGCCTCGAACTTTTATCTTTTTGACGAGGGTTCAATTTTAATGGTATAATTTCCTTTCTTTTTTTTTCTTTCCTTTAAAGAAAGAAAAAAGGTCAGAAGCCAAGAATATGTTTGCTCTAAAAACTTATATATAGGAAAACATTAAGTACATTTAAAGAGAAGTAGAGTCTAAAATTAAAAAAAAAAAAAATTCTTGCCTTGCGGCCGTATAGAGTTTGTTCTACCTGTTTGGAAAATTATATACACAGCGAAAGCATATAGAATTTTGACTACTTACATGAATAATAGAAAAAAATCTTATTTTTCTAGAAAACTAGAAAATCCATATTATTATTATTTTTTGCGTAGAAATAAAATTTTGAATTCTAGCTAAATATGGACACTATAGGAACCACATAATTAATTATTGAGTCATCCTATTATGGAAATAATCAAAAATTAATTTGAATTATTAATTACCATAATAAATACAAATTATTTCACTAGAAAATCATAATGCACTCCTCTAAAAATCGTATTCCCCATAACCCTTATGTTTTCCCATTTAAGATTTTCAATACTAATCACTAAATTAAATTACTGACGAATTTAAACTTAATGATTATTTTTCTTTAGAACACTGTTAAACTTATGTCATGTGTCTGTTTCAAAATTCATTTGCAAGATTTGAGACCACGATGACAACTTATATTTCTCAAAAAGGCATATCATCAATCTCTATAATTAACATGGATTGCATCAACTAACTTATCATTTTTCACCAATATATGCTATTATCATATATATCCAACTTACCGTGCATATTGACTCATCTCAGAATCTTACCTTTTAATAAATCAAAACGATAATTAATATATACAAATCATATGTTTATATAAGGATTAAGAATATAAGTACATTTAATATTTATAGAATATATTTTGTCAGTCAGTCTAAACCAACTATCTCTATCTCTACTTCGGTCTCGTTCAATACCATACAAAATGTACTAGCAACACCAAGAAGTGGACTATATCGTTCCCGATAATCAATATAATTATATATAATCTTGTGCTTAACATTCGTTACCCAATAACAAGGTCCTTTCCATCCTAGATTTGTGAACCAAAAAAACTTATACTTATAAAGATCCCCATGATTTAATCCTCTATGTATAAGCTTAAAGCCTACACACTAATCATGTACTTATAAGGAAATAAACAACCATAGACGAATATTAATCTATTGAAATTAAGCAAATACTATTCTCTAATAATATTATTTTAACACAAATTAATAGTATATATCCATCACAGCTTTCCAACCTACCCTACTCTTCGCGCCAACTGTTTCTCTAACAGAAGAGTGTTTTCTTTAAATGACCTTCACTGAAAAATTGTTTTTACAAGCAAAAAAAAAAAAAAAATAATATAAAGGTTGCCAAAGCAATTTGGCTACCAACTGCTTCAAATGCTAACAACACTTATTTAAATGCTTAAATTATGAGACAATGAACATTTAAGAATTTGAAATCAATAAAGATGCAAAGAAAGGCAAGTCTAGAAACAAACTAAAAATTTGTACCTTTATTTTGCAACATTTAGCTCCATCTCACGCTTTCCACTACCAATTAATTTTTAAACATTGAATTTTCAAGAAAACTTTGTGAAATCTATTAGAAATCTCTTTGCCATTGTTCTTTTTTCCATTTTGAAGTTCTAAGCAGAGGGAGGTGAAAGGAGAAAATAACTATGAAATAGAAGTTCTTCTCTTTGAAGTTATAAATAAATTGGAGGAGCTTCGGGGCGACAATAACAATGTAACATATTTGGTTGTATCATTTCAGCTGTCACATTTTGTCTTCAATTGAGTTGGGGGCGAGAATCCTGTTCTTAGGTTTTGTTTAATTGTGATTTTGTGTGCTGCATTTTTTGTTTTTTGTTTTCAAAATAGGCGTGACAAATAATACAGTAATGGATGTTACTTTCTGCAAATTTTCTTGGTATCTTATTTGATTACTGTCATTTAATATGTACCAATTTTTTAAATAAATTAGTATCTAGACACGTGGGTTCTATACAAATATTTGTTTGTATCCTTTCAGTTGCCACATTTTTTCTTCGATTGAGTTGGGGCGAGAATCTTGTTCTTATTTTTACTTGTGAATTGGTGTGCAACTTTTTTTATTTTTCCAAAACATGTGGTAAGTAATAGATATTACTTTCTACAAATTCCATCAATATCTTATTTGATTGCGCTCATTTGATATGTACCAATTTTTTATAAAAATTAGTATTTGGATCCGTGTGTTATACCTGTGTTTCATACAAATATTTGGTTGTTTCCTTTAAGTTGACTCATTTTTTCTTCAGTTGAGTTAGGGGTGAGAATCTTGTTCTTATTTTTTCTTTAATTGTGATTAAGTAAGCTCTAGTTCCTCCTCTTTCTCTAGTTTCCTGCAATTTTAGTTTTTTTTTGTAATTTTAGTTTTTTTTTATTTCCAGTCAATCTAAGAGTCAGTCTTAGTAGTTACCTTGATAGGACGAAGGCCCTATAAATAGATGCTAACAGAGGCGGATCTAGAATTTGAAAATTTGTCACGAGGAAGGCTTTATAAATAATTTCTAGCAGAGGCGAATTTAAGATTTGAAGATCATAAATATCACAATATTCAAGTAATATAAAAGAACTGATGTTTTATTGTTGGTTAAATTCAAGTTATTCATTTTAATTTTATTTCTAACAATTGATCAAATATATCATAGTACTATTTTTTTTTTAGATAGTATGTGATCCGAAAAACTAAACAAATCAATTTTTTATTTTCTTTTGAAATTAAATGTCTGATTCCTTCGCTGGAATTTTAAAAAACACGTTAAAGTTTTGAGATTGTAATCAACCATTTAATATATTAATAAATATTTCATCTTTTCATTGGAACTTATGTGTTGTTTGAAATATATATAGGGAAATAATAAAAAGTATAGTTTCAATCTATTGATTTACTTAGCAAAAACGGTCGTGTAACATCGAAGAACCTAATTTAAAAGAAAAATGTTTTTTGAAACTTGGTTTTTATATAAACTATTATTTAAATATATTCCTTATTATATTTGGTTGACGCCCATCATTTAAAAACAAAATAAACCTATGAAAACTACATAAAAATGGCAAACTATATTTGATATAAAATAATAATAGCTAACTACTCCATAATTTTTATTTTAAATATGACTATATTTAACTAATAAATAGCAAATAAGTATTAATTAGCAAATTTTCACCCTCCGTTTCTCCTCTCTTTAATATACTCCTATATTAATTAGTATGACTCCGTAATTATTATGCTCCTATTGTAAACGTTTTTTATTCTTTCGCTATAATAATTATGGTTGTATTCCTTCCATAATTGTTCATGCAGACCTCCATTTATGTAGTTACCACATAATAAAGTAACTGCAAAGAATCCTATTTTCAGCTTTTTACTTTATCTCAAAATCCTACCAAAATATGATTTCTAGTCTTTTTCCAAGAACCATAGCTATAGTCTACAGGCACGCCTATCTTCAATTAATGAAGCTATTTTCAACTCAATTCCAAGGAAAAAGTTCCATCCAGCCTCACGCCTAGCTTCATTAATAGGCTTATTTTTGTTAAAAATATCCAAAAAACCTTTTTTCAGCTTACTACTTATCTCTAAAATCTTATTCTGGGTAGTCATTTCCTAAGAACCACTTTTACAGCTCAAATTATATCCAAAATCCTCCAAAATCAATTACCATAAATTTCTTAATCATTAGAATCTCTATCAAGCTCCCCGAAATTAGGTTTTATTTTTCAATCAAATCGCAACATTGTCTTGATTTTCGGAATATTTATGTTTTTAAGATTTCTTTGTTTTTTATTTTTTAGGATCTGGGTTGTTAGGTCTAAACGAACTCCACAAGTATAATCACAAGAGGTACAAAATATACATTACAGTAACATGGGTGGAAATACCATCTTTTGACCTTTGGTATAACTCAGATTAAAACCCAAATTTCAGGATATCTAAACTGCTGCTATGGAATTACATAAGAATCTAAAGATGAATAGTAAGGAACTTCCTTCAAACAGAACAGCAGGTCAACGGTGAAAGCGATTCAAAAAAATTGTTTACAAATAAGGGAGGAAACTAAAAAATTAGTTTCCGACATGACGGAGAACATGCAGTTAATGAAGAAACAAGACAAGTCAGTGAAGATTAAAAGGTATGTACATTTTTTTTTTTTATTTTTTTTTTTTGAATAATTTTTGCTATGTACAATGCTGTGTACTTTAATTTGTAAAATTTACTTAAAATGAATATAGTTTTTGATAGAAGTATTTATGTTGTTCATGGTGGTAACTGTAGCGTCGTTATTACATGCATTTATTTTGTAAAAAGTACATACGTGGATTACATCTTTATGAGATATTTTTTGAGTGGAATGTCGGCATGATGTAATGTATACAGGTTGATGTACAGGAGCAGGTTGATGTTATAGTGATGTTATATTGTGTTATATGTAATGAACAGCCGAACACAAAGGTACGTTAGTAATAAACAAGAACGTTTATTTAAAGATACATGTTTTTAAATTACAGACAGGGTATCAGATTCCATGTATTGGCTCGACCCCAATTACAAACCACCACGCATGCAGGTTTAATGTGAACCATAACATAGTCCACAGATTTGAAGGCGAGCTTACAGCGACCCAATTCATCATTTTAAAGATACATGTTTTGGAGGCTATACAAAATGCACGTTGTGTGACCAACCACAAATGGTTAGGTGTTTCATGGTATGTGATTAGAGGACAAGTTCCACTGATTACTTGTTGTTTCATATAACTCATACCACGCTCCGTTTTGGTAATCAAAGAATTTTGCTATCATTAACTGGTTTTTTTTAAAAGGTTTTGTTAATAAAGATGATTGTTTATTTGATACAAGGAAGCCAAATAGAGTAATCAATCAGTAATTTTGAGGGTAAAAGTATTGTTACAAAAGTGGATTTGATCATCAAGTATAAAAAAGGTTTGGGGTGGCAATGATGATGATGCTGTTATTCGCTATTCTTTATTTATTTGTACTTTCATTATTCGGCGAGAAGAGAGCCATCAATTCCAAGGATACATTTTGGATCTAGTTGAGAGCTGCCGGTACCATGAATAAATACCCTTTGGGGGAAAGAAAATGTTTTTCTACAAATGCTCAAAAGCGTAACAACAAAAAAAAATGGATGAGAAGAAAAGTATTACAGAATTGATGGTATGCTCTAGCCATCAAATTTGGATATATGAATGTTGTCTGGTTGATTTCGAATATTGCTAAAGAAGAGCCATCGTAACCCAAATCGTCAATTGGATGACCAGAACACAGAATACATTTGGAAATTCCCATGGAAGGAATTTTTCAGTATAACGGCAATCCGGTAATTTACTATTTTAAATTAGTCAATTCGTATATATTTTTGTTGTATTTTATATAATTTTTAATTATAATATTTTTGTGTGCCGTTAAAATTCAAAAACTCGAACCTTACTTAAGGAGATTGCATTTTATCAGCTTGAATCAAAAAGTAATGCAAACAACAGAGAATACTTTCAAATTGGTTAGTGAACAAAGATGCCGACGAAGATGAGATTCACTTCAAGCCTCCCAATCATAAGCCACACTAAGAAAAAGTAAACAGAAGGCCATATGTTTAATATCCACATTGATCAAAAAGTCCAATGGCATTCAGGTTCGATGTTGAAGATAAACGCCCCACAGTATTGGTGGTTGGTCGTAAGCAAATTAGTACAACTTTCAATCCTGATTCAAATCCATTGGAGGATAATGTATCAGTCAGGAGATGCATAACCGTCCGGATATTCTGCTAAACCGTACACCACCAAGGAGTTTCGAAGAACCTCAGATACCGAAGCCGAAATGAAATTGTTTGCCTGAGACAGATCTTGCATTCCTTCCGATTATGTATGCAATACGTTCTATTTTTTTTGTTCACATGGTATTCCAACATAAACTTACATTCTATTTAATAATCAGGTTAATAATGAGTTCAAGGAGTTGCATTGTTGATAATGGGGAATTTTAGACAAGTTCTGGATTTGCACTTTAATCCGAAGCTGTCGTGAAATATGGAGCACAAATCAGTTATTATGACAAATAATTACATTAATACAATACATTTACATATACAAAGTTACTTACTTATAATATCTCATTTTTCTAATGGCTAAATACACAGGAAAATGCAACTGAATCTCCAAGTCTGTACCTAATTGGTCGAACAACAACAGATATCCATGTTATGGATAAGCCTCACTGTGATGCAAACGAGGTACTCATTTGAATAATTATTTTTTGATTAGTTATTATTTGAAGGGTGAAAAATGTTAAAAAGAATACAAATATAGTTTTTATTGTTTTAAAAAAAATATTGTTAGGTTCGGACACCCTCGTTTCTTCTCAAGAACATGTCAAATTAATGGTCAAGGAGTATTTCAGCCTATTCAGATACACATACAAGACCCTTTGACGGTACTTAACAGCTTAACGCATTAATTTATTTCAGAATCATGCATCCACAAAGCCTCATACAAATTAAGTTGATGATGCTTTGTACCTATTGTTGATGCACTCAATCCCCAAAGAAATGATGTGGTTCATTCAGGGTTGTGTCCATCCAGAGGGTGTCGTTTATGATACGACACTATACAACCACGTCCAGTTAAAAGAATCAGACATCCTGATCGATTGAACAGAAGCACGTTATGTACTTCAGAAGACGAAATGCCAAACAACCTAGTCCAATTTGAGTTGGCTGATGTCTGTACCTTATATTGACACAATATATCCCAAAAGAAGTTTTCGTTCATTCCGAGGTTGTGGTCCGTTCAGAGGGTGCGTTACGATATACAACACCCGGCCAGTTCAAAAAGTATCATACATTCTGATCAATTGATTTGCTCTCTTACTCCTCAAATATTGGATCATCATCTGGTAATACAATGTTTAACATATTTAGTGTCTTACCGTGCCCCCTACTAGTTTTTTTTTTTTTTTACATATACGCTCTATACAATCGTAGTGCCTAATCATTTGCATAAAATATGTTGTTATAAATTTGGTCTGCATACTAACTATTCAGGTACTCGTATTGAACGTTGGTTAAAATTATGAAAAGACACCATCCTTTTGTTTCTCTGACTTCATACCAGGGCCATATAATTATGATTTTTTTCGACGATTACTGTTTTGTGCGTTTCTGAAGGACTTCTTGCTAGGCCCTATGAATACAGTAAGTATCCATAATATATATATATATTATATATATATTATTATATAATATAATATATATATCGTCTATATACTATACTATCTCATCTATATATAATTCTGTAATCTATCATCCTGATGCTTCCACCCCCCAACCCCCCCCCCTGTGCCACCTCCTCTCCTTCCCTCTTCATTATTCCTTATTTGTTATCAAAAGATGCATGGTGAATTCGGTATAAGAATACAAAAGCAAAACTGGCGGTTGATCGATGGGGCATTCATCGAACTCAAACAGACTTTTGGTTCTACTCTCTGCTTATGATAAACAACTGTCTGATAGATGAGTAACATATAATGTAACCTAAAAAGTAGTATAAGTATATCATATTTTTATATGTGCTAATTTTGTACATTTGTTTTTAATTGTTTACAAGCAGTATTGATGTGATCATGTATTACTTGCGTAAAAAACGTACATACAACATAATAGTCGATACAGATACACTACTGTTGATTGTATATTCAAGTCAAAATTTCTGAAATTTAGATGCTGGCTATGCTCATTGGAAGTAACTTTTGTTGTTGCAAAATTTGAAAGCGCCATAACGTTATGACATAAAAGGCATATAGGTTGATGGCCTGCCATTATGGTACAATGACAATGTGTTTCATACCAGTGAACGTGGAGCATAAAATCACTGGGTGTTGGCTTTTTTGTCATTAATTGACAAACACATTTATGTAATGACTCATACAGAAGCAGCAGGTCATAACTATCATGTTAGTGGAAGAAATTCAAAAGCTTGCTTCAGCTTCTTGCCAATGTAGGTTTTCATGGAGATTTGGAGATGGTTCGGATGATGGGTATAAGATGACCAATCGCATACGACTTGACTTTTTTGAGGATATACGCTCAACCAGATCAGATTTTTTGTAAGTATAAAACAAATCTCTCATTCTTTCAATTTTCCTAAAAAGTTCAGTTTTTAAAAAGTATTACATTTTCAGGGATTGGCGGATATCTGCTAGCATTTGCTGAGTACCGTAAGTGAGGGTGAAGATTCCATGTTCGTACTGATTCTAAAAAAGTTACCAGTACCCGTATCAGATACGGTGCACTCTTGGGGAATAATGCAATGAAAAAGATGAAGACGGGCTGTTACGATAATGTAGGCACCACCAAGAAGCAATGATGACACCAGCAGGATTTGATAAGGAGTAACTTGTTGTGAATTTGATTTATTATTTCGTACTAGTTTTTTTTTTTTTTGAACTAGTAAACTAATATTTTGGTTTTTTTGTCAAAACATTCTCACTTTTCCTTTATATTCATATAACACATTAGTTGTTTTAAATTTATTTCTTTGTTATTTCATAATTAATTAGATGTTTCATGACTTGCCATATTTGGCTTTGGCATCTTTGAATTGTCAATGGATTATCAGCAAAAAATGAAGTGACCTCGCCCACCACCATTTTTTACATGTATAAACATGGCATCCGCACAAAAACGAGCGAGAGGCGATCCCACAAACAATTTTTTTTAACAGTCAATATTGAGAATCACTGTCAAAATACATATACACTTTATCCCACAGAAATTGATTCCAAAATTTGTATCAAAGTAAATCTTAATATACATAAATAGCTCTACTTACATAATTGCTATCTTATTTAATAATATTTATTCAAAAGGCACATAACTCATCATTCCTTTATTCAAAAATAACAAAAATTTAACTACAGAAATTTATAGTGTCATGTAACAATGTCTAATGCATTTCGTGTTGCGTTCGACAATGAACGCCTATTTGACCTTGTTGTCCACATGTACTCCAAGAATTGGTACCCTTCCTTTTTGCTTCAGCTCGCTAAATGACTTTTCACGTTGCCTTTTTTGGCCTTCCTGAGGTCGCTGAATTTTGGTGGCCAACAACCTTCGTAAGCAATTGTTCAGGTATTCCATTCAACCTTTGTCAGGTGAGGTATATATAGGGACTTCATATGTTGTTAATATTGTTCCTCGCTTATAAATCTAACAATATTCTTTCGAAGCATGCCATTTTTATTCAAACACACTCCAACGCATGTGAGCACGGTATACCGTCACTTGAAACATGTTGCAAACTCATCCTTTTTTTCCAATCATACACTATACTCTTTCCCGTCATCATTACGAATAAACGGAATCAGTGACGGGGGCAACCTATAATAATACAAAATTCAATTATAACACTTAATATTAAATCCAATATTTTTTGATTACTAAATAAATGAATACACAATCATTGAACAAGAATTTTTTTTTTTTTCAATATCATAACCATCATACGACCACGATTTTGATTCATTAGCAACTTCTCTGAAACTTCTTGAACTATTCTTCCTTCCCCAGCAGTGTGAATGTGATGTGCAATTTTAATCCGATTTGTGCAATCCATCTAGCAAACATCATCGCACTTGTTCAAGAAAGTCAAATATTGGTAATTCTCTGCTGCTACTAACGCGAAATTGATCACTCACACTCTGCATATTCGATGCATAACCCAACCACGGGACTGGTGCATCAACTTGCCCACTTCTCATATCCAACCGCTCCAAGTAATTCTTAACCCTTACAATCAAACTGCTCAACAACCCTTTTCCATTAGCTTATCAACATCCTACTTTGATATATGCCTTGCCTAGTGTAGAATACTCACTAATTGATCATTTGCTTTTTTTTTCGAAAATTCTTACATACATTAGCCCACAGTGCCATATGCAGGCGTAATTTGGACATTGTTTGTATACAATAGATACAACAAAGCCTTACTATGCGATTATGTCGGTCATATACACACACATATTCTCATCTTCTTCTCTCTTTCTCCTAGGCTTCTTTGAATGTTCAAAGCCATTTCCAAGAACATCATTTCCCGACTCTAAAATCCGTATGCCAAAGGTTTATTCCTATTATAATATACAAAAATAGATGAATAACAAGAAAATACAAATAAATTAAATTGTATGTATGTATCCAAATACCTGCTCCATCCAAAATGGTGGCTGATCGAATCACCCAGTGTATGCTGATTTGAGTGGCTGTCGTCTCAACAACAATTGGCCTGCAATGATCAATCCTTTTATAAAGCATCCACAGCGCTATAAAAACATACAAAACTTCATCATTAGGTTTTTCTCTCTTCTTTCTCTCCTGCATTCGTATATTGAACCAGGATACGTCTTATCCAAAGTATACACGTTCTGGTAGCTTCCCGTAAGACGCAGCTGGTTGCCCCATGATAGATCTATGCCTTCTCCTTTGATCGCCATGCACATGTAATTTATCAATACCCAAATCCACGTATGTCATCCTTTAATATCATTTGGCCTGTACTACTTTCCTCTTATGATTCCTCAATTTTAGGTGCTATTATTCCTTCCAATCAACGAACTTTTTGTTCTCGACAATCTGAATGCCTCCATCCTTCAAAGGACATTATGTTCAGAGTAAAAACTTAATTCTGAACATTTTTGACTTTTATACTTGACGCTTTCATTAACCACGTGCATTCTTTTAGATTGGCATACAGAGTAATAACTGCGAATACCATTTTATATTTTTGGGGAATTTTTTAGTTTTTGAGTTGCATCTTCAAACATATATAAATAAACGTAATATGCAATAAAAATTAAACATAATTTACCTAATAGAGAGTTTGACCCTCTCCACCAAGAATTTTAAACCCTTTTTTTCGATTGAATATTTTCTTTTCCATCACAACATCTTCAATGTCGACTTAATCCGGTATATCGATCCACCATTATCTCCTTTTGCGTCTGTAGTGATTATTAAATCATTTTCAACATCACATGCATTACTGCTTTATCGCCAATCTGTACAATTGCTATGGATCATCCTCCCTAATTTTTAATTCCTTTAATGTATCACGTTGCAACACATCACTTTCACTAGAAGTTTTCTCCAGAACCAGAATAATACAATCTCAATATCTAAAATACAACACACGGGGATATACTCCAATTTGAGTATTCTTTTTTTCACAACTGAACATATAGGGCACACCCATGGCGTTACGTATTCCATACGTGTCGTCACCTTTCGATAGTGTATTTAATCTCATACCTTCTTGTAAGTCAACTTTCAATTGTACGGAAATCACATACAACATCAAACTAAATCAGAATATGAAGCAGTATCCTTCAAACCAATCCGTCAATGTTGTACCACATAACAATTCTCATCGCTCAATTTTCCCGAATGGGCGAATTAAAAACACGATTGTTGCCATTTTTCTAATTTTTTTCCAGTAGTACAGTGTATACAGAACATATTCTGCATATCTTCATTTTTTTATATGTTGACAAGAAATCCTATTAAGGAAGGTAAGTTACAAGTTGAAAGAATCCTATTAAAGGAAAGGTAAAGGTTTACAAGTTTGAAGTGCCAAATGAGTGGCTTACAAATAGGATTTTCAGTTACATTTAAATTCCATGTAATTTTTGTGATTTTTGTTTAAAAAAAACAACTTAGCCAATTTTAAACAAACTATAGCTATTTTTTTAAATATGATAAATATCTCATCTCCATCTAATACCCCTCAACTATACTTTTATGTAAGTATTACATAAACCTATTACATCCATCAATATATAGTGCGAGAGAAAAAAGTAAAAAATAAAAAATGAATTATGAAAAAAAGTCCATTTACCATTAATAAAAATAGTAAATAAATAAGAATGAACGTAAAAAAAAAAAGTAAGCAAAAAAAGTTAAATATTGTTGCAGAGGCTCAAATCCGGTTGACGAGATGGCAGACCCTCTCGTTTGCCAATAAAGTTATTCCATTGTATAATAATATATATTTAATTGTTATACATATATACATGTGTAAAACACTAAGTATCGTGACATTCTACCCGTACACATAAGTCCGCCCCTAATTGCTAGTCTTACTTCAATGGAATTCTAAAAAGAAAAATTGAGAGAAATTTGACATTTTCTCTTATCTTATATCAATTTGCTTTTTTTTTTCCTATCATCTTTAAGTGATCGATGAATTTTGAATTGGATAAGGAAAACATTCAAGCGATTGTCTTTGTGGATAAAAACATATTCACAATATGAACAATAAAAATAAGATCAATAGAAACTTCACAAGAAAGTGGAAGAGAAAGAATGTAGAAATCAGTTGAATCATAAATGCACCTGCGTCGCATGATTTGGCGTGCAACGTTTTTGTTTTCCCAAAACATGTGTTACCAATAATGAAGTAATGGATGTAACTTTCTAAAATTTCCATGGGTATCTTATCTGATTTCCATCATTTAATATGTACCAAATTTTGAAATGAATTAGTAGATGGACACATAAGTCTCAAGTGTGTCCTATACAAATATTTGATTGTATCCTTTTAGTTGTCACATTTTTTTCTTCTATTAAATTGGGGTGAGAACCTTGTTCTTACTTTTTGTTTAATTGTGATGTGGTGTGCAACAGTTTTGTTTTCCAAAAAACATGTGTACAAATAATAAAGTATTGGATGTTAACTTCTAAAAACCGGGTATCTTATCTTGCAACATGTGTTACCAATTTTTCTATCACATTAATATCTAGACACGTATGTTGCATGTGTCACATGCTAATTGTATTAGATGGAATGAATTAGATAGTAAATATATAATTAAGTATTTAGAAGTGATTTCAATTTATAAAAACGTTGTAATGAATGATAAACAAAACAAAAGTATCCAAACAATTTCCTACAAATTTTATAAAACAGAGATGTAAATATCACTAAAAGAATTTTGTGTGTCCTTTTGTGTACAGATTCTATGAATCAAACAACCATGGACGACGTTAGATTTAAAAATGAAAAACTATTACTAAAAGTCTACAATTAGCTAATATTTTAGTTTAACAAAAATACTTACATTATAATCTATAATTTTCAATTCTTTAGATGTCTTTATAAGAAGAAGTCGTTAAATCCTTTATTGGCATCACTAAATACAATATGGTGGAACAAAATGTATGTTTTAAAGATTTTAATTCATTTTTAAAATTTACTCTCAGTCAAATAGGGTGGAATAAAATGTAATGGAGAGAACATACAATTTTTTAAATCCTCCTTATATAAGATTTGTCATTGTCTTGACACCAATTTATATAAAAATTGCTCCCTCAAAAGATAATGAGTAAAAATAACATCAACTCATGACCAAGAAGTAGTTGCAGATATACTAAATAATTTCATGTCAAACCACATGAATTCTTATTCACTATACAAACACGCAAAACTTATAATTCAGTGAATGAAAATGAAAATTTTCGTTGAAACAAAAAGTTTACGGAACACATGAACTAAATTTTTAGCTTAAACTAAAAGTAGGAGATGAAAAGGCTTATATCGAAAGAATTAACACATTTACTGCAAAACAAATTGAATTTAAATCTAAAGAGGGTAAAAATTTGCACAATTACATACTGAAAATAAAATAGTCCTCCTCTTGTCTAATTTAATGCACGGTTTAAACTAACATTAAATAGATTATTGTATTATGTTTTATATTGGTTGTTAAAATTTTACTATTTACTATTTAATTGACTAATTTAATGTTTTTTATTTAGTATATGAATAGAATGATAATTCAACTTTGTTGTTCGAAATTTTTCACTTTATTAATATACTTGTTTGGTTTAAGTGCTTTGCGTGTGTGTCTCATGAATAACACCTCGGAAACTAATAGACCAAACTAGAGCCACAAGCTAGGGTTCTTTGGTGTGTTGTATTGGAAATAGGGTCGTAATTGAAACTTTATGTGTTGAGAATGAGGAATTCTATGGTCAAGAATTAAGGTATGTATTAGAAATAGTAGCCTAGATTAATTTTAGGAGGTTGGTGGTGCATGGGAAATACAATCACCAAGGTAAAAGGGCAAGCCCAAGCCAAAGGGCCAAGGCTGCCAAACCTTGGTAGCTACTGCCCAAGCTTCACTACTCTCTTTCACGATCACTGTGTGTGGACCACGGTTCGTGAAGGTGTCATTTAAGGTTTGTTAGAAACTTAAGAGGTTAGGCCACGAGGTCAAGACGCTGCCCCAAGCTCATGAGGCACTTCACGAGCCGTTGGCTTGACCACGGCCCATCAAAGTGCCCGTGAAGGTGCCTTAGAGTTTTAGGATTGTTGAGGCCCAAGAAGGGTTGGGGGAGCTACTGCTACATGCATCACGGGAACCACCAAGAACCGTGGTGCCCTTCATCGACCGTCCACGTGGTTGTAGTTCCTCGGCCGGGGCTTTCAAGTGAGGGACTTTTGGATAAATTCCTATGTGACTAGGTTTAAGTGGAGGTCATTTGGGATGTCTTTTATTCATCCAACTAGACTATTTATGTCATTAACCCCCAGATTTAACTCACTTCAAATTATACCCAATGCAAAACTCCAAATCACTCCTCTCTCAAATATTTCTCTCTCTAAAAAGAACCTTTATTGAAGAAGAAGCTAAGGTCAAGACCAAAGGCTCCATGCTCCATTGCTTAAGACTTGTGCTAGGGATTTGTTTAAGGTATCTTATTATTTTCATTTATGATCCCCCCCCCCCCCCATAGAGTCCCCTAGAATTTCTCCTAATTTGTAAAGAAAAACTCCAACGAAGGTAGGGTTACTTCCAATGTATGGGTTTTAGGTGGGTATAATTTCGAAAGGTTGGATACTACTCATATATGCTTAATTTAGTTTTCTTTATGATATTATTAAGAATTAATGTGAATTCCTTGATTTACCCTAAGTTTCCAAGTATGTGCATTTAGGTCTTTTGATGATGACTTGATGATTCTTGCTAGATTCTCTTGGATTATTGTCATTCATGGGACTTAATAAAGATTATTGATATGATAATATGAACTAACTATGCTTATGTATGTATGATAGAATATGAATTGATATGATTAGAATTGGAACCTTTGATAAATCATACTTAGGATTTGTTCTGCCTAATGCTTGTGACTAGTATGTAGTGTGATATAGACTAGTATGATGATGGTGGAGTAGAGATTGAATGTAGGGATTAAGGTCATAATGTTGATCACTAGGTCTTAGAGAGTAAGTCTATTATGATTAGTTATCTTGCATATATGAAGAATGTGAAGGGCTAATTACCTAAAATCAATTATGCTTGATAGAATATAATAGCTTGAGGTTGAGTATTGTGATTCCTTCATGGATAGTTGAATTATGTAGCTTCGGATGGTAAATCACATGGTAGCTTGGCATTTATTAATTAATCTCTCCTAAGGTTAGTTTTAACTAGCATTGATAGGATGCTTTTCATGGTAGCTTGCATTAGCATAGGCATGGTAGCCTAGGATTAAAGACATATGCTCTCTTATGGGCGCTTGAGCTAGAATGGTTAGAATGCTCTTCATGGTATCTCGATTTGGTTAGGACAAGACTATTTCATGGTAGCTTCGGATTGAGACATTAGAATCTCCTAAGGATAGCTTAAGGTTGAGAATTCCTACTCCCCTAAGGATAACTTGTATCTAAATGTGTGGTTGCATGATGGCTGGGTTGGTGTACTTGTATCCTTCCTATAATAGCTTGAATTGTATGATATGTTGTTTTCTATGTTAGTTAGGTCTAGCATGGTAGTATGCTATTCTTTAATAGATTAGAATGAAAGATACTTAGCATTAAGTAAGTTAGGCTAAAGGAGTACTTAGTGTGAATGGTAGTAAGGGGAGCCATTTATACATGGCACAGGTATGACTTGACTTAGGTTAATAGTTCCTAATCAATGTGAAGTAGGTATATAGTGATACCTAGAAATGGTAAATGTGAATAGGGTGACTTATAGATATGGTTAGTGTGTGTGGTATTATAGGATTTTCGACATGCGTTGCACAAGTGTGTCTTAAGGTCACTTACTTGTGTAGTTATCTTATGACATGAAATCCTAGCTCTGGAATAAAAGGGTGGACTATGATAAATAATAACCAAAAAGATGTACTTAGCTTAGGTAGTATTATGGGAAGCTACCTTAGCTTTGCACAAGTATGCTTGAAGGTGTCTTATGAAGTGGTTCACTTTAACGTGAAAGACTAAGGGTTGAATATGAACTTATGATTATGTCCTATGTTGACTTGTGATATTATGATTCTTATCTTATGATTATGTTATTATCTCTTATGTTTGTGTCTTATGTTGACTAACCATTTGAGATGTTAATGTTCGTATGTTAGCTTTCATACTTGGTACTTTTTATGCTACCTCATATTGCCTACATTCTAATCAAATGAAGGGTGTTGGGAGATTGAGTTGCTTGGAGGGTAGAGTCCTAAGGGAAAGAAAATTGTAGATTGGTGAGTCCTCCTAGTTTCGATGACAAACCCCTAATGTTTATCTTATGTTTTTTTCTTATGTTCAAAGATAATATATGGGTTGCGTCCCAATACTTTTGTTAATATTATCATAAATGGTTTGAGACAATAATGTTAGAAAGACTTCATCTTTTATGAAATGATTTTTTATTCTATGTTAAAAGAAATTTTAAATTCTCCTATTTTTCTATGATTTTATGTTATGAATATGTTATGGGCTTGTATGCAACCCCTTCGAGGTCAAGTACGCTATGTCACATCTAGGGGGATCTCTAGGGGCGTGGAAAACTTGGTATCAAAGCATAAGGTTTTAGAAAATTTATGATGTCTCAAGTCACATCTAGTAGAGTCTTATTCATCCATGTGCGTCAAGACACATTTATGAATAGGAATCTATGGCATCCTTAGGAAAATATCTCACTTCTACGTTCTCTTAGTCATGCCATAGAGTCTGGATTTAGTAGGCCCTTTTCTAATGTTTGCCTATGATTTTTCCAATCTATGTCTAACACTAGGGTGAATGCTAGGAGGGAAGGAGAAGATAATGGGGATCAAGATATTCCTCCCCAAGTCAAAAATCAAGTTCCTTCTCAAGTTCTTAATGACCTTCTAATTGGGAATGTCACTCTCGAAGAGTTTAGGGCTTTCATGAAACTGTTGGGTCAATCCTTGACTAAACAAGCCAATAGAGATGTGGCAAACCTTACAGGGAGAATGGGTGCTTATAGGATTATGGAGTTCTTGAGGATGAACTCTCTGGAGTTTAGTGCCTCCAAAGTGGAGGAGGATCCAAAAGGGTTCATAGATGAGATTTATAAGACACTTGCTATAATGAAGATAACTTTTAGGGAAAAGGCGAAGTAAGCTGCTTATAAATTGAAAGATGTTGCCCAAATTTGGTATGAGCAATGGAAAGATTCTAGGCCGGTAAAGATAGGTCCTAGAGAGTGGGAAGCTTTTAACTTGGCTTTCCTTGATAGGTTATTTCCTCGGGTGATGAGGCAGGATAAGTTCGAGGAATTCATCAATCTTAACCAAGGAAACATGATTACCAATGAGTATGACTTGAAATTCACTCTTTTGTCTAATTATGCTCAATCTTTGGTAGCAAGTCCAAGGGATTTGATGATTAGGTTCATGATGGGGTATCCAAACTCCATAGAAGAAGAATATCGTATGACAATGCTTGTTGATGGCATGGATATCTCACGCCTCATGGTTTTTTCCCAAAAAAGGGAGGATCCAAAACTTAATATAGAGAGGGATAGGGAGAAAGGATGTCTAGGGTGGAAAACAATGGGTCTGATGGACACGGTCGGTCTAAGAATCAACAAATGTTTTCTGGTCAATGCTTTTCTGATGCTCCTAAGTGTAAAGATGATAGGTTTTCTACCCCTAGGTCTCAAGGGAAATGTAGTGAGTCCCTATGGCCCATTTGTTCTATGTATGGTTAGAGGCATGAGGGTAAATGTTTGGTCGGTAGGGATGGTTACTATAGGTGTGGTGAAAGTGTCCACATAAAGAAGGATTGTAATAAGTCAAAGACTAGTATAAGAGAGGTTAAGAAAGTTTCCCTAGTGTTCCGGATGCTGGTGATCAAAAGAATAATAGGTTCTATTCTCTCCAATCTAGAGAAGATCCAGAGTGATCTCCTCATGTCCCTTTCTGGTATGTGCTTCTTGTATGTTATAGAAAATTTTCAGATTTCTTTTCTTTTATGACTTGCTATGATGGGCTTCCTATTGTCCTTGCTATGATTGATGTTTAGAAAAGCATGTGTTGTCTGACTCCAAGGAAGAGATAGTGTGCGTATTCTATAAAGTCTTAACATGATTATGTGTTGCTATGATTTCTTAATGTATGGTTATGAAGTTGTGAATTTCCAGTTAGAATTGAACTAATTGCATTATGTTGCCTCTTGTTGTATCATTCTTGAGTCAATGTGCATTTTAGGGTCCATGAATATATGTTGAGAATGTTGTAGAAAGGAGATGTTAGGTCCTCCTTGGAAATGAGTAATATGTTTCTTACAAACATTTTGAGTTGCACGAGGTATGTCTAGCTTGACATTAAAGTTTCTTTAGTTGAGTTTGTGCATTGCATACACGATGCACTACTAGTTTAGATTTGTTTCCTTTAATAAGTTTTTAGGAAGGTCATTTGAGGATGAATGTTACCAAGGGGGAGGTGAGGGGTAAACCAAATTGAGCCCAAGCGAGGGTTCGATTGGGGTGTGTAAGGAAATTGAGTCGTAGATGAGACTTTATGTGTTGAGAATGTGGAGCTATACTAAAACTAGTATCCTAGATGAATTTTTGGATGTTGGTGGTTCATGGGAAGGGAAACCACCAAGGCAAAAGGGCAAGTCTAAGCCAAAGAGCCAAGGCTGCCAAACCTTGGTAGCTACTGCCCAAGGTTGACGACCACCTTCAGAACTAGTGGTGTGGACCAAGGTCTATGAAGAGGTACTTGAATGGTCCTTATACACTTGGGAGGTAAGTAAAAGAGGACAAGACACTGCCCCAAACTCATGAGGTACATTACAAGTCGTTGGCTTGACCACGACCCGTCAAAGTGGGCGTGAATGTTCCTTAGAGTTTTAGGGTGGTTGAGGTACATGAAGGGTTGGGGGAGATACTGTTCCATGGACCATGAGAACAACCACGGACCTTGGTGCCCTTTACGAACCGTCTAATTCGCAGTGGTGCGAGGGACAGGGCTTTTAAGTGAGGGACGTTTGGGTAAATTCCTATTCGACTAGTTTAAGGCGGGGGTCTTTGGGATATCTTTATCACCCAATTTAAAACTATTTACGGAAGTTATACCCCCCCAAATTTAATTCACTTTACATTAGACCCAATTCAAAACCCTAAACCACTCATGTCTCAAAATATTTCTCACTAAAAAGGACCTCCATTATAGAAGAAGCTAGGGTTGAAGCTAAGTTCAAGATAAAAGTCTCCATTGCTTAAGACTTGTGATATGCATTTGTTTAAGGTATGTTATTATTTTCATCATGGTTCTTCCACCCATATATTCCACTAGAATTTCCCCCAATTTGTGAAGAAAAACCCCCAATAAAGGTAGGGTTACTTCCAAATGTATAAGTTTTGGGTGAGTATGTTCCAAAGGTGGAGACTACTAAATATATTAATTAGTGTTTCTTCATGATTTGTGAAGCATTGAAGTAAAATCCTTGATTTCCCTTAATTTGCAAAGTAATGTGGATGTGAACTATTTTTGATTGTAGGAATGAGATCTGGCAAAGATCTCATGTATGTTGTCATGCATGGGACTTAATAATGATTAGTGATATGATATAATGAACTAACTATACTTACGTATGTATGATAGAATATTAATTCATATGATTAGAATTAGGGCCTTTGATGAATTATGCTTAGGATTTGTTATGCACACTGCTTGTGACTAGTATGATGATGGTGGGGTAAAGCTTCAATATAGGGCTTGAGGTCATAATGTTGATCATTAGGGCTTCAAGATTAAGTCTATTATGATTATTCATCTTGCATATATGTATAACGTGTATGGTTAATTATCTAAAATGAATTATGCTTGATAGAATAGAATAGCTTGAGGTTGAGTCTTCTGATTCCTTCATGGATAGTTGAATTATGTAGATTGGGATGGTAGATCTCATGGCAGCTTGGGATTTAGTAATTAAGATCTCCTAAGGTTATCTTGAACTATCATGGATATGGTGCTTTTCATTGTAGCTTTCATTAGTATAGGCATGTTAGCCTAGGATTGAGGACCTATTCTCTCCTACGGGTAGCTTGAACTAGTATGGTTAGAATGCTTTTCAAGGTAGATTTATTTGGTTATGCCAAGATCGTTTCATGGTTTCTTAGTATTGAGACATTACACTCTCTTAAGGATAGCTTAGGGTTGAGCATTCCTAATCCCCTGAGAATATCTTGCATCTTACTGAGAGGATGCATGGTGGATGGGTTGGTATACTTGTGTCCTTCCTATGATAGCTTGGATTGTATGATACGATGTTTTCCATAGTAGTCAGGTCTACCATGGTAGAATGCAATTCTTTGATAAATTAGAATGAGAGATAGTTTGCAATAATGAGTAAGTTATCCTAAAAGAGTACTTAGTGAATGGTAGTATAAGATGACATTCATATATGACACAAGTATGACTTAAAGATACTGCTGAAGTGTCCTCTTATGTTATATATGTCTAGTTCGGATAGTTGTTATAGTTGTATTCCATGAAATGATTGACTTAGGTGTATAGTTCCTTGTCAATGTAAAGTAGGTCTCTAGTGACACCTAGAAATGGTAAATTTGAATAGGGTGACTTCTAGATATGCTTAATGTGTGTTGTATCATGGGATGCCCATCATGGATTGCACAAGTGTATCTTAAGGTAATCTAGGGGTTTTTGTTAGTACTCGTATGTGACATGAAAAATCTAGGTCTTAAATCGGACACGGGTGGACTGTGTAACGAATGACAAAAGATTGTTGTACTTAGATTAGGTCATTATTAGTGGAGATACATTAAACTTGAATAAGTATGCTTGAGGTGGCGTATGAAGGTGTTACTTGAATAAGAAGACTGAGTGGTGCTATGAATTATGATTTATGTCTAATGATGGACTTGTGAATGATGCTGCTATAATAGTTATGATTCTCTTATATTTATGTATTATGTTGACTAACCATTTGAGATGTTTATGTTCATATGTCATTGTCCTATGTTCTAAGACTTTATATGGGTTACGTCCCAAGACTTTGATTCATATTGTTCATAGATAGTTTGAGACAATGATGTTAGAAAGACTTCCACTTTTATGAAATGCTGTTCTATTCTATGTTAAAAGAAACTTCTATATTTTCCCATTTTTCTATGATTTTAGTATGTTAAGGGCTTATATGCGACCATTCGGAATTAATGTAGCCAGTCAATCTAGGGGGTTACTCTTAGGACGTGACAATAGGTCGGTTATTAGCATGTTAATATTAATTTTAACATATTAAATGCTTTATTTTGGAGTTATAAGATGAACATGGTACATTATTTGTGTTAAACTACCAATTTAAGCTTGCAATTCATCTTTGATTGGTAGCCATGTAAGGCATTACTTTTGGTTTTATGGTGAATTCTTTGTAGAGAATAAAAACATTCCAATAAACGTTTTTGGTAATGTAGAGCTTCTACATCATCCATTAACATGGTTATCCATCACTTATTTCATTCTTTAATTCCTCCATACTCTTTTTAAAAACCTATGTAACTCCTTTGTAACCTAGGTAAACTCCTATTGTACCTATGTAACCTATGCAACTCACTAAGGCCATTATCTTCACTATTTACTAACTCCATTATCTCCTATTCATGCTAGAAGAATTCTTGTAGTAGAAATAGTGGCGGTCTCATGGTTTTGATTACCACACAATCACAAGCGGAAAACAAAGTGAAAGATGTTTAGTCTAAAGAGAGTCTTATTAGTTTGAAGGAGGGGTTCTTTTTTGTGGGATTGGAACTCAACTCTTGTCTAGAGTTGTTGAGTCAGACTTTGTGAAAGCTGTGTATCCTGGAGGGGGACAAAGTCACGAAGACTACGCTGCGACCGGTGAAGAAAACCATTTGTGCAGTGGGCTTGCATCTCCTTAAAGAGAGGATGGATATCCGAGCCTCAGCCTGACGGATATAATTTCTTCATTTATTTTCAATTGTTTAATCTTTGCAATTTTATTTCTTGTAAGTTTTTTCACTAACAAGTTAGGAGATTCAATGATGACTACAATTGAAAAAACAGGGCTGCAAGATGGGAGATCTTTACAAGCATTTGGTTCAATGGTAAACATTTCAAAAGATGGAGGGTTTACAGTACTTTTTACTTAAGTCTTCTAAGTTGCTTATGTATAAACTGAGAAGAATCCAAATAAAGAAAGACATCACACTATGAATGAGATAAACTATTCTCATCTGGAAAGTGAATAATACAATGGTGATTCCTATAAGTGCCGCCAGACCCGGTATATTTTCTTAATATCTATCTGATAATTTTATGATTATATGATAGAACTTACTCTGTAAAAAGAAAATTTGGAAGGAAATACAGATAGTAAGTATGATACTAAAGAGGCTTGAGAGCGAAAAAATATGCCAAGCAATTGAATTTATCGTGTCCAAATGGTGGACAACAAATCAGTGGAGATAAGATCAAGAGAGTTCATCATGATTGGTGGAGAGTTAGGTCAGAAGAAGATGTTAAAAATGGAGATAACCTTTGCTGTGGCATATTGGAGTAACTTCCACCTTCTGGAATGAAGTTCAAAAACTAGGCGCCACAAACAAAAGGAAAACCTCTCTTAAAACCTTGATAATGAAATCCGCAGGAAGAAGAAAGCAAGGGGCCCCAAGATGACTTTTCAAAAGCAGAAAGAACACACCATCACACTCAAGGTAAATTTAATTACTTGCGAATAATGTTACTCCTGAAACAAAAAATCACAGAAAATACTTTTTAAAGCCAAGAAGAAAAACAATTCAAGAGAAATAATAGTAGACCTCCCAAGAAAAATAATGTGTGAAAATCACCAAGCACAAAATCAACAAAAGTTCAAGAAAAGGGACCCAAGCTGTTGTTTGTGTCAAGAGTGGGCATATGCCGATTTGCAGATCAGAAACGTGGTCCTAAACCCGCTCAGGCAAACGTTACCAAAGAACCTTTTTGGCGTTGATTACGGACATAAATATGGTTGAGAGTGATGGATGGGTGGCTGTTTCTGGTTGCAAACCGTCAGTCTGTTATGACAAGATTGGTTTAAAAAAATACTACTCATTTGAGGAGCCCACCAAAAAACACACATCATGCTGGTGATCGCTCACACTACTCAAGTGTTGAAAAGGGAGAGTTGAATTGGTTTTACTTTGGAAGGATATTACAATGAAAGATGTTACTTTCTACTCCTTCTATGAAAAAAAATTATGTCTATTTTTCTTATATAAAGCAGCTTCTTTAAACAGATTTTGAATTGATCAATAGTAATAGGACGAAAGGTAGAAAGGTATTTGTGGGGAAAGGGATATTGAATGTGATGGTATGTGTAAGTTAAATGTTGAAATGATAAACTTCTACTTCTGTTTATATGTTTTCGTCTACTTAATTTTGGCATGCTGTTTGTGGTCATAGTATTGATCGTTCATGTTGGAATAATGAGGTCGTAGGATAATCCCAATGGGTTATAAAAGAATTTTGAAAAGTTGAGGCTGTAGTAAAGCCAAGATCACTAAAAGGCCTCATTTCAAGTTGAAAGAAAAATGATTTGTTTGAATAGTCATACTGAGATTTGTTGAACTGTGGAATTCTTAACTCGTGAGTCTGGTAATAGCTATTTTCTCACTTTCGTTGATGGATTTTCTAAGTTTAATGAGGCCTTTAAAAATTTCAAACTATCTCAATAAGGTTGAAAATCCGTGTGGAAGACAAAAATAAAAAAAGAGATTAGAAGTGCTAGAGGCCTGAATATGAATCAAATGAGTTTAATTCTTTTGTTGTCATTGGAAATATTCATGAAAAACTACTCCTCCTATCTCCTTCGTCTAATGCGTAGCTAGCAGAGAAGGAAAATAAGACTTTGTTGAATGACTAACGTCATGCTTTATTGAGTCACATGCACCTTTAAATTTTTGGGGTTAAGCATCTAACTGCTTTGTTATGTGTTGATCGTTTATGTGTGCGCATAAAAGGTCTAAATTGACCCTTTTTGAATTGTAGAAATGTACAAGCCAAGTTTGGGTTATTCTAAGAGTTTGGGGTTGTCTAGCCTTTGTGAGGAGCTAATGGATCTCAGATTACAAAAGATTTACAAGTGTGTAAGTAAGAAGTCTACTTGTGCGGATTTTCTTGGTCTAGCCCTTCAAATAATACAGCTATAGATTGTTTAATCTTGAAAGATCATATGTAATAGAATCTGGTGATGCTATTTTCATGAAAATTAAATTTCCTTTTGTACTGTAAAAAATAGTGGTGGTCACAGGATTGAACAAAATATTTTGTCACGACCTAGTCTTATACTTAACTTTGAAAAATAAAGAAGTTGTGCTTTTGAGTAAGAAGAAGTAAAAGAGCCTAACGTAGAAAAGATGTTGGTCTGAGTTTTATGGGTTTAATGTGAAAATGACCCTCTAAACTTTGAAAAGGCTTATCTCACATGATTCTATTTTTGGAAGAGGCTGTAAAGTTTTGTAAATGATGAAAGCCGAATCTCTAATTTCTAATAAAACTTGAAAGATAGTTGATTTAGCACCGGGTGGTTAAACAATGGTGTAAATGGGTCTTACGGAAAAAGTTGAATGAAACGGAGGGATCTATGAAAATACAAAGCTAGGACTATTTTGCAAAAAGGGTTTTAAACAACTAGAAGGCCTAGAATTTTTGATACATTTTCGCCGTAACAAGGATTAGATCCATCCCCCCCCAACATTAGGACTTTTAGTTACTATGGCTGCAATTGTGATTTGAAAAATTCATCAAAGGATGTAAAAAGTGTTTTTCCTAAATGGCTAAAGTGAAAAATATATAGGATCAACCGAGTGTTTTGTTGAAGAATACCAAGTAAAGCAAAGTATGTATGAAACTTACAAACCCCTATATGGTTGAAACAAGCATTCAAGCCAGGTATGAAAGTTTTCATCATGTTGTGTGGAAATGGTTTTAAAACGAATGAGTGTGATAAGTGCATATATCAGAAGTCTTGAATAATTCACATGTGATCATTTGCCTCATGTTGATGATTGTTGATCTTTGGCTCTAACATGAAGTATGATGAAGCTAAAAATGTTCTTATAATCCATTTTGAGGTGTGCAAAGATCTGGTGGGGAAAATTTATTCTTGGAAAAAAAACAAGAAAACATGTGAGGGGGATTTCCTTGGACCAGTTCACATTAGTTGAGAAAATTTTGTGAAAAAATGTAAAAATATAAATTTCATGGTTGCAAGCATTGTGATACTCCTTTGATTCAAGTATTCACTTTTTCCTGTTGTTGAAATTGAAAATGATGAGGAAACAAATCAAAAGGAATATGCTAGTATAACTGAAGTTAAGATTTTAGATATGTGAATGATTGCACAGGTCTGGATATATTGGCATATACATAGGAGTACTTGGCAGGTTACAAGCAAGCCAGTGAATGATATTGGCATGCTATAAAACAAGAGTTATGAGATATTTAATTAGAACAACATTGTGGTTTGTTCTATCAAAAATATCATGTTATAGTTGAAGGCTTTTGTTTGATGCCAGATTGAACACTTGGTCCTTGTGATTCCTGTTTTTACCACTTGGTTATGTCTTTACTTTAGGTGTGTGGTGTGTGTTGAGATCAAAAAAGCAAACTTTATTGCTAAAACTCTACCATGGGAGGCCTGAAACTAATGCTTTAGCTCAGTAGTGAGGAAGGAAGAGAATGGTTAAGAGATTATTGTTTCAAACATCCTTATTTGAAAAACCAATTCCTCCTATGTAATTCATTTGTGATAGCACCGCTTGCAATTGGTGAGTTCAAAATCGGTTTTATAAAACAACGGAAAATCCAGACTATAAGGAGGGGGAAAACAGTAATTGTAAGATCGAAATTGACAAATGGTACCATTAATGTGATTATTCAACTTGTGGTAATCTTGTAGATCCCTCTTATGTTAGGCCGTAACAAGAGAAAAAAGGTTGGAGAAACATCGAGGAGGGATGGGGATTGAAGCCATACAAATCTGAGTTATATATGAGGACCAACCTGGGGACTAGGATCCTATAACTAGGTTTCAAAGGGAAAAAACTAATCAGATGATGACTTGTTGTGAAAAGCGACTTGTGTTTCCCTCCCTCATGATGTGAGTGCCTAGTTTCTTGTAGTTTGTGAAGTTGAGTTTGATTAAAACTCTTCATGAATATCTGGTAGCCCGTCTTATGGGTGGAGTGTTAATCTTACACGAGACCACTCTCGGACAGATTTCACCTCTGTGGATGTGTGGAAGTAGGTAGTCCATGAGAATGGGTATTCTCAAAGCACTCATGAAACCCGGGATAGTGACCATGGCCATAACGTGATTGGCTGTTAAAGATCTTGTCAAACCTTGATTATTAGTGTGTGAGCAGTGATATTTTAGTTTCCCTTATGCAGTCCTAGTTCAGTCGAGACCATACGGGGGGGGGGAAACTCGGAGTAAAAGTTACTGTTCACTAAGTGGAAGCTTCAATGCAGAGCACACCTTCAGTATGCAGAGGAAGTCTTCCTTCAACTAATATACTCTCTTATCTAAAATATTAAAATGAAGTGGGGGATTTTTAGGTTATTAGCTATGTTCATATTTAAGATTTTAACATATGAAATTGGTTATTTTGATGTTATAAGACATGAACATTGGGAGACATTTTGTGTTTTTTAAACTACCAAGTTAATCTGTTCTTATCTTTGACTTGGGGTATTCCTGTAATGCCATACTTTTGGTGTTATTGGTTTTGAATTCATTGTAGAGATAAAAACATTCCAAATCAACATTGAAATGGAAACTTCTACATCATCCATAACAGTGGTTATAAATCACTTTTATTTCATTCTTAATTCTTCCATTACTCGTTGTAACCGATGTAACTCCCGTGTAACCTAGGTAACTCCTATTGTAACTATGAAACTCTAAGGCCATTATCTTTCACTAGTTACTACCTCCATTATCTGCCTATTCATTGCTAGAGGAAGACTCTTGTAGTAATAAAATAGGTGGTGGTCTTCCATTTAGGTTTGATACACACAATTCACAAGAGAAACAAAGAGTAAAGAGTTAGTATAAAAGAAGAGTTCTTCCTTATTAGTGGAAGGGAGGTGTTCTTTTTGTGGAGCTTGGACTCAACCTTGTCCAGAGTTGGTGAGAATACTTTGTGAAGGCGTTGTATCCTGGCGGGGACAAGTGCACCTAGGAATACTGCTGGACCGGTGGAACATTTGCTGCAGCGGCTTGAATTTCTTAAAAGGCGAGAAGCACGCCTCATCCTGAAGAGATTAATTTCTTCATTTTATTTCAAATGTAAGCTGCAGTTTTATTATATTGTAACGTTTTCAATAACACAAATATATAAAACACAGAACACACACAGTTTATTGGCACTTGCTGCCACTGATTACAAATTCACTTAGGAAAATATATGTTCTATAAATAGTATTGTTATTTAAGGAAAAAAATTGAATTTTATGCTTTGCACAAAATAGTATTGCAGAATTTTTTTGGGAATGTTCAATGTGGATTATTATATATATATATATATATATATATTATATATAATAATATATATAAATATACTTGTTCACTGTAACTTTATTAGATGGTCAATGAAGCTTTGTTTTACGTTAATGTATAATGCGTATATTTATTTCAATTTTGAGGTTCAATCATTTCTGAAGTAGTCGATTTTAGTAATTATTGTCTTGAGCGATATTTGGTGTGTTTTATATATTCATCTAAGCAGATGTGATGCAGGGATTCCATGTTAAACTATTAAATGTCATATGATATATGAAGAGAACAAAACACGTTTATTTATAGGGAAAAATGAACAAGTACCTCTCAACCTTCTGCCCGAAATCACAGGAGACACATTATACTATACTAAGGTCTAGTACCCCCTGAAACTTATTATAAGTAATTTTCTACCCTTGTTTAGCCTACGTGGCACTAGTTGGAAAAAAAAATCAGACCATGTTGGGGTCAAAAGAAGTGCCACGTAGGCTAACAAGGGGTTAAAAAATATTAATAAAAATATGTTTCAGGGGGGGTAGGTTAATAGACCTTAGATAGTATAAGGTGTCTCTGAGATTTCGGGCATAGGGTGAGGGGGGGGGGTATTGAAATTTCCCTTTAGTTATAATAATAAACTAATTTAGCCAGTAATAAGTTTTTGTTTATAGTTATCAACATACATAGATACGAGTTCTATTGTTGGCTCTCTGTATAGAGTCTCTCGATCGAGTGTATACATACATCAAAGATAGTTGTTTGACTGTCCATAGTTAAGGAAGAAAGGTTTTCCTTTTATTTTCTTACCGGAAACAAATTAAGAATAAACTTAAAGAATATATTGAATCTGCGAAATTATGTATATAATCACCTGTTTATCACAAACCCAACAAAGATGTAGTTCATATACTTGTAAACGATTTTCAATTTATTCAATCAAGCATGATTTATCCAATAAAAAATAACAACATCTTGTTATTACATATATAGAGGCGGTGTAATAATATGAAAAATTATTGGCCACAAGTTAATATAAGAAAAGATGAAAGATAGAAATAATTAATGTCAATAACTACGAGAATTCATTATATTATAACTAAAGAATGTTTAAGGGTATGAATTACATTTGCAATAATCAGTAATAACTATGAGAAATTATAATGCTATAATTAAAAGATTAATGTGAAATAGATGTATTTCTAATAAATTTTATTTTTACACAAATTTATAGTACTTTTAATTAATGTTACTGTTTTTTCTTATAGTTATTAGATTTTAATTTAGTGTAGGAACAAAATGAAAAGGTTTATTTCATATTACGGAATATAAAATTTATTTTGTAATTGGTAGATTTTAAAATTATTCATATATATTCACATATTTTGACTCTTGAGAAGTTTAAACATTTGGAAAAATATATCCAGAAGCACATATTTACATCACAAAAGAAATTGTTTACAAAAAAAAACAAATTTAGATTATATCATGTTAACTTCATGTATTGAACATTTCATACTAATGTATATATTAAGCAAATAAATAATTATTATATCATCAAAATAATTTTCCTCAAGTACTCGAGGTTATGGAATGTACCCTCTTATGATAGAAAAATTTACTTCATCAGAACAGTAGTACCTCATATTCCGCTGAATTTTGATCTGACTAACCGATAAGAAATAACACGAAGTTTTTTAAAATGCAAGAAGAAGAGCACAAGATAAAAAAAAATTGTGAACGAAAAATTTGAGGAAGCCCCTTTATTTATAGTCAACAAAGGGTAATCACATTTCTTTGAAAAATTCACAAGTTATTGAAAAAGTCAAAAATTCATCGAAAAAGCGCAACTCTTTGAAAAATTCACAACTTATCAAAAAAGTCACAACTCATCGAAAAATTTACAACCTAGGTTAGGGATATTATAGTAATTTAACACACACACGCACACCCACAAACACCCACACACACCCACACACACCCACCCATGCACGCACGCACGCACGCGCACACACACAAAAAAAAAATTACCTACGCTTCACGCGGATATTACTATCACAAAATTGGATTAATACCCAATTACCCCCTAGCCTTATACCCAAATCCTAACGACACACCTTACTCTTTGATGAGGTCCTGAATTACCACCTCCACTGGTTTTTTAGTTATATACTACCCCCTTGAGTGCACGTGCAACAAACGTGTTTGCACCAATGTAGGGCGCGTTGAGTGCGGAGGGAGTGGGCAGAGGGAATGCAGCGTTTGGTTAACAATGGCCAATGAAAGAGCCACGTGGTCAAAGCAATTTGAAACCCAAAAATACAATAACTGAATTTTATTGTTTCTCTCCAAAACATCTTCTTCCTCTTTTCAAAAAATACACATTTTATGGTTCTTCAGTTGTTTTGAAGAAGATCATATCATTTCAAGTCATGATTTGAAAGGTAAAGTAAAAATTTAATATTCTTTACATTTTTTATGTCGATTATGAAGTCTTTTTTTTTGCCAATGTTTATTAAAAGAGGGTTATGACAAAATCGAGTTGAATAAGTTGTTATGGATGAGAGCATGAGAACGATTCAATGTTTAACGCGGAAAAAGTACGATGGAATTTGTTTGTGTTTGAAATTGAAATCTTCCGCGTTAAACAACCGAAATCAAATTTGACTGGAAATCTAAGTTCTTAGCTTTGAAATCACACATGCATTGCAAAACTTTCCCTCTATCTCATCTACTTTTTGATAAAAATGAATTTGGAAAAGAGTAAACGCCAGACTAGGGAAGTGTAAAGTCACTTTATGACAGTGAAGAGTGGGTCCCGGCGCGTTGTTTACAACAACAAATGGACCTTGCAGATATTTTTTGCAACGTAGGCACGCAAGGGGTAGTCTATACTTTAAAAAACAAGTTGGAAGGAAAATAAGGTGGAAAGAAGAGGAAAAGAAAATCCGCTATTAGAAACAACAAAGTGTAGGTGAACAACTATTGATGTTGCTCTTATCGGAAATGTTACAACTATTGAAAAGTTGCAACCCTCAAAAAGGTCACACATTCATAAAACTCACAACTTTTCATATACGTTGCAACTTCATTGAAGTAGCAACTTTTCAAAAGTCAAAACTTTTAATAAAAAGGTCGCTCTTGCATAAAAGGCGTAACTCTTCATAAAAGTCACACTCTAAACTCCATTTATATATTCACTAGGGACATCTAAAGTATTTAAGAAAGGTGAAAGGATCTGATATACCCCTCACTTTGTCATTTAGATCTGATATACCCTTCGTTTATAAAAGTGATCATATATTACCCCTACTTGTAACAAATGCTCACATATTTACCCTTTTCCTCTACGCGAAATGAAAAAAAAAAAAATAATTTAATCTTAAATTTTATAGTATTTTAATGAAAAATTAAGAAATCCCATATGACTAAATTTTAATCCTCGTCAAAAATTTTTTTGACTTTTTTATTTCCATGACTAATTATAATTATATTTTGATTAATCAAAGTTATTATGTTTCACTAAGTTGACAAGAAGATAGTTGAAACATAAATAATTGATTATCAAAGAATAATTATAAAGTAGTCATTGAAACAAAAAAGTCAAAAAAAAATTGTGACGAGGAGTAAATTAACTCATATTGGATTATATTTTGTTAGAAAAAAATAATAAAAATTTAGATTAAATTTTTTCCCACTGTCCGTTAGGGGAAAAGGGTATAGTGCGCCATTTGTTTACAAGTAGGGTATAATGATGAACTTTATAACAAGAAGATATCAGCTCTAAATGACAAAGGTGAGGGGTATTATTCAAACCCTTCTCCCTTAATGTTTTAAAAGTTCCTCTTGAAAATGATTAGTTCCAGTATCATTTAAAAAAATGAACTTTTACTCTTACTCTCCTCCGATATATGAAAATTTAGCTCAACAATGTTTTTGAAAACAATTATATTATGTGTGGATTTATAATGAAACTCACAATAACTTGATGTAACTGTTGATATATCGTTTGATTTTTAACAACACTTTTTTTGGTTGCCAAATATGTTTGTTTTGATTGTGATATTAGTATTGTTAATATTAATTAATATAATAAATCAATTCAAATATTAAAAAATTGCAACAACATTTTTGTAACAATACTAATATTGTTGCGGCAACAATTAATTGATTTGTTGCTAACTTTAAAAATTTTTGGCATCAATAATTTTTTTATTGTTGTTAATATATTTAATTTGACAATATCATATACATTGTGGCAAAAAAGTAGAACTTTTTTAGTTTTACACCAATAGTATCTCACGGCTTTTTTTCTGTTACACCAAAATAGAGATTTTTTAACCAAACTAACCATCATAGTAAAACAATTTATCAAATGTATACAGTTTCTAAAAGTTAACAAAACGTAGGAAACGTATTTCACTTGTAACGTTTAGGGTATATTTTATTTTTAAAAAAATTAACAGCATAGGTTGATATACGTTTATGAAGTAAGGTTTTTACTCAAAAACTGTTATTTTTCAGTAACGTTTACTCCTCAAAATGTAACTATGAGTAAAGTTAGGAGTAAAACGTTAACGTATATCAATCTGACGCCATTCAACTTTTAAAAAATAAAATATATCCTAATAAAAAAAACCGTTACTGGGGAAATTGACGTTTATACTAGGTTTATAAAAATTTAGAAAAACACCTTATTATTTTGGTGATAATGACTTTATAATGACTTAGTTTAGTGTTAAAACCTCCCAATAGAAGTTCACCAATTTCTATTTACCTTTTCACAAAGCGCTTCTAGATGGAACAAAAAAAACTGAATACTGGTTCTCTGGTTCAATTGTCAAATTCAATTGCCTTTTGTTTCTAATACTTTCCAGTAGAAATTATCTTGTTTTTAAGAGATAGGGAAGTAAATTGTTGAGGAATGAAAGGAATTGCCAATAGCAATTTCAACGGTAGGAAGTGCACTGCAGAACAAGGACTTGAGATATTGGGAAACGGCAGCCACGTGTCTCCCAAGTTCTCAATACTGCATCCATTCAAGAAGTGCATAGAACTGAGCTACGATTTGAATAAAAATATTACATAGAACCAGAGGATCGAATTGTAGCTAACTTTGGAGACATGTAGCTGCAATTTAGTAAAAAAATTACTAGTTCTAGTTATTTGGGTGCTTCTGATTTTTCTTGTGTGTGTGGTTCTGAGTTTTGAACAAAAAGACAAGACTTGTTTTGTTAGAACCGCAAAAAAGAATGTGTTCTGACATTTGAAAAAAGGCCAAAATTTGGCTTCTTTGTTTGATGAGAATGTTAACTCCTTCACATCCTTGTGCGCCAATTCATATTTCTGTTTTCATTTACTTTAAAGTTTCATTATTATAATCAATCATTTATTGTTTGACATTACAATACTTTGGAGAACTCATTGGAGGAATAATCTAATACCGTGTTTTCCTACTTCAAAGTCAATTTGTATAACTGTCACGATCCAAAATGAATTATGAATGGTATCCACACTTAACCTTTTAGGTGGACAAATCAAGAAATTAAAACCCCAACTTATATCAATAATCCAACAACGAAAAATAAAAATAATGCGGAAACTCCAAAACTTATCAAATCAACTTATCAGATAAACCTCTAAAGTCTATTATATATTATCACCAAAATATGAAAGTCATCACATGAAAGAGATCTAATCTCCAAATACTAAGACTAAGAGTATCAAATACACCAAAATACAAGAATTAAAAAGGTATATGTCCGGAAACAAAGGACATCATGTCATGATCGAGAGAATTCAACACGAGCTTGAATGAATAGCTCACCATGGAACATGATATGCTGGAGACCGACTATTGCTGAGGCAAGTCAAAGTCACCGGTACAGTCGCTGCACTCCATAAAAGGAAAACAAAGAAAAATACAAGTAGGGCTCAGTACGAGACAACATGTATTGAGTAGGTATCATCGGTCAACACAAAATATAAACTAATATACATTGAATAGTAGTATGAACTCAACTATGAAACTTAACATGTTGTAAGCAATAAACAACATGAACAAGTACTACGTAATCCGTCACAATATCAAGAACACCCATGAGGACTCATGCCTCCACGCCACACTCATTTGGGAAATGAGTTCTGAGATTAAGGACACATTAAGTTGATTATACCTTTCCTTTAATATGTCGTGTCGACGTGACATCCGATCATAGGAATATCGTGTCGAAATATGATAATTCGATCAAAAAATATCGTGTCAGAACGTGACACTCCGATCTAATTATACCGTGTCAGAAAATGACACTCCGATCTAATTATATCGTGTCAGAATGTGACACTCCGATTCAATTATACCGTTTCAGAACGTGACACTCTGATCCAGTTATATCGTTAACTTATTATTAATTATCACCCCTTTACAATTCATTAACAATATTTCACTAATCCTTCTTTATTCAAAGCATCACTTCAATAGAGAGGGTTCAAGATTATAAATTCTACGATCTCAGAATTTCAGACCAATCACAATCACACAACCAAGCCATATAATCACACGATCAAGTACATAGATCACTTCAGAATATCAGTCAATACATATCAATTGTTATTGAGAGTTTATCTATCAAAATAGAAATAAATCATAATTTACCTTCACCGAAGAACCAAAATCAAGCAAGCTAAGCCACAATGATTTTCTTTTCCTCAATGTCTCGAAATGCTTCCAAACTATGAAGTATACAATATTTGTAATTTAAGGGTTTATAAACACTCATATTATTCTATGTCTAGCCTAGACCAAAAAATTCACCTAATATTATAATCAATTTCCTAAAATTCAAACCTAAGGACAAGTCTTAATTTCTCCGGCTAACACAACTTTAATAGAATTTAAAAAATTAGATAAATATAATATTTAATTATCCATATCAATATATCAAAAATATAATTTATAATTGTAAAAATTAATATTAATATATAAAAACAAACGGTAGCTCACTGGGTCCGAACCAGGGGCAGACGGACTAGCAGTAACCCCACCCAATTCCTATACAACAATTTCTGATATATATATATAATATAGATATATATATATATATAAAAGAAATGCCAGTAACAATGTATACATCTCTTCCAATTTCTTATCTATTCAGGTAATAATAAATACATATTCTCGCCTGACCTTCACCATACATAGAATAATGTTGAAATTGTTGAAGTTCTTACCTGAAGGAGTAACGCGTTGTGATATTGCAGGTAGGGTTCCTCGCCTAAACCCTTATTTCCCTTTTATATAAAATTTACTCTTAATTATTATATAAGACCAATTATAAAAGTGTAAAACTGATCAACTATTAATTATAATGTTATTTTCTTTAATCACCAACTAGATAAATTATTAAAATTACCTTCTTAATTCTACAATTGTAATTATGCATAGTAAAAATATTCATTTAGAATATATCGAAAAGTATTTTATGAAATACAAAGCTCTAATACTCAAAACTGATCAAATGGGTCATTACATACAAATTTATCCATTGTTCGTCCTGAACGATCAAAAGAAGGTTAAGGTAAGAAAGGGTACATCATGTCTCAATGATTCTTTCAAAATATTAGTACTCAATGTTTTATCTCAAAAGTATCAAACTAACTAACTGGAGATCTACACCTCATCCCATTAAATTCCTCAAATAGGGACATCTCAGTACTCTAATGAGAATTATTGTTCAATGCAAGCTCAACTAACAAAAAAATTATTTTCATGTGAATGATAACTATGGTTATATATAAGTTCAAATAACAACAAAACAATTTTAGGTAAACTCTTCAACTGATCGATTCTTCAAATAGACCTTGACACAACCATCTGGACAGATACTTTCTTTATGATAAAATCCTGAATTTAATATTGGTTACAACCAGGAGTGAACCTCAACTAACCATTAAACATTCATAATTCATCAACCATCTCAAATCTTATCAAGATTAAATCCTCACAACATAATATTTTCTCGAGCTGAAGCTATAAAAATTTGATCTTTAGATATCAAATAATCATCAAGGGGAATTGAAATCATCTGACCCAAGGAAATGATCAAGTAACAACCATTGAGTGATACACCCCAGCATACAGAACCTCTAACAACACTGTCGAAGTTGCTCGATAGTAGGCTATATAGACAAATTTATGAACGAAAAAACTAGACCCAATGATCTCCAATTCACTCACACATAGCCGACCCAACTGATACCAATGATGAGATAGATCTTAAGCCTATCGTCCAAACTAAAAATTTTGATGGTAGCCTCCTAATAATTCTCATAACCAAGAATGCAGTAGAATAACTAGTATTCCTTCAACTATCCCAAACAAACCAATCTTTTTTTTCCATAACTGAAATGAACCGTCTAAACAAGGATTCCAGTCTATTAGGGGAAAATCACAAAATCGGTACACCCTATCATACTCGGGACTCCACCCATTAAAAATGAAAAACACACACGGAGTAGAAAGTGAACCATACTCTAAAAACCACGCCCAAAAATTGAAGTAGTAGTTGGTCATAAAGGATGCCACATAACCAAGGTGAATAACTCTAGATATTCCTTACATGCTGGCCCATTTAAACATTTTCATTTCTGTGACTCTATCTCATTTGATTTTGATTGTCCACCTCCTTCACCCCTTGCACCTTCCTTTATGATTCTTTTCTTAATCCCCCCCCTAGTCGTGCCCTCACCCCCTCTCTACCATATCACCAATTTAGTCCCTATTATAATTACACACATTATACTTGATATCGAACCCCACATCTAGTGGAAGTCAACCATCTTAATACTAAAAGAAATCATAAACCACATGGATCAATCTACCTTATCCTCAAATCATTATTAGCTATTTCCAAAGTATCTCTTATCAAATACAGGTTTAAAACTATAGCTATCCTTATCTTTAGGTTTAAGCATTTCATAAAAAAAATGAGTCCCAAACAAGGGACCTAGTTTTAAAATTTGATAGTAACATTCCTTTCCATTAAAAAACTTTAAATCCACACCCAAAGTTAACTTCCACACCGCTTTCACATACTTTTTAGCTACTTTCTAACCATAAACATATCTCATGCCAACACTTAGGGAAAAATTCATGGTCACTCAAATTATTATGTATACGATAAGCTCATAACGTTATTCACCATCAACTATCGATATAACATTATCAAACATTCAAGTTACTCCCATTCAATAGAGAAGTAAGTAACCCAACTATAAATTCTAAGATACGATATGCTCAAAGGGAGATCGCACCGGGATACCTAAGTCGTTAAGTCATCTTATCAAATTTGAGGAAATTTAGACCACGTAAAAAAACTAACGTTTTCATACCTCACTGTTGTTTACCGAAAATCAAAACAAGATCTTTATTAAAGGCAATGATAACACTCGTAGAACACGATACAATTAGTTCACATCTTGCAATGTATCTAAACGTTTTTGTAAAGTCAGAGTAACCAACCTTCAACTTATTCCAGGGTTTACATGAGAGCTCTTACTCCTTCATTTTTTCAAATTCTTCCCATGATGCAAATTCTAAATATCTCGGAACCCTTCAATATATAGACTCTTGTTTCTCTAACTCGCTTCATGATCTATCGTTAACACAACAAATATGACGTTTTTACTTCACCTCCAAAACAAACCTCGGAGGCAAAACCCTTTCTTAGATCCTTAAAATCAAACTTGATAAGCTAGTTAGGGTAAAAGAAAAGAGCGGTTGAATAAGGAAAAATAGAAAAGAAAGAACAGAGAGAGGGAGGAGAGAGAGAACGATAGAGAGATGAGAAAGGAACGAAGACGAAAACAAAGCTTTGGGGAAATTGCTGTGCTTGATCACTAATCTTCGGTGGAGGAGGTTATGGTTTTATGCTATGCGAGTAAACTCTTAATAGCGCATGAATCTGTATTGGGTAGTATTGTAAACCTCTAGATACTTTAATTGTGTGTTTGCAGTGATGTGATCATAGAATGTTATGAATAAGTATGATGAGTCATATTGAATCTTCTAAATCCTAAATTACCTTGTTAATGATGAGCCTGGTATAAGAGAAGGCTTGATGAACAAAGGAATGAGATTAATGATGCCTTGTAAAAAGAGGCGTGATGAATTATATAGAATGAGATTGTGGAGAGGGTGCACGAATCGACACGTTAGAATTAGGGGATCGGGTGTAACGAAACCGACACTAAAAATTAGGGGATCGGGTTGGTTTCACGAAACGGACGCGTGTCGTTGTAGAATTAGGGATCGGGTGTCACGACCGACACGTAGAATTAGAGGATCGGTGTCACGAACCGACACGTAGAATTAGGGGATCGGGTTTTTGTCACGAACAACACGTAGACTAGGGGATCGGGGTCACGAACCAACCCCCCCCCCCCCCCAAAACAATTAGTATTAGGGGATAGAGAGTGTCACGTTTCGGCACATAGTAGTAGGGGAGAGGTAGGTCACGTACCGACACAAGAGGAAATAAAGATAATGAATCTTGAAATTATGTTAATAAATTCGAATGAAAAGAACCTATATCCCAAATGAGCATGGTTTGTGGAGACTTGAGTTGCCATAGGGTGTTTTGTTTGATGTGTTACACATGATTTGTGAAACTGTGCTTTCCTGTGAGGAATATGGTTTGATTTTATGTTATTATCTGATAATACGTTCTGTTTTTTCTATTTGGAGTTGGCCGATTGATACATACTCAGTACTTGGGGTGTACTGACCCCTACTGTAATGTTTTCTTGGTATTTGTGGAGTTGCAGCCCAACGTGCCGTCACTTCAACTCAACGCAACTCTAGCCAGTTTCGTCACACCAGATTCAGGGTGGCTAAAGCTTCTAGCTGGGACTGGATCTTCCTCTTCAGGTCTGATGCCTTGAACTTCCCGCATTGGACTAGCTTTTACTATTTGCTCTTAGATACTCTTAGATAGTAAATTTGAGGATAGACTGTTCTTGTGATGATGACTTCCAGGAATTTAAGGATAATGATAGTTTGAGTTAGAAGTGATATGATTGTGTTAATGGTTTTAGTCTCCCGGCATTGTTTCTCTATTATTATGTTTGAAATGTTGGGGTTTGTTTAGATGGTTGGTTCGCTCACAAGGAAGGAAAAATTGGGTTTTGGCCACTCACGCTCGATTTGGGTCGTGACAAACGTGGTATCAGAGCATTAGTTCGTGGTCTCATTCACACAAGAACGAGTGTAGTAGAGTTCTTAAGGAACGGTCGGGGAACGCCTTACTATCTTTGAGAGGCTATAAGACTTTAGGAGGAAATTCTTCTTTCTTTCGGCTATACTTGGATCAATTGGTATCTATGGGTGATTGATACAAATTGGTATCTGACAATTTCACTCTATTTCACAGTGGTGTCGAAACAAGAGCAACGACTACGAACACCAACACCGGGGCAATACAAGACGCGTCTGGCCAACCACGGGACTGTAGCTCGAAGAGAAGTAGTGGCAAGAGGCGTGGTCGAGGACGTCCTCTAGCGGAGGGGACCAGCACCTCGCCCATTCTTTTACTATTTTTTTTTTTTTTTCTTTTGTTTTTTTTTTTTTTTTTTTTTTTTTTTTTTTTTTTTTTTTGTTTTTGTTTTTTTTTTTTTTTTTTTTTTTTTTTCTCCTGGGACGGGGACTCCTCCACCGACTTAGGAAGGTAATGGACGAGGGTGAGAAGGGAGAATGAACAAGTACAGAATGAGGATCGCACCCAACCTACCCCAGAGATGATCAATCAGGTTCTTGTTATCTTAGCGGGTTATGTTGATCAGGGCCAGGACACTCCAGTGTTGTCTGCACCAGCCACCTCAGGTTCCGATGGATACAACATGCGGCTACTGGGGCTCCCCGCAGATGCCTCATTGGAAATAGGCACGTTCCTCGTCTGACTAAATGGCCTATAATGAAAAATGATCAGCAGAACTTTTCAGTAGTTCTTGAAATTGAAACTCTCGTCTCAAGGGTGCCTGAATCTGAGGAGGCATACGATTTTCTGGTTGACTGTCATGAAGCTACTACACAAGATGAGTATAGTAGAACGGGGGGGTGTGAGGTTGTGACTTATGCAGTTTCAAGGGAAACGCCAAAAATGTGGTGGCGGTCACATGTGAGGTCAACAAACGGAGGCACAACCTTAGGGACTTGGGCTATTTCTTCTAGCTTGTTTATGGAGAAGTATGATCCCCGGACTTTGAGGGGATAGGACAGAAGCAAAGATGAGTTCTTGAGCCTAAGCAATGGGTTAGGATGGTAGGTTACTGCATATGAGGCTAAGTTTAGTGAATTATCCCAGGTATGCCACCCAACTTTGTTCAGTCCAAAGAGCGGCTCGCGTTTTGTGAAGGGTTGAGGTCAGAATTGCGGATTTCAGCCTTACAGGTAAGCGGCTTACGCAATCTTCAATAGTGGTAGACTTCGTGCAGAGGTGGATAGAGTGAAGCCAGATGACTTCACCATGCATCGGACATCAAAAAGGTGTCGAAGGGGTGAGTTTAATGGTTATTACTCATGAGGACAGGGTTCAGGAGGGAGGTTATCAGTCCGACAATCAGTCTTCACTTAACAGACGTAGTGGGGGGTCCCACCTCCCAGGACCGGTCATACACTTATATGAGGAGACATGGGCTTGACTAGAGAGTGTATGGATGGGGGGAGACGGACATATCAGGAGGAATTGTCCAAAATAGAGTTATAGACCCCCATAGCTTTAGAGGTCGATTGTGGTCATGTAGAGGCCTTATTCGGGGAGGAGTGGTGGGCATGAGGGTAATGGTGGTCGGGTCATCAAAACGCCCGGGGTGGGGGTGACGGACAAATGGGAGAAACTACTGCAGCGCAACCTGGTAGATGCAACCGACAGGCCGTTGGGGGTGATAGTGCCCATTGTTATGTTTCCCTGGGCGGTCGGAAGAGAGACATCAGATGTTGTCACACAGGTAATCTTTTGGTTTGGATTTTGCATGGCTTCTGTATTGTTTGAATGCATGTATCCATCATTATCTATGTATCTTCCTATGTTGTAATGGTCTTAATGTAAATTGTGATGCTGGACATGGCCTATTCGTGTTATTACTCCGGTGGGTGAGTCTGTGATAGTTGAAAAGGTGTATAGGTCTTGTCTTTGTGATGTATGGGGAGCAATACTCATGTTGTAGACTTGGTTATATTAGAAATGTGTTGATTTCGATGAATTCTGGGATGACTGGCTTTCTCCAACTTTGCAATCTTAGATTGAATGCCAAAAAACTAGTGACATTGGCCAAGCTGGGACCGATCCGTAGGGTGGGAGGGTGACGACACTCCACTCCAGTTAGTATCATCTCCTTTTTCGTGCTAAGAAAATGCGTTAGTAAGGTTTTAGTTCTTGGTCGGACACCTCAGGGATGAACCACCCAGACCTTCAATTGAGTCGGTTGCGATAGTCCGTGATAGTTTTTAGCGTATGGTTTTCCGCAGACCTTGCCTGGTGCCCACGGATAGAGTACTGGCATTCTGCATCGACTTGAACCGGGTACTCGCCCCATTTCTATACCCCCTTATTAGAATGGCTCCCGTGAGTTAAGAGAGTTAAAGGCCCAACTTCAAGAGTTGTTGGAGCAAAAGGTTTCATTAGAACAAGTGCATCACCTTGGGGTGCTACTGTTTTGTTTGGGAAGAAGAGGATGGAAGCCTCGTGTGCCAATAGGACTACGACAATCTGAATAAGGTAACGGTTAGAACAAGTATCCTCTTCATCGCATTGATGTGATTGTTCGATCCATTTACAAGGCGCTTGTACCTTCTCCACAAAATCGACTTGAGATCTGGTTGGTATCATCAATGAAAAAATAAGGGCAGCAGAAGCAGAAGCAGATGTGCCCAAGACTGCTTTTCAGACCAGGTATGGGATATGAGTTCGTAGTAATATCTTTTGGGCTTTACGACTGCCCTTGATGCTTCATGAGTTGATGAATGGGATTTTTCAGACATATCTGGATCTCTTTGTGATCGTATTTGATGATGATATATTGGTATACTCAAAGAGCAGAAGGAACATGAGAAGCATTTAAGAAATTATTGGAAATGCTTGAGGGAGAAAAAAGCTTTATGCAAATTCCCAAGTGTGAGTTTTGGCTAGATGCAGTATCCTTCTTGGGGCATGATGGTTTCTAAGGAGGATGGGGTGATGGTGGTCCTCTAAGGATTGAGACAGTGAACGAATGGGTAAGACCTACTAATGTGTCAGAAATAGGAGATTTGGTGGTTTAGCTAGCTATTTACCGCGATTTGTCAAGGGATTCTTCTTCCAATTGCCTTTCCCAATTGACGAACTTGACTCAACAGAATGTTCATTTGTATGGAGGACGGAGTGTGAAGAAAGCTTCAGAAGCTAAAGACTTTGTTGACTTACCGCACCAATAATTACCTTGCCAGTGGAAGGTAAGAGTTTAAGTGTCTACGTGATGCATCCTATTCGGGTTCGGGTTGCAGTAGTAATGCTAAGAGAAGACTGGTAAATTGCTTATACTTCGAGGCAATAAAGGGGACCGAACGTAATTATCCGACCCATGATTTGAGGTGGGCTTGCGGTAGTTAGTTGTTTGCATTAAAGCAAGGAGAGCACTATCATTTATATGGAGGTAAGTGTGAAGCTAACACGGATCATCGTATAGCCTTAAGTATGTATACCAGAAAGATTGAATTGAGGACAGAGGAGGTGGATGGTGAATAACTACTGAAGGATTATGAGTTAACATCTGTATCACCCAGAAAGGTCTAATGTTGTGGCAAGACGCCGTAAGTAGAAAAGTAGTAGGGGAGCCATGGGCAGTTTAGCCCACTTACAAGGTTTAGACGCCAATTGGCTAGAGAGGTCAGACTCTGGGCTAACGACTCTATGAGTTGAAGTCCGGTTAGAAGTAAATGAGAAGGAGGATTTTGGCCGTGTGGAGGCTGAGAGATCTGCTTTTCTTGGACAAGATCAAGGGAAAACAGTTTGAAGATGAGAAACTAAGCCGAATCGTGATAATGGTGGTGTTGGGTGAGGAGAGCTGAACTAAAGAAGCAATAATGGATGAGAGGGTTTGAAATTAAGGGAAGGGTATGTGTTGCCCCGTGTTGATGATTGACCACACTATTCTTGACAGAGGCTCATGTCAGGATATTTATACATCATGGTGCAAACAAGATGTAACTGACCTTAAAGACACACTTTTGTGGAGAAAGAATGAAGTGTGACATTGTTGATTTTTGTTGCACAATGTCCAAATTGCAGCAAGGTAAAGTATGAAACACAGAGGAACGGAGGAAAAATTCAGAGATGCCACACCCCCGCCCCCCCCTTCATGATGGAAGTGTGGAGAGAATTCAGACCCTTTTGAACCCACCTCCCCCATTATCCTAGTAATCCCCCCTACCTCATCTTTCACTGCCCTGCTCTTCTTTCTACACCTCCGTGCAATGGACTCGTGGTTGGTTCTTCCAAAGACATTGGGAAATTTGAACTATATGGGTAATTGTGGACAGATTAACTAAAGTCTGCTCACTTCATCCGGTCAAGGTGACTAACAACTGCAGAAAAGAAAAGTTAGCAGGCTCTAATAAAAGAAATTGGTAGATTGCATGGAGTTCCACTTTCCATCATATAGATTAGAGGTACGCAGTTTACTTCTAAGTTTGGAGATATTGCATGCTGAAATTATGGTACTAGGTGGACCTAGCACTGCTGAATTTTCACCCTCAGACCGATGGTCAGTCGATGGAGAACAATTCAAGGTTGGGATATGCTTCATGCTATGTGTGAAGAATTTGGAGGTCATTGAATAACTCTTACCCTTGGCAGAGTTTAATACAACAATAGCTACACTCAAGTATAATATGGCCCCATTTGAGGCACTTGTAGGTTGAGAAGATGTAGGTCTCCCATTGGGTGGTTTGATGCATTTGAAGTAGACCGTGGGGTACTGATCTCTGAGAGGAAATCGTAGATAAGTGAAAATGCATTCAAGAAAAGCGTTTCTTAAGCGGCCTCAAAGCAGGCAAAAAGAATCTGCAGATCGAATGTAGAGATCCTGGAGTTAATGGAGGGGTGAACAAGTCTTGTGAAGGTTTTCCCATGGAAGGGGGTGATGCGGTTTGGAAAAAGAGGTAAGTAAGCCCAAGGTATATTGGACCATTGAAGTACTTAAGCGAGTAGGGAGGGGGCTTATGAATTCGCCTTGCCCCCAGGACTGTACGGAGTTGCACCCAGTAATTTGATGTGTCTATGTGAAAAGATACCCATGGGGATGGGAAGACTACATCATTCGTTGGGACTTCAGTCTACGTGATGGAGAATTTGTCATATGAGGAGGAGCCTGTTGCTATTCTAGCTAGAAGAAGTCCGCAAGTGAGGTCAAGAGGAGATGCATCAATCAAGGTTAATGGGAAGAATCGACCAGTGAAGAATCCACTTGCGGGAGAAGGAGGCTGACTGATATGCAAAGAAAAAATACCCACACTTTCTTTACGATCAAGTTAACTCCTTTCGCCCTTGTTTCTTTTTCTTGTGAAATCGTTCGAGTACGAACGATGGGTAATTGTGTGTAGTCTATTGTAAACGACCTTTTAGGTCGTTTTGAGCAGCAGATTTTATTTCTGGGAAAACTGTCCTTGATCGACGGATCCCACGACGGACCGTCATGGGCACGATGGACCGTCGAGGGGGTCTCGTTCCAAAACACTTAGAATTCTGAAATTTGGGTACTGAAATCGTCTCTCTGAACTTCGTGACGGAATGGCAGGACGGACCGTCGTCACAGGTCCTTTAGTGAAATTTAGTCTCTGAACTTTGTGACGGAAGCAGCAGGACGGACCGTCGCAGGCACGACGGGCCGTCACAGACTGCGTAATCCCAGGCTGGGTCAGATTTCTGTTAAATGTTTTAAGGGGCGTTTTGGACTATTCCTGCTATAATTATAAAGTTAGTGGTTTAATGTTAATAATTTAATTACTTGAGGGTTAAAGGAGATAACCCTGGATTAATTAGTGGTTTAATGTTAATAATTTAATTACTTGGTATAAAAGAAGGCTTGATGAATTAATAGAATGTGATTAGTGAGCGGGTGTCACGAATCGACACGTAGAATTGGGGATCGGGTGTCACGAACCGACACGTAGAATTAGGGTATCGGGTGTCACTAACCGAACCGTAGAATTAGGGGATCGGTGTCACGAACCGACACGTGAATTAGGGGATCGGGTGTCACGAACCGACACGTAGAAATTAGGGATCGGGTGTCACGAACCGACACGTAGAATTAGGGATCGGTGTGTCACGAATCGACACGTAGTATTAGGGAATCGGAGTGTCATCTGGCACATAGTAGTAGGGGAGCGGAGTGTCACGTACCGACACAAGAAATAAGATAATGAATCTTGAAATTATTAAATAAATCGAATGAAAAGAACCTATATCCCAAATGAGCATGGGTGGAGACTTGAGTTTTCATAGGTGTGTTTGATGTGGTTACACATGATTTGTGAACTTGTTGCTTTCACCTGTTGAGGAATATGGTTGATTTTATGTTATTATCTGATATATACTGTTTTCTATTTTGAGTTGGCCGATGATACCTACTCAGTACTTGTGGTTGTACTGACCCCTACTTGTAATTGTTTTTCTTTGTTATTTGTGGAGTGCAGCAAACGTGCCGTCATCTTCAACTCAACCGCAACTCTAGCCAGTCTTCGTCACACCAGATTTCAGGGTGAGCTAAAGCTTCTATCTTGGACTGGATCTTCCTCTTCATGTCTTGATGCCTTGAACTTCCGGCATGGACTAGCTTTTTACTTATTTTAGCTTCTTAGATACTCTTATTAGTAATTTGAGGATAGATGTTCTTGTGATGATGACTTCCAGATTTTGGGGATAATGATAAGTTTGAGTTTTAGAAGTTGATTATTGATTGTGTTAATGAGTTTTAAGTCTTCCGCATTGTTTCTCTATTTATTATGTTTGAAATGTTGGGGTTTAGATTGGTTGGTTCGCTCACATAGGAAGGAAAAATGTGGGTGCCACTCACGGCTCGATTTGGGTCGTGACACTATTGATGTCATCCATGAAATCACAATATGGTCAAAATGTCAAGATTTACCTTGTGAAATATCAATTTTGGTTCACTTTAAATTTCACCTACAAAGGTGCTATTTGACTGTTCAATTATGAAGGAATTACACTAAGTAACCAATATTCTCATTTAATCCATTTTGAATCTTGTTAAAACTTAACAACTCTCCACCTTGGCAAGATTCTCCCTTTTCAACTTGCTCTAACCAACAATTTTGATTGTATCTTCAACCTTGATAAGTTCAAACAATGTTGATGAAACTTGATCGCATACCACTTTTGTCAACATATTGGCCAAGATATCTTAATATGGAAATTTTATGCATTATGCTCCACCATTTCTAGATTTTTATATGAAATGATATCGGACGTCAATGTGCTTCGTCCTTGCATGATTAAACATGGCGTTCTTTGCTATTGAATAGGCACTCTGACACTCACAAAATATTGTGATTCTTCTTTGTCCAATCCAAGATCTCTAAGCAAATCATGCAGACAAATTGATTCATTCGCCGCCTCTGTAATTGCCATGTAATCTGCTCAGTGGTGACCAAAGCAATGTTGACTGCAAAGTAAGACGTCCACAACTAACCCGGTGAATTTGCTAATAGTGAAACATAACTAGTAGTTTGATCTTGTTTGTCCAAAATTCACCTGACATAATCGATGAGTCACAATATCCAATTAAAGATTATTTACTATCTTCTGCTCGAAAACAAAAAAAACACATCTACAGGTTATGAATATAACGTAGAATCCTGTAAAGCACTTGCCTCTGCCAATAATCCTTTCCAGGATTGGCATGTACCTGATTATAACTCCAACAGGGTGTGAAATATAGGCCTACTGTGGAAACCATTGCTTACATCAATGTACCAATAGTTAGGTTATGGTACTCTGACATATATTCTCGTTCAGCTTCATATTAGGTGACATAGCATCCACCATGCTTAAAATGAAGAGCAAGCGGATGTGCTAACCGACTTCGTTTTTTATTCATATCGAAATAAACTTTAGTAATCTCTTCCAATATTCATTTTGAGGATAAATAGAAGTTTCTGTGAATGTCTATCTCTTTTATCTCCATGCCAAGATCTTCGTTGACCTCACCCCAATCCTTCATCTCAAACTTCCGTTTCTTAGTTGAATTTTAGCTTCTCAATTTCCTCTTGACTCTTAGAAGCTTACCAACATATCATCAACCTATAGGAAGAAGGTATATAAAAGAATTATCATTCATCTTGCGCAAAATAACACAATGATGTATTTGCTTCTTATGTACCTTTTGCGCAACATTAAAACTTGTCAAAATCGTTGTACCATTGTCTAGAAGATTATTTCATGCGGTATAATCGATTTTTCCAAGGGGGTTTGAACACAATTTTCTGTCTTTCATCAACTTTGAATCCTTCTAGTTGAGTCATGTAGATTTCCACTTTCAAGTCTCCATGTAAAATGCGGTTTTACATCCAACTGAACAGTTCCAAATTTAACTGGCTACCAAGCAACAAAAATCTAATGGAGGAGGTTTGTTTCACAACTGGAGAGAACACCTCATTATAATCAATTCCCTCTTTTGAGCATATCCTCGCCACCAATCTTTGCTTGTAGCAAACATCTTCTTCCCCCCCCCCCCCGGTTAGGAAATCCTTCTTTCTTTTGCAAAATACCCATTTGCCACCCAATTGCATCTTCTTGCCCTCTGGGAGATTGACCAATATCTTTTTATGATCTGTGAAGGGACTGCATGTCTTAATCCATGGCAATCCTCACTTATATTCTTCTGAACTTTCGACTGCGTTGCTTTATAAGTGGTAGGAAGGTCATCAGTGCAAATTGATCGCCACAAGACACCATATCTATGAGGTCGAGCAGGTTTTCTTATGTCCTTTTTGGCTGTCGGTTGCTATTGATTTCAATTGTTGGTTTGAGGTTCTTGATAGGACCCTTCTCTTCGACTGGCTTTCCTTCAAGAGGAGAAAATTTTCTTGTTGGCCTGTTCGTGTGTCGTTCCCAGTGTGGTTGGGAAAATTATCTTTCCCTAAAAACTCCACTGCTTGAAGCCCCATCAATTGGTTTGTCTTCTTCAAAGTGTTACCTTATTATCAAGGAAGATCATCAAATGGTATACATCCTTGCAATGAAATAACTTTTCTGGTCTCTTGGACACCATAAAACGGTTCCTTTGACTCCAGAGTAATTCCCATAAAAAAAGTTTTCTTTTGCTCTGGGGTCCAATTTTGACTCTCTTACACGATAATATGCAATTGGCCAATACATATAAGGCAACCCATTAATCAGTCAGCAGGTTTTCATACCATTTTTCAAATGGTTGTCTTCCACCAATAGCAGCAGGATGGTAGACGATAAGGAGGTGGAACGCATATGTAGCTAAACCCAAATCTTTGCCAATCCAGCATTGGGCAAAATAACCGAAACTTTTCTTCAGCAAAGTTCCTGGTTACAGAGGTAGGAACAAAGCAATTCCTCGTTGGGGTGTATTTTGTTTACAGGCTCTTTCGTGTGTTGTGATGTCTAACGATGCCCATTTCCATCAAAATTTGCTGTGAAAGAAAAAAGATCATTTTGTATTCGCTACCATTGTTTGTGCGGAAGGCACTGATCTTTCTTCCATTTGAGTTTATCATCGCCTTCCATTTGAGGAAAAATTCGTCAAGACTCATATTTTGTCTTTCATCGTATACACTCACCAATCTTCGAGAAACTCCAGCAACCAAGGTTACAAAATTAGTGTTTCCACCGAATGAAGGTGTTTGGAAAACCCCAAATATAACCCGATATGAACATTAATCAAAAATACCTTTAGTATTATGGATATTTGTCTCAAATTTAACCATTAAGTTTGATCTTTCCCTTGATACAATGCTCACGAAACTCCAAGTTGCAAGTTTTAATCTTTTTTAGCAATCCGTTGATCTGAAAAGTTTTCAAGGATTTCCCTCCGAATTTCCCGAAAGCGCATAACCACAGCTTGGTCATTTACCAACCCCTGCTGGTTATTGAGTTTTGCCGCTTGGGTGTCCCAATAGCTGACTACTTGATGTGTACATGTTTTATTTTCTTCGAATTGCCGTATTTACCACAAGTGCACAGAGCATATTCTCATCACGCCATTATCTGTAATGACTTTGAAACCCCCTTTGATTCTAGGACTCCTACAGAAATTGAGGAAGATTTTTTCTTAAATCTTAGTACAATTCAGCCACATGTGAAATCCATGCAGTCTACATTTATTTGGTTTGGCTTTGACTATTCAACTTTGGGAAAAGTCTTTTCCAATTCCCTTTATCTCGGCACAAAAGGAAATTCATCTTTGCTGGTCTTGATCGTCACTTGGAATTCACTTTCTTCGTTCTCATATGTTTTGACTTTCAAAACTAGTTGCTTTGCTGTCTCCGCCTTTTTATTTTCTCTATGTCTTGTTCATAAACTGTATAAGGTAGAACAAACTTCTGTGAGAGATACATCATCATTCCAGCAGTAGCGCGTTTCAAGAGGCTCAAGACTCACGGGAAAGGAAACTCCACAACATTAATTCATAACTCCATCTGTTTAAAAAGTCACGTCCATATGCACAAATCTGTTGCCAACTTATTAAAATGGTTATATGATCATTCATTGTGCGACCGGGAGGGGGGGAAACAATAAGTGAAGCGTAACAGTCTTCTTTCATGTAAAGTTATTTTGACTGTTTTTCTCAAGAATTTCTCCTGCCAATAAATTCCAAATTTATTTGCAGATTGGTGTCCTCGTGTACTGGATACATTGGTTCTCTTGACCAAGGTAATCGAATGGTTACTGCCAGCAACACGGTTGATAATCTTCCACTCTCTTCTCCTACACAATCTGGTTTCTTTGGTTCAATTGCAATATAGCTCTGGTGAAAAAGAAAATTAAGGACCTTGCCTTGCCACATTCCAAAATATCCAGATACCGTCAAAAAATTTTTCAACAAACAAATTTGCATTGACACAATTCTTGTCATAAGCAAAGATGCCAATGAGATGACTAGTTATTGACACTTGATGGGATGGACTCATTCATTTTTCTTGTCTCCCATTTTACAAATAAGGAAGTATATTTACTGGCTAACAATGCAAAAGACCAAAGTGTAAACTTTTTGTAATGTGGAAAGTCAGACTTATTGTAACACAGAGCATACTCACATAATACCTTGACTCGTACCAATTGTTGCGGAAGTCAACTATATAGAGGAGTGAGGGAGTAATCACAACTGATATATCTAAATGTAAACTAAATAATAGTAAAATGAGACAACAACAAAAAAGAACATACAGGATTAACGAGGTTCGGCAAAACTTTTGTTGTTCTTTTGCCTACCTCCTCGGACACAACCCAATCAATAGTTTTCATCCCAACAAAAATACAAAAAGTGAAATAGTGATAAGAGAGAATAGAAGAACAATAGGTCTTAGGAGATGAGAAGACAAGTTTGAGGTATATTACAAATGAATTAGGAACTATCTATTTATAGGAGTGAACTCTTCCTATTGATATCATCCGTGACATCACAATATGTCAAAATATCAAGATTTAGCTTGTGAAATCAATTTATTGTTCAACTAAATTTTACATACAAAAGGTGCTATCTTGACTTTTATACGAACGAAGAATTATCTTCCTAAGTATCATACTTCTAATTAATCCATTTTGAATCTTGTCAAACTTAACAGTTTCGCCTGAGAAGAAGCTGCTAGTAGCAGCAATGGAGTGTGAGCTCGGGGTTTTTGGTTTTGGGGTTGTTTGAGCTGCTGGATTTTTTTCGGAAAACATAGAAAATGGGGTCGTTTTTGTTCAGCTGGTTCGGAGATCATTTGGGTTGTGTTTGGTTGTTTGGTGGTGTTGCTTATTTCGCCAGAAAATGAGGTGAATGGAGATGGGGTTTTGGGGTTCTGGTTTGGTAGTTTTCTGGTGCAGGTGGTGGGTTTGAAGTGGTAGTTTGTGGACTGGTTTGGAGTCTTTTTTGATGATTTTTTGGTGGAGCTTTGAGGTCTGGTCGGAGAAGAGGAGAACAAAGCTGAGTTTTAAGGTTCAGATGGGGATCTAGTAGTGGTGTTGTTTTGCCTTGAAGCCAGCCGGAAACAGAGAAAGAATGGAAGGGATGACCAGTGAGGTTGGATGGTGACTGGCCTAAAAGTTGCCGGAAAGGAAATGAACAGTACAAAAAATAATAAATAAAGTAAAATAAAATTCTGAAAATTAAATCCCCATTTTAAAGTATTTATCATCACTTTTTTTTGGGATCTAATAGAGTCCTAAATGAAGTATTCTTATACAATGAAAAACTAAAATCACGGGCTTTAAATGGGCCACAAAATTATCTGGCCAATTAAAATATCTATGTATTAAATGTGTTCGTTATTTATAATAAAAGGGGAAAGGGGAGCAAAAGGGGGGGGCAAAAGAAGGGAGAGGAAGAAAAAGAGAAAAAGGGAACGAAGGACAGGGGGGGAGAAAGGGAAGGGGAAGAGGACCAAAGAGGGAAAAAGGGCGAAAGGGGAAGAAATGAATGAAAAGAGTGGAGAGAAAGGAAGAAACTGGGAAAAAGACAAACAAAAACCCCATAAACCCTCCAAAAACAAACAAGGCACAACCAAAAAATTCACCCAAAAGCCCTCCCCACTAACCAACACTCGAACAATCAAAAGGACCCAACCCTTAAAAACACCAATCACCAAAATAAAAACAATCACACAAATTACATTAACAAAACCCAAACAACACCAACCAACACCCAAACGAAAAGAAAAATAAAAAAAAATACTAAAAAACTGACCAAAAATTAAACAACAACAATCATTTTTGAACTATTTAATGAATAAACTCAAAAAATTAGAACGCTTGAAATGTTTTTAAAAAGGGGGGCAAAAGTTGAATGTCAAACACAAATTGTATTATAATCGTCCTATACACTTATAATTATACAGTTCGTTGTATATAGTGTTTTATACACTTAGTTTTTATACAAATTTCTGTCAATCCAAGTCTGCGGGCGCGGGCGGGAGGTGCGATGGGGGAGACAGGGCAGGAGGAGAGAAGGCACGAAGTGGGAGAGGGGAGAGCGAAGGAGACAGACAGACATGCAGAGAGAGCAGAGAGGAGAGGAGATGAGAGAGAGGGAGATGAGGAGAGAGAGAGAGAGAGAGAGAGGAGGAGAGATAGATATATATACGATATAGGTCTAGGTTATGAGAGCGCATTTTAGGCGAACTTTTGCTTACATATAGCATACAATATGGGATTTTAGTTTGCTTATGTAAAAGTTGCCTATATTTTTTAATTAATTTTTATTGGCCCATAGGCTCGTCATTACTATCGATATTGCTAACAAGTCCCTCAAATCAGCAGGCTGCTTACTTAGGCCCGGGCTCTACAAAAAACCTTTATTAAATGGATCAAATCGTAACCCCCCCCCTATGAAATAACAGTTAGGCAAGAGGCTCGGACCAACAGACTTAGCCAATATTAACGACTCTATATGTTAGCTCTTTACAGATATACATTCGTAAATAGGGTTGAATTAAATCTACATCCAAAATAAATTAAGTTAATAAATGAATAAATCAATTCACACAACTATTTGGGCGGAAACTAATTGAAAAATTGATGGTAACTCGATTCGCTCAATCCTTACTAATCTATAAGATTTTCAATCAATTTAAACGACACATGAATAATACTTAATAATGCTTCTCTTCTTGCAATGGGTTGTGCTCAATGATCAAAGTTTGAATTAATAAATATATATAAACATTGATACATCTTGATAGTAGTTAAAAGTTCGTTAGAGGATAGGCATTTGTGTTGAAAAATTTTGTGAGTTGTTTTCTAAACTTCTAATATTATTACTAGCCCGTGATTATAATTTTTACTATAACACGTTCTCTATTAATTGAACAAGTAATCAAAATAATCTTTTTCCCCTTATTCATTTATTCACTTTCCTAAAAAAATCCCTTTTTAGTTTGCACATTTCATTTATTAAGTTGACTATTTCATATTGAATTCTGTATATTTTCTCTCGAATTTTATTTATCAAAAAGCTTTGTGTGTGATGTTAGAAAAATATGAAAGGTGATAGAATCATAAACAATGTAATTAACATTTAAAAAAATCACAAGAGTTATAAAATAAGAATAAAATCATATTCTAAGTTTTCTCATGATTATGCAAAGCGAAAGGAAGTGTGCCAGTGCTATTTAATACTTTCTCTATTTGATATTAACGGAAGAAAAAAGAAGGAAAGGGAAGGACAGAATGGCGACGAGGACCGGGGAGGAAAATGAGAAAGAGAAAAGGGGAGAGTGGGCAGGCGAAGGGTAGCGAGAAAGGGGAGAGGCAAGAAAGGAAAAAGGGGCAAGAGAGGAGAGAAAAAAAAAGGAAGGCAAACAGGTCGAGCGAAACTTTGAACAGTATAATTATTTTGAACAATAAAAAAGACACTCAAAAATTTTAATCAACATGGAATAGAGAGAGTAAGATTCAATGAATAATAATTTATCAATAAAGGTTGCAAATGATAATAATGACTTTTTAAAAATGAAAATAGAGTGGATATAACGCCAAAAATTGAATATTTTTATTGGTTAAGGATTCATGAAAAATTTTGGGCTGCTAAGTTGTAATGGATCAATTTAGACATAAGCAAATCAATCAATTATCAAAATCACTTCAATCCAAACTCATTGTGTATAACGAATATTATTAAACTTAAATGAAATACATGTGTGTTGAGTTAGTTTTTTTTTTGTTGCCACACCTAAACAATATTAATTACTCGACAAAGATATGTCAAGAATTGATTCATTTTAATTTCTTTTACCTATACAAAAGATTTTAAGAAAAAAAATGTATCATACTCCCTTTATTTCCATTTAAACTTCGTTTTAGTTTAAAATTATAGACTTTAATTTTAAGATCGTAAATTTAATCCAAAGAGATCACAATCAGAAGGAAATTTGAAAAAGGAAAAAGAAAATTATGACAAATTTATATTTGACTAAAAAATATTGTGAAAGGATTCTATTTTTCGTTGAACTTTCATAATAAGTTATATTTGTTCATCTTTACGTTTTCAAAATATATTTGTCATTTTCACCCAACTTTAGAACCATATTTGTCACTTTTACTCTAAAAGATTGATCATATTTACCTTATGACAGTTAAAAAATCTTACGTATAATATATTTGCCCTTCATTCTAAGTTCTAGGTGTCCATATTGCGTTTTTGTTTGTTCTCCCCAAAACAATATATTTACCCCAGAACGTTAAATCCATATGTCTACAATATATTTGTCCTCTTCATCTAAATTTGAAGGTCATATTTACTTGTGTAATCTAAAAATTAATTATATTATATATTCCTACTATTATTCCCCGTATGCAGGTTAGGAAAAACAGAAAAAGAAAATAGACATATATATGTATAATTAAATACCAACCTGAGTCCATATAAATTAATGTGTTTTGTTAAGAAATTTAATCCCTTCAAGTACCCAAAGGTTAGGTTAACAAAGTTAATTACTACCAACGAAAAAAGGGATTAAATTTAACTATAGAGAAAGTGGGGTACCTCAAACTTCACTAATTTCAGTGAACGAAAGAACAACAACGAGAGCACACACAGACTCAGTCGATCAACAACTTTATTTATGTCAGAAAAAGTATGAAGAGAAGAAAACTTTTCAGTATTCAAAATCGGAAAAAGAATCTTTATTTGAAGCCATTTGCAACAAGGAACGCGTTTGTTCAGACAAATCTGTTCAGAACTAATTTTTCACAGGAACATTGTGGCCTTTTTGGAAATACGTAAGCGTCTTTCGGAAAAAGGAAACAATCCCTTTAAACAAATTACCGTACGGCAAATCTTCAAATTAATTTGTTGCAAAATTAATTTCGTTATTTAACTAACATTCTGAATTAATTAATTTATAAGAGAAAGGACATCAACTAATATGATTAATTAAATAAATTTTGTCCAAAATTTTTAAATCAATTCGAAAGTCGTAAAAAACCCGATAAGAGCCGAAATGCGGAGCGACGATGGTAATGCGAGAGGGCACCTTCTTCTTAACTCTTTAAGAACTAAAAAGTGTTTCCTAATATAAGGACAATAATTTTCCTTTCTTCTACCAATACGGGAGAAATGACTTTTTATTTGCAATATGCTGACTTTTCATTTTTCCTCAAAAATTGGTTACCCCACATTTTGCATTTTCTCTTCTTATTTTCCATTCACACATTGCTAAAACTCAAAAAAAAAACATGAATGGAGAATGACTATCGTCAAAACATATGCATGAAAAACTTGTGTCTCGTAAGTAAGGGTTAATTGCATCTGAATAAGTAGGATTTCCTTTAAACTTTTCGTAGTGAACATAAATTGGATATAGTCGGTCAATCGTTAGATTTGATATGTTTGAACCGTCGAGTTTTGGTGCATACCTAGACAACATAAGTAACAAAATCAACCCTTTAACTATATTTGGTTCTCATTATTTTTTTTGTTTCACCCATGAACACATCTCGATTAATAAGTACTTAAAGAAGTGGCGTTACCGGATTCTCCTTGAAGCAACTTACACTTCCACCACATAGGTGTTTTCTAACTGTGTTATCTCGTAGATACACTAGTGATTACCTCGTATCAAACGTAGAAATTATTAAAAAAGTATTTAGTCTTATCCTGGTACAGAACATTTGTTCATCATGAGAGGACATAAAGTAAAATAATTTTTTGACAAGTTAAATAAAGTCTGGAAGGTCCTTGAGTGTCATGGAGGAATGAAGAGGTTTCTAAGGGTTGAAGATGAAGTTTGGTGAGTCTCGTCGATTTGACGAAAATATCACGTGTTACTTTAAGTCTTAGTATTTTTTTTATTGTCTTGTTATGGGTATTGAGTCCCAGTAATTATAGACTCTAAAGTTTAGATGGTTTCAAAGGAGATGTTGTAAAGCTTTATGTTTTAAATGATGAAAGTCTTCCTAGGTGGAATGATTTATTGGAAAAAGTCTTCAGTGTGAAGAAAGTTTTAAAATTCTTTACTCATTTAGTAGGTTATTATGCAATGACTTGATACGAGTTTCGTAGATGGACTTGTTTTGAAAGGTCTCATTTGACGTCTTTTGGGGGTTTTGTGCGACACCAAGGATGCTCTAACTTCTAGTGGTATACGTTGTTGTGGGTCGTGAACTCTATTGAAGCCCAAAACTCTAAGGACGTTCTTGGTTAGAGAATGAGTGGGGATATCCTCCTCAATGAAGAATTAGCTCATTGCGGGTGCCTGTGATTTTTTATCCTTGAAACTCTATACTTTAAAAGAGTTTTCTAAAGTTTTCAAAGATGAATTGTCCAATTTCATGATCTATGCATGGGTTCTTGCATTAAAGGTTTTTAAGCATTGAATATTGATTGAATTGTTATTAATTTGATTATTTTAACTCAATTAACCTATGAACCCATGTAATTGATGAACCCTAGTTTTTGACTACTTTATGGGTTACTTAATATTGACTTAATGTTTATGAATTCTAGTGTAGTTTTCTATGGGCTATCTAATGATGTAAGAATTGTATTCAATTGATGTATAGGTTGTATTAGATTTATAAATCTATGTTGAATTAACCTAGTTTCATTGAGTATTAAGATTTATGCATTGAATTGATGTTCATGGCCATGGGTAAGGGCCTTATGATATTGAATTGGATGATTTAGTATTGGATTGAGGTGTTGTGGATGGAGTGGTGGTACGCTTACCTAATTCCCTTTATTTTATGATTATTAGACTTAAATTATGTTGTGATTTGTATGGTCCACTCATGATGGCGATATTATGTGTTGTACTTGCAATTAATGTGGCCTTGTTGGCACTACTTGAAGTATCATGATGATCATGTGAAGTATGATTATATCTATCTACATGATAAGTAATGTGAAAGTATATGTGTTCTTCTATTGATGTTATTTAGGTGATCATGCTAGACTATGACTGTGACTTTATGTGTACAGTCTTAGGGTTGATGCATGGTTAATCCTACTTGACTATAAGAGTCTATGATTGTCATATTGATGGTGATATGATAGTTTATAGGATGACTTATAGAGGATATGGTGATTTATATGTGCTTTTACAATGACATGTAACATGTGTTAAGGTAAAGTATGTGGTGTCTTGTCTTGGTTGACTTGTGTCCCTTACTTGATGCATGTATGAATGTTAATATGAGATGTCTTGACGTAGGATGCTAAAGCCTCTTAGTCTTGTATGTATGAATGACATGAGACCTTAAATGATATTAAGAGGGTCCTTTCTGTTAAAACCTCGAACATAGTGGTAAGATTATGAATGTTGAAGTCGAAAGCCATAATGGTATCCTTCAAGTAAAGGAATGATAGACTTAAGGTTGGTTGGCTGGAACGACATCATATCACACCTTAGGGAAGTCATTATGAGCTTCGTGTCTCCATTGTAAGAAAGACCTAGTGGAACATTCTTTGGTAGGGTAAATGTGATTGGGTTATAAATTTGATATGGAACCCCTTTATATGAACCTTCGTGTAAATTACTCTATGAGAACAAATGCTAGCACCGAGTGAGTATGGTAAGGGAAGTAGTTCTAGTTAAAAATGAGACTAGGTTACAAAGTACAAACCCGTCATATTCCTTATCCATTGTGCCTACATGGGCTGTGTCCCAGTTCTACTACCATTTTGCAAGTAGAACCCATGGGAGTCGGCTAGATGTCGCGCTCCATTTTTCAAACTCAAAAACTTGATGTTTATTTTATCACGACTATTGAAGTTTTGAGAGTCGCCACCCTAACGATTAAGGCGCGTTTTTTTTTTTAAAAGGCACCTATCTAACCTGACTAAGTGAGCAAGGTCATCGAACCAGAGAAACGTGTAATGGGTTCAAATTACCTAACCACCGTCGATGAAATGTGTTAGACACCCCAAATTCCACAAATTGGGTCCCCCCCCGGCTATATGCTAATAAGTACCCATCGTTTCATTTGCATTTCTAAAATTTATTTTATGACTTAACTTTTTGTTTGCTAATCGCTGCTAGTGTAGCGATTTACTTAAATTTAAAAAAATTAAAAAAATTTAGTGTAATAGGGGTTACAAGTAGCAAATAAGGTCACTTCATCATTTTTTATTTAATTAACTTTCTGGTTAGGTGATAAGAATATTGAACAAATAAATATATTTTATTTAATTAATTAAACATGTCAAGGCTAGCCGATAAGGATTTACCCAATACTAAGCAATTAACTCATATTATTATTTTAATTTATTTTTAAGTATGCGAGACTATATGCTAGAAAATATTAGACAATTAAGAATAATTATATATTTTTTTATTAATTATTTAAGCATGCAGAACTAGGTGATAACACAACAAACACTAATCAATTAAAATAAATATAAGCGAGGAGATAGAAAATGGACAAATAGATAAGCAAACAATTTGATTATTTTATTTTAAGCTACCCCAAATAAATATTATTCTCAAACAAAAAAAAAGGGTAAAAGGGAAGGGACACTCTAAGAGAGACTTTTTGGATCAGCACTCGACTTTTCTTTTTCTTTTTCGATAGACTGCCGTATAGGGACAGACAAAATCAACGTTTGTCTTCGAGCCTTAGTCGATGTTATCATCTCCATAGGACCAACTACCCCTACCCACCACCACATGCATTTAGTACCTAAAAGGTGCCTAATCGTCCCAATTTTATTGTCCAAGAGGCATTGTACTCTTGATGAGTGAGTTTAGAAAAAATAAAATATAAGACCTTCCTAGACACCAAGTCAAATAAACAAGACGATCATTTTAGCATCATAGGTTTCATTTGACCTCCAAATTTTAATTAGACATGCTTTGCAAACAACACATAATCGTGAAAGGTCACATACTAAGTGTGTGAGCATACGAACATACAAAGTTATAATAACAAAATTTAATTGTGAGAGGGCTAAAATTATGACATGGATGTAGAAACAAGGGGTGTGGGGGTGGTGTAGGAAAAAATCACAAGGTCATAAAAATTGGTTACAGGGGGAGGGGCGTGACGTCGTTTAAAAAGGTGGAGCAAAATTAATAAAAGATTTTAATCTTTTGATTCCAAGTAGCAAAGAAGTGATCCCACATTCATATATATTTTAAAATAGTAGTCGATTTAATTATAAAGGTAGAAATTTTTTATTTAAGGTAACAAATTTTATTTATTTAAGGCAGGAAATTGAATTTAAGAACTATCAATAGATTAATTATTGATGAAGAAAATTGTTCTAATTAAGTAACAAATTTATTATTAATGCAGAAAATTATTTTTTAGAAAATTGACAGATTTACAGATTGATTTTTATTGCTATTTTTTAGTGCAGAAAATGCAGAAATCAGAAAAGCAGAATATTATTAATGCAGAAATATTTCTTAGACTGTTAATTTTTACTAGTTGTCCAAAATAATTGGTAGCAACTTTAGATGAAAAGAGAAGTTAATTATGATGCAGAAATATTAATTATTTTGCAGATTTTAGAATAAGCATATGCAGAAAAATAAAGGCGGAAATTTATTATTATTTACAATGAGCATGAAATATTTGTAAATATTCTCATTTTTAAACATGCAAAATTTATGGGAATCTAATTATTTTAAAACTCATTAACAAACTTAAAGTTATTAAACAAAAGTATTAAACACGTTGAAAATTGGTTAAATTATACCTATAAATATGATTTTTAGGTTGTTGAAAGAATTTAAATCGCATAATACCTATAGGCATGATTTCTAAGAGGTTTAAAAAAATTAAAATCGGATAATACCTATAGGCATGATTTCCTAAATTGTTGAAATTACTATCAAATAAAATAAACCAAGTTAGCATGTAGATCCCGCCCTTAGACGATCCCAATTTTCCTATATATAGTTAGCGATTTTACCAATTAATACAAATAGTTAACAAGTATCGCATTAAAATAATAGCCCATCCGAAATTTTTCTTTATGATATTCCTTCACATCTTGAACTCTAAGTTTCAAACAAACTGTTAGAAGTCATGTACTACATATACGATGAAACACATAATCATAACATCAAATGTTCATAATAAACAATTATCTCATATATATTGTAAATAACATACAAACAGAGATAAGAATAACAATATTATATTATCACACATAAAAGGATGATGAAACAACTTTGTGCTTCCTTGTTGCGTTTTTTCAACACATCAATAAATATTATAATTATGCAAAAATCCATTTAAACTAATAAAGGGGCTTAAAAAATTATGCAGAAACATTTATCGGCAATAAAGAATTTTATTAAGGTTTTTCAATCCACGAAGCAACACAACAAAATAATTCTCAAAGGATGTAAGAATCTTCCTTTCTACTAAGAATAGAGAATCTTTTTCTAATTGTTAAAGTGTTCAAGTATGAGTCTAATCATGAGAGTAGATGAGCAACGAGAGAATGTGAGTGAAGAGTAATGTGAGCACTTGTGATAAAAGTGAGTGAATGAGTTGAAAATAATGAAGGGAGGGATTCCTATTTACATAGCAAATAGGGGGAGAGCACGTAAGGAAAATAAATAAATTAAAGAATTAATTATTATACCATTTTCCTTATTTCAAAAGAGAGTCAATATAAGAAAATTTTAAGATATATATTGCCAAATATAACAGTAAGAACTTTGACAAGAATAAAATTTTAGAAAAATAATATTATTTTTCCTTAAAAAAAGGAGACCGCCAAATCAATATTACTTTCTTACCTTAACCAAACACCCAAATTTAAAAAGGGAGAGAATGAATTTAAGGCCCTCCCCTCCCCCCCCCCCCCCCCCCCCCCCCCCCCCCCCCGCCCCGATTTTTTTTTTTCCTTATTAAGGAGTGAGATAGAAAACCAGACTTACTTTAATCAATTTATTATTTTACCGATTAAAGAAAAATCTGCCCACTTCAGTTGATATAAAGGAAATCAATCACAATTTTTTTTTATCGAGCTCTAGAATTTCGGGCAGTCATGATTTCACAGGAAAGGAAAGAAAATCAGTAGATTTGCACCCAGCTTTATCAATTTTAGCCAAGAGATCAGCAGCCATGAAAATGCAAGAAATACAAGGCATATTTTTCACATGACATGCTCAGATTAGATCATATCACAAGTAATACAAAGTCATTAAATATGCGGGAGCAACAAATGACGATATTCAACTAAATAATCAGAACATAAACATAACTCATAAAATCTGAAAATTCCAACTAATAGTTCAAATTTAAGACTAACATGATTTCCACATTCATTAGCATGCATACAACTTCATACCAAAATCCATTGTATAATCGAAGAATTAATTTCGTTTATCACTTACAATGTTCTTTCTCAACTACACATGTTCGTATTCTATATGTTGTTATGTAAGGTGAGAATGATTCATCATATGTAAGTCTATAAGGATCTCTTAAGTGTGTGTGCAAGGGGATTGTATGGGCGGAGGTCGCTTCATCCGCACTCAGTGAGACTTTAGAAAATTAAACTTTGATAAGGAAGATCTCATGTTCATCATATTTGGTTGTCTTGTAGTGTGTATATGTCCCATTTAAGTGGTATTGAGGACATTTAGGCATGCTTAAGTGGGTGTAAGTAAGGTCTCTCTTTGTGTTCTAAGTGAGTCTTAGGATATCTTTTAGTGGGGAAATTATATACTAAAAGGTTCTTACGATGAAGTGAAGAGGTTTCACTGTAACAGTGAAAACTTCCTGTACCTGAAACTAAGCTCACAACGATTGCATCTTTAAAAATGCTTAACTTGACTAAGTGTTTCCTTATGGGTTTCAAGTTGATAAATGTGATTATTATGGATTATAATATGAAAGTTAAAATGAAAAGAATGCATATTTCCAATAAATGTCCATTTTCATTCCATGATTTTTATGCTTATTTCAAAAATCTTAGTCATGTGGTTGTACTAATTTCTAATGCTTTTATCTATCTCTATGTTGTTGTAGGTAGGATCATTGGGAGAAAGACTTGGATTGTAGTCAAGATCATTCAAGGGAAGTGTAAATATGTCGTCATTTGATTCGCGGTCATACATATCTTTTTATGTTTCTTATTAAGTATTATAATAGACTAAGTAATTCTATATTTGTTTGTGTATGGGCCTTGTCCAAAAGTAATTCTCGTGTATAAGTTTGATGAGATTGAGACTTGTAGTGTTCCTATTTATTTCTAATGAAAGATTTCATTAAAGATATTCTAATATTTTGTGAAAAGTTTTAATTCCGCACTACTTTTCATTATGTATATACGATGAACAACACGGAAAGGCCTTGTACAAGACCTCAGAGAGGTCAAGTATGCCGGTTACAATCCAAGATTGGCCCTAACTTCTGGGGTGTGGTTTCGGGATGTGACAAGCTTTAGTCTTCTAGGTAGATCTATCATTACAATGACTTGTTATCGTCCATAGTCCTAATCCCGTCGATGATCTCTCAACTCTATCTCTACTAAAACCTTTTTTAAGGGAATCCGACACATTATCATTTGACTTTACATAGACTAATTGTGATAATGCTACTAGATAGTAGTTATCTATTAGAATTATATCTTTGTCGTATGTGACGAGAATTCTCGCTATACATATAATTTCTGCCCTTCCTATTGCAGCTTGACTATCACAGTGTATGCATATAGGGTCCATTGATTTGGGACAAAATGGAATATCTTCTATGAAATTCCAGAGCCATTCACCTTCTTCACCTGTCTTGTCTAAGGCGATAAATTCAAAATCCATTGTAAAGTGAGCTATACATGTTTGTTTGGATGATTTCCAAGATATGCTCCTCCGCCAATAGTGTAAATATATTCACTCGTGGACTTAGTTTCAGTTGAACCAATAATCCAATGTACATAACTATTTCCTTAAAGAACTGTTGGATATTTGTTGTAATTAAAAACATATTTTTGAGTGTCATCTAAGTGCCCCAAAACTCTATTCCTTGCCATCCAATAATTTTGATTGGGATTACTTGTGTATCGACTCAGTTTCCTAATAGCGCATATTATGTCTGGTAGTGTACAATTCATGGTATACATCAAACTTCCCAATACTCTGACATAATCTAATTGAGACTGACTTTCACTTTATTTCATTGTTCAGATTAAAAATTTCACATCAAATGGAGTCTTTACCCTTTTGACATTCAAGTACTCTTGAACTTTTTCAAGTATCTTTTCAAATTTAATGGATTGATACATGTCAGAACATTAGGATTTAATATTTTAAATTTCCCATAATAATAATCGCAACTTCTAGATCGTTCATATTAACTTACTAGAGAGCATACTCCTAGTAGTTTTTACATTAACAATGTCCTTGCTCATTATCAATATGTCATCCACATATAGGCATACAATGACTTCCTTATTTGGCATGTCTTTAATGTAGACACATTTATCACATTCATTGATCTTAAATCCATTTGCTAACATAGTTTGATCAAAATGTGCACGTCATTGTTTCGGTGCTTGTTTTAGTCCATAAAGTAACTTAATAAGTTTGCATACTTTCTTTTCTTTATCAGGAACTACGAAACCTCAGGTTGTTTCATGTAAATCTTGTCTACCAGATCTCAATATAAGAAGGCAGTTTTCACATCTATTTGATGGATTTTAAGACTGCATACTGTAGTTAGGGCAATTAATATCCTAATTGATGTAATCCTAGTCACCAGCGAGTATATGTCAAAATAATCAAGACCTTCTTTCTGTCTGATGTATTTGACAAAAAGTCTTGCTTTATATTTGTCAATAGTTCCATAATCCTTTTGAAAATCCATATTGAACCTAAGAGGTAAAGTCGCAAGACAACATAGCTTCCTTAATGTTTGAGGCTCACTTTCAAGAAGGAATTGTTACCACAGAAAGATCCAATAAAGTAGCCTAAGCCTTTTTTGACGTTTACTGCTTACTGCGCCTAAGGACTCTCTTTATTATGTACATTCTCTTTTGGTTTCTTCTCGAGGTCATTTTGACCTTCACGAGGAAGGACTCAATTCTATTTTTAATACTGATATATATTTTCACAAATTCAACAGGATTTAATCTGAGTTCCTTACCGGGTATATTAAAGATATCTGGATGTTTGGACTTATGAACCAAAAATTGACATGGGTTACTGTTTGTGGAATATCCAATTAATACACAATCCATAGTCTTAGGTCTTATTTTTATCCTCTTATGTATAGGAACCTGGACATGGATTTTTTTACCTTTCATGTGTCTTAATGTGATGCAGTTTAATGAGTATTCATCTTTTTTGTAAGGATAACTTTCCCCCACAACTTTTATGGTAAATATGAACTTATAAGTAAAACATTCAACATTTTCTTTAAAATTTTGTTTTTCCTTTCCGTAATTCCATTAGATTAAAGAGAGTAAGAAGCAGTAGTTTGATGGATGATTCCATATTCCAAACATATTTTTGGAAATGGTGATTCATATTCTCTACCTCTATCACTTCTTGTCATTTTGATCTTTTTATTAAACTGATTTTCAAATTTTATTTTATATGGCCTAAATGCAACTATTGCTTCGTCCTTACTATTTAGTAAATAGACATAATAATATCTAGTGCAATCGTCAACAAAAGTTAGAAATACTTTTCCACATCACACCATTGATTAGTGTTGACTTCACACACAAGTGTTAGTGGAATCCTTGCTACGGGGTAATGATTGATTTTCACACATATTTATAAGGAATAACTTAGGCAGTATTAGATTCCAAAGAAAAATTTGATATTTTCTTTTATTGCACTAAAATTTAGGCAAAACATTTAAGTTAATCAGTTTTCACAAGATTTTTTATTGACATTTCCAAAATGTTCATGTCATAAACATTTAGACTCAAGAAAGTAAGAAGAAGCATAATCTTTATTCATATCAACTGGAATTACATTAAGTTTAAAGAATCCTTCAATGAGGTAACCTTTTCATATATACATCTCATTCTTACTCACTACAACTTTATCAGAAATGAATACACATTTGAATCTGTTCTTAGTCAGAACTGGTATAGATATTAGGTTCTTTCGTAATTTTGAAACATAAAGACATTTTTCAATTTCACCATCCCGCCTGATGTTATCTTTAAGAGGGTCTTTCCAGTTCCTTCCACCTTCGCAACATCAGAGTTTGTCATAAACAATTATCGTCCTGTCGGTGCTAAAGTACTATGATTGCAAATAATTCTTTTGTTGACACAGACTGCGCGTGACACAACTTATCTTTCTAGGTGCAAGTATAATTATGCAAAAATTCTTTGTTTGACACAAACTGGCGGAGGCACTGAAAATCCATCCACCATTCTCCTTGATTTCCCAAGAAGTTGCATTGAAAAGCCATTGAAAGAGATTGTCCCATCTTCTTTGGATTCAACAAAATTTGGTTATTTTTTTGCTTGCCCTGTGCGCGACCTCGTCATTCATTTCCCTATGACTCATGTTTTCCCGCAATTGAGAAATTCCATTGAATTTTCTTCTTAGGAGGATTTCTCTTTGGGGGACTAAGATGCTTCTTATTTTCTTTTGTTTTGTGTGGATCTGTTTCAACAATATTTATTTCCAGATTTATTGAATTACCATATGACCTATTTTCTGTGGATTTTTTATCCTCTCGATTCTCACTTACTATGATATCTTCAACAATCATCTATGTGCATTTATGTTTCAAGTAGTTTTTGAAGTCTTTCGACAACGGAGTAACTTCTCAATAATGGTCGCAACTTGAAGAACATCATTCACAATCATTCCTACATCAAAGATTATGTGATTATTAAGAATAGACTTAATATTTTCAACATAGGCATTAAATAAATTTATACCTTCATCAAGAAGATCATGAATTATGACCTGCAATTCTTGAACTTGGCTGACGGTGGTCTTACTTTCTATCATCTTATAGTTCAAAAACTTTGCCACAATGAACTTCTTCATTCCAACATCCTATGATTTGTACTTCTTTTCTAAAGCATTTTAGAGTTCATTTGATGTCTGGACATTACTGTACACATTTTACAAATTATTTTGTAGGACACTAAGAATATAATTTTTACATAAAAATCTGAATGTGTCTATGCTTCTCTCACCAAGAATCATTCTTCAGCTGGAGTTTCATCTGGCAAAACAGGAAAGTTCTCACTAACGAACCGTTAAGACTCAACATAGTCGGATACAAGAACATCTTCTGCTGTCATATCTTGAAGTCCACTCCAATAACTTGCAGGTTTCTCAGCCAATGCAAGGGCAACAATTGACCGATTGTGTGCAACCGTATTGTTGCAGCACTCAATGTTCCAATATTTACTTGACTTGAATTTGTCATTTTTTTTGTCACAAATGACATACAATTTTTGTATCTGATATACTAACAATAAAGAATAAATCCTTACACTAATTTTTTTATATTATTTGAATAGTTAATCGAATGAATTATAAAAATTCAAAAACAGTAGAAACCATAAAGGTTTTAACTTCCACAAACCTCAAATACACAAACTATTTAAATTTCTTAAGCTTGTAATTCTGTGTTGATGCTTCACACTATTTTGTAATTCTTGATCAACGACACTGTCCTACAGCTTGAGTGTCTACGAATCAAAGCTAGTACCGTGACTCAACCAAGGGTCAGGGCGTGTCCCAAGGAAGTGCTAGTGAAAATAGTAGTAAACTAGAATTTCGTTCTGGTTAGTAAGTTTAAGATAATTTTGAATAAACCAAGTAATTCAATTTATGATATCAAAGTGGGGGTGGGGGTCAAATATCAAAAAAAGGGTTTTTTGTGCACAAGCAGTAAAACAATAAAATAAGAAAAATTAAGTATGGTGAAAAGTTCTTGGGGTGTGCCACAATATATGTTGATGTTAAACCAATGGGTAATGCTTCGAAGAAATTTGCAAAAATAACAGTAACTAAGGCTAAGATATTGGTGAAAGTAAATTCCCTCTTGGAAACTTACTCTAGAAATTTTGGCAAATAACGGTACCTAGGCTAAGATTTTGGGTTGAAAGTAAATTCCCTCTTGGGAAAACTTAATCCATATAAAATGAGTTCCTCCCGACACCCACAGTCTAATGAAACCAGTGTATACGGCCTTATCCGCAACCCTCTCTTTCGATCAAGCGTGGTCCTCGGATCTGGGACACGGGGCCTCACCCTCTCAGGTTGAACCTCATGTCCCCCCACGTCTTAGGACATCATCTAGTGGTCTTTGTTTCGTGACCTCTCCTCTCGAAACCAAGAAAACAAGCATATTTCATTTTTGAAAGATAGGAAAAATTTGGAAATTCATATGTTTTGTAAAAGTGAATTTTAAGTCATTTCAAGGCATCCATAATTCTAGCTTCACAAGGATTTGAGATAAGTTCTCGATATATATAATATGGAAATAACTTGGTAATATCTTTCCAACGGCGGGAGTTTTCTCGATTTTGATGTCCCATGAGGGAGGTTATCTCCTTTCGAAGTTGAGTTTGTTGGGCTGAGACAAGTCCAATCCCGGATTTAGTAAGGTAAAGTGGTATTTTCACTCTACTAATTTCCTAATTCATTTTAAGGGTCCCTATTGGGGGTACAACCATGTTTTGTTTAGATGAGAGAAAGACTCTTTTACACTTATGGTTTGGAGAAAAGGAGAAGAAGAAGAAAGAGGAGAAAGAGCAGGATTTCGCAAAGAACGCCAAGATATTCTAGTGGAATTCATATTCTCAGAGGTGTGATCCTATCAGTTATGTGGTACTTTCCGTGATGCGCTAATCACCCACACAACAATTTGTTACATTCAAAAATTTGTGGATTGAGATTTGTTGTGTTAACAAGTACGTTCTTGACTAAAGGTTTTGATTTCTTGTTAAATAGATGTAGGCGCTTCGTGGTTAGATTTCTTGTTTATTCAGGTATTTTAAGTCCAAATTCAGTATTTATTGATGGTATCTATAGTCCCAATCGTTTGGGGATATCGCTAGGAGGTTTGGATATGAAAACAAGTTTAAAATTTCATCTGACTTACCCCGTCCCGGGGCATGCTTCAACATCAGTGCGCTAAGAAATTAGCCTCAGACAACAAGGCCTGGTAAACGGCGTGCCACCTATGTCGCCGAAATCTCCTCAGCAATTAAGGTGGTGCGGCCCGCCACGCAGTACGCCCAACCGCATTTTTCCTTTTCCCGTCAGTTTCCTAGTTAGTCCTTTAAGTCCCTCCAAGGTACAACAACTACACTTCTTCCATGGTTCTAATTAATTTAAATGTCTATAATACATAGAACATCGAAGAACTCAAATCAAACCTTAAATCTATATTCCATTAACGAAAAGTTAAATAATCAAAGAATTCAAGTCAGTCTAAATAAAAAGATAAACAAGTCAAAGTAAGTTATTTAAATTTTTCCAAGAGTTTTAACACCTTTTAACTTTGTTAAGACTCAAGCTATGAGTTAAAAAGGGGTGAGAGTTTGAGTCATTCTCAAAGTTTATAAGGGGACTATGGCATCCTAAGATTTACAAATATTTCACATTTAAACAGTAAAGAGCTTGGGGCTGTTTTCAAATAAAATTAATATCTTTATGAGATGAAGGAAGGCGGGGAAACTAGGAATTTATAAGAGGGTCTTAAAGCTAATTTAAATTATGAATCGCGTAATTTTTTTAAAAACTAAAACTTAGTATAGTTTTTTGGGAGTAGTATTGAGCATCGATGTGGGGATGAGATGTCTATTAACCTCAATTCTCATGTAAACCTGTTTGCATCAGGGTAAAAGAGAGTCATACTTCTTAGATGAACCCTTTTCAATAGTAATAACGAGTGATCACTCGGAAGTTCAGTTCCCCCTGTACTCTATTCAAGGTGAAGGGTGGGGCAGCTTACGTCGGATTAACGTGTATCATCATATGCTCTTAGTGATGGTTTTCCAGGTTAATAAGCCCCTAGGAAGCATTGTATTTCAATACACATCAGTTTTTTGCATTCTGTACATACTCTGCCCTTAAAATTATTTGTATAATGGTATACCATTCAGTGTTTACAGCATGTTTTTTAGGTAGTCAGTAATTCTTCATATTGTATTTATTGTAAACTGCACTATATGAAATAGATTTATAAATCATCCTGAGTTGAACAGAGGCAAGGTAAGTGTTATTTCTTACTCCTTTTCAAGATTAAGTTTCATTTAGAATTCCAACTCGAGAACTCGTACATTCAATGTTCTGATCTCAGTTGGCCTGCATCATCTTATGATGAAAACACAGGTAATGATGGTGACATCCAGTGTACCATTGATCCAGTTGAGCATCCTAGATTTAGTTGGTAAGCCTCCTTGAATTCTGGAGGACATCTTTTGTTGTTTTCTAGTTAGTTCAATATAATGTTGTGGAATTAGTCAGAAACATTCATCTTAGTCAGTTTAGAGGCTTCACAAACAGTTAGTAATTCAGTAGTCTTTACATTTTCATTCTTATGATAAAGACTTGTGTTACCATTTTGGCCAAGTTGAATGTTTAAACTTTTAAAATATTCTATATAGTATTACTAATCAGTTCAGTTAAGTTCTTTTATCCTTATAAGTGAGATTATTGTCTTCCGTTGAGATAAGTAAGCCTAGACAAGGGTTGGCTCGAGGCCAACAATGGTCACCGAGTGCCAGTCCCGCCAAGGGTATAGGCTCGGGACGTGACAAACTTTGTATTAGAGCACAGAGTTCAATAGTCCTTAGGGGAGTCTAATGAATCCATTTCTTAGATTCTTCGCACGGTGTGAAACAACTCCACATCTATGTATTAGAGGCTATAACATTTAGGAATCTCACTTGTTTTCACATTTCTTTTGTGGGTTAGATTTTGCTATAAATTCTCCTCTCTAATTCCGTGCCTTGCGCGTTCTCAGATATCAAGTGCCTATACGAAGATTAGTAAGATGTCGTCTCCACTAGGAGAAAGTGTATAAGCTCTAAACATGAGTTTACGAATTCGTCCTGAAGTTCAAACCCAATGGAGTCACTAATGTTTGAAGTTACATGAGGCTATCCGGGTTTAATTCAGTTGTGACCACCAGTGGGGAACAAAAAGGAGCTCAACAATAAGGGGTTTGACACTTCGAGAATGTTGGAATCCTTGAGGTTGATCCCCCAAGCTTCACTTGCCTGATAACTATGAGGATCTGTATAACTTGTGGACGAGGTGAAAGGTATCGATGTGATGCATATGGTTGGAGCTGAGAGAGTCGAGTTAGCTGCATATCAAGTGAAGAGTTTGGCTAGAACCTTGTTTGATCAATGGAAGGATGGTAGAGATAAAGATGAACCACATCCAAGTTGGTCTTGCTTTGAAGAAACTTTCTTGGGGCGTTTCTTTCCCCGAAAACTGAAGGAGGCAAAAGTACATGAGTTTCTTACCCTGAAATGGGACTCCCTGAGTGTTAATGAATATGGCTTGAAGTTCACCGAACTGTCTTGCTATGCTTACGATATGGTTAAGGATATAGAGGAGAAGAATGAGCTTGTTTTTCACTAGTCTAGGTCGTGCTTCAAGTAAAGAAGGTAGGGTTGCAATGTTGATTGGCGACATATACATATCCAAGTTAATGGTCAATATGCAGAAAGTTGAAGAGGAAAATCTGAGGGACAGAGAAGAATACAGAGATAAGAAGGCCAAGACCGGGAATGAGCCTGGGATACAAAAAAGTGGTTCAAATCGGCCACAATTCCAAAAGCAGAAGGGGCATGCACCATCATCTTCTAGTGCACCTGCACCAATAGACAGAGTCGAGCATCATGTTCATAACTCACGAGTTAGGCCTGCATATTCACAAGTTAGTATGGCGCAAAGAGGTAGTAAAACTCCTGCCTGCGCCAAGTGCGGTAAAAATCACTCTGGTATATGTCGAGAAAACTCTGTGGGTTGTTTCAAGTGTGATCTGACCAGGAATTTCATGAAAGAATATTTCAAGAGTAAGCAATGTAGTGGTAATGGAGGTAATAGAGCTCAGTCTTCATCAACTGTTCCACAAGGCAAGACTATATTTAGGGGAGCTACTTCTGGTGTTAGTGGAGGAACAAATCGCTTGTATGTTCTCAATAATCACCAAGAACAAGAGAATTCATCAGATGTGGTCACTAGCATGGTTCAAGTCTTTGAATTTACCGTTTATGCACTGTTAGACCCATGAGTGAGTTTATTTTTTGTAACTCCCTATGTTTCTCTGAACTTTGAAATTATTCCTGATCAACTTAGAGGACCATTCAGTGTTTCCACACTTGTTGGTGAATCCATTATAACAGAAATAGTCTATCCTGATTTTCCTATTTTCGTGATTCACAAGAGTACCATGGTTGATTTAATAGATCTAGACATGTTGGTGAATCCATTCTAGCAGAAAGAGTGTATCGTGACTGTCTTATTTCCGTCAGTCACAAGAGTACCATGGCTGATTTAATAGAGCTAGACATGGTAGATTTTAATATGATACTAGGTATGGACTGGCTCAACACTTGTTATGCGTCGATAGATTACAGAACTTGAGTTGTCACGTTTCAGATTCTAAATGAACCAGTCATAGAGTGGAGTAGTAGTTCAGCAGTGCCTAAGGGTTATTTCATTTCATACCTAAAGGCAAGAAAGTTAGTTTCCAATGGGTGTATCTATCACTTAGTACGAGTTAACATCTCAAGTGCTGGGGTACCTTCCCTTCAGTCAGTTCCTATAGTCAGTGAGTTTCCAGAAGTCCATCTTGATGATCTACCCGGAGTCCCTTCTGAAAGAGAGATAAACTTCGGCATATACATCATTCCAGATACTCGCCCTATATCTATTCCCCCATACAGAAGTGCAACCTGCAAGAGTTAAAAGAATCTAAAAGAAATATTGAAACTTTGTTTAGATAAGGCTTCATTAGACCAGTGTATCACCTTTGGCACTCCGTCGTTTTGTAAGAAAGAAGATGATTCCCTTAGGATATGTATAACCCCCCATAAAACCGTCAGTTGAATAAGGTGACCATCAAGAATAAGTATCCTCTCCCAAGTATAGATGATCTTTACCATCTTTAGGGTGCTTCTTGCTTCCCAAAAATCAATCTCAGATCAGGCTATCATCAATTGAAAGTTAGGGAATGTGATATTCCGAAGACAATTTTCAGAAGGAGATATGGGCATTATGAGTTTTTGGTTATGTCCTTTTGGTTTGACAAATGCACCTGTAGCATTCATGGATCTTATAAATAGATTATTCAAACCTTATTTAGATCTGTTTGTGATCGTCTTCATCGATGACATACTGATATATTCTAGGAATGAAGAAGATCAGTCACCTCAGGATTGTTTTGCTGACATTGAAAGATAAGGAGCAATATGCCAAGTTCTCCAAGTGTGATTTTTGTCTTAAGTATGTGGAATTATTGGGTGACATTGTTTTCTGTGATGGGATTAGAGGTGACACCTAAGAGATAGAAGCAGTTCAGAGTTGGCCTAGACCCACATCTCCAACAGATATAAGGAGTTTTTTTGGGTTTGGCTGGTTATTATAGGAGATTTTTTGAAGGATTTTCATCTATCTCGTCACCTTTGACTAAGCTAACACAGAAGAAAGCTAAGTTTCAATTATCTTAAGGTTGTGAGAAATGCTTTCAGGAGTTGAAAAATAGATTGACTACTTACCGGAAGGTACTCAAGGATTTGTGGTGTACTATGATGCCTCGAGAGTTGGTTTGGATGTGTGTTAATTAAGAATGGCAAGGTTATAGCATAACTTATGACTCAAGAAAGTTGAAGGTTCATGAGAAGAATTATCCAACTCGTGACTTAGAACTGGTTGCAATAGTTTTTGCTTTGAAGATATGGTGCCACTACTTGTATGGTGTTCATGTTAATATATTCATTAAAAACAAAAGTCTGCAATATGTGTTCACTTACAAGGAGATGAATCTCAAGCAAAAGAGGTGGTTAGAATTACTCAAGGATTATGATATGAGTATTCATTACCACCAAGGTAAGGCTAATCTAGTTGTTGATTCCTAAAGCACGTTATTAATGGGGAATACTGATATATCCGTGGTTTCATCATCACGGTATTATTATTAATACTTTTTCCTTAAGTTTAGTGGTCCCTAAAGCCTTTTTTGTGCTTAATTTTTATATAAGTTTTTCTCCTATTTTTGCAGGAAATCTGTCCAAAGATGAATGCGGAGGTTTTTGGCGAAGAAATGCAAAAGAGCCACCTACTGAGCGTGTGACGGTCTTAGGTGGCAGCGTAGTGCAGCTGCTTGAAGAAGATGTTAAGTCTACCAAGTGTGGTTACGGAAAACGTGACGGACCGTCGTATCCATGACGGTCTGTCCCTGCAAGTTCGTCTAAATCAGGAGAAAGAGCCCCAGTACCCATATTCCAAGATTTCAAGTGTTTTTGAACTAGACCCTTGACAGACCGTTGTGATCGTAATGAATCCGTCTACCTGCCGTCGATGGTAATCAATAGAGCACATATAGAAATTATTCATTAAGTAGGGACGACGGAGTCCATGACGGTCCGTTGTGTACCACGACGATCCGTCACGATGTCCGTCAATCCAGCAGCCAGCGGTTTTTGCAGCTGTCCAGCAAATAGATTCCTTTGTTTAATAGGTTTTTATTTCTATAAATAGTTCGAAAAACTCATTTTTGAGGTTAGACAACTGATTATATTTGGTTAGGCATGCCCTTGATTATTGTTAGATTCTTGAATTTATGTTTGAGATTCTTTGAATTGATTGTTGGTGGGTTTTTTGTTTTGTTTGATTAATCAGCAGCCGAACTTTTTGGATTTTTACTCTTTATCATGTAAGTAACTACATGAATTCTTATACCAAAAATTGAATAATTGTATTATGACCATGGGTACTAAACCCATAACTAGGGTTGTGGGAACCATACACAATAATGGGTAAAACCTAACAAAATAACAATTCTAGAATAGTGTCTTGCATGTATGATAATTGCTTTTCGCTTGAAGTCTTTTTTGTAACATTATTACGATGGGCCAACGTTAGAACTCGCCTTAATGCTACTTGCCGACAAGGAGGTAATAAGATAAAAGAATTTCACATAGATTTAGTGTATACTAGCTAAATAGGCTAGTATTGATTGGTACGAGGTTTTTTTTAAAATAACTTGTTGTCAAATATCAAATACGATGCTTAATATGAGGTAAAGATCAGGGTTAGGATAGCAAACACACGTAGCCGGACCAAGGTGCGGAGTGACATTTTCTAGATGACCGGACCAAGGATTTAGAAATACCTAACTTATCACTTTGCATGCAAGATACTAGGAATGAATTTTTATGTTTATATCACGTGTAATGAACCTATTGGGAACACGTAAACCCTATGTTACTTTGATTAATTGATTAAACTCCACATTCAACAGCTTTATGTTGTGCTCATTTTTTTATTTCGCTAGTTATTTTCATTATTTAGAAACAGAAAACCCCCCCCATTTTTATCATTGTTATTATCTTTCTAATGTACGTACTACTGAAAAATAGTAACTATAGAGTGAATTAAGTCTACACTATTTTCTCGTTGGAACGATTCCGACCTTAACTCGTTGGGTATTTACTTGATATACGCTTTTTAGCTTTTTATTTAGAGTAGTTGACCGTATCAATTTTTAAGCGCGCTCTGCCGGGGATAGAGTAGCTTTTAGATTTCACTTAAACTATTACTATAATTTAGTTTGATATTTTCTTGGTTTTACTTTGTTTATAGTTTTTGATTCTTAAACTTAGTACTATCGTTTAGTTTAATATTTTCTTGATTTTATACTTTGTTTTATTGTTTTTGATTCTTGGAGACTCTTCCTTGAGGCCAAATACACGGAGATGATAGACTGTTTTCCCTACGCACGAATTAGAGCGTACACTACCAACACATAATCGAAACTGGGATCAATGAGGATGATCCAAACCAAACATCCCAGCTCCGATTGATCTCATGTCAGTTGTTACCGTACCCGATTCTCCGGTGAACACCAACAGAGGGGAACAAAATCCCGCTCCACCCCACGGCCCCAAGCATACTACAGAGGTTATGACATACATAGCAAACTCGATGGGACCTTTTCTTGCCAGCCTCTACCACCTAGACACACTTGTGGTAACTATTAACCTGATGCAATGCTCACTGCAGAGTTTGTTTTCAGGGCTAATCAATCTGGGATCCACATTCCCATATAGCTAAGGTAGTCTGTCAGTGTTGTAAAAGATTTTTTAGGAGGACTGACTGCACTTGGAATTGTAAATAGGGTTAGAGTGTTTCCTCTCCTCACTGACGGGAGAGCTACTATAATGGTTCACTACGCTCCTTACAACTCAATTTTCACTTGGTACTCAACTAAGGGATGTTTTCTAGTCACGCTACTATCGCGGTCTCCAGAAACTAACCACAAAGACCGAGTGAACACTTTGTGGCATCTACCATGAGAGTCAGTTATAGTTCTTGGGGTAGATTCACCTTTGTTCTTTTTAGATTGCCCAAATCAACCACATAGATATGTCACTGAATGAATACTCAAATCGAGGACAGGAGATATAATAAAGCGGGTTGGACACTATAGCATTGGCTCTTATGGGGAGTGACCTATATGCTGAGATTGCGACAACTTAAGAAAATCTCCGCGAAATGAAAAGCTTGGAGTACTAGGAGTCAGATACCGGCAGAAATACCTTTGCAGTACATTCTCACTCACAACCCGGCCACAGATGAGATTCGTGAAGAAATGCTCAGATGAGAACTGAGCTTTTGTTGGTGGCTAAACATGTCCTGGTGGCAGAAAAGATAAATGCACAGTCCCTACTTGTCCGAAACCACCAGCCACAAAATGAGAGTGTTATTATAAGAGGATTCCTATGCTTAAATGAGCTGACTGGGGTTTTCCGACCAAGTGCCCAAGGCTCTAATTAGGAGAATGGCGCCAGTCAGGAACCAAGGTCGGACTATGGTACTACAACCGTGAGGGTCATTAGGTCCGGATGGAAACTACAACCGCGACAACAACTCAACGGGGTAACTATCAAAAAATACAGGAATGGGCACCTATGTTCCTTCTCAAAATCGTGATTACTCCTCGGGATGGTGGAGGTAGTATGGCGCGCTTTAGTATTGTTGAAAATGATGATGAGTTTCGTGCTATGATGAGTCACAATAAAGAGTGAGGAATGATTTAATCGGTATTGGGGCAAAAATTCGATACACACAAGTCGATTAAGCAACTTGAGTTTCCAATGGCCCAATTATCTAGTTACTTACTTTACTGTGAACACACAGGTCCACCTGGCACTCTTCCTCCTAGCAACACTGTCCAACAATATAAAAATGATGGACATTGTATGGCCATCACTACTACGCGGGCAGAGCAAACATTGACCCACCTATTTCCACTAATGAGAAAAATTGACAAAGATACTGATAATTGGTAGGATATTATGTTGAAGTAAGGATAACACTGGCAATAAGATTCTGAAGAGGCCTAACAAGGTAACTCCCCTGCCTAGCCCCCACCCCCATTACCTCAAAGATATTGAAAAAGACCGAGGATGGTAAATATCGGGCGTTTTATAATAACAATGTTGAAACAACTTTCTATAAATGTCCCTTTGGTAAAGCTTTAAACAAATGCCCAGATATACGCCAAGTGTAATGAAAGATCTTGTTTACAAAGAAAAGATGCGAGCAACTTTTTGCGGATGTCATAGCAGGCAGCCCTGTAGTGCTATGCTACAAATCTCTGGTACATAAAGAAAGAGATCCGGTTTGTTCACTATTCCTGTACACTCTGGCTATTTACTTTTGCGAAGCATTATTGATCTGGGGGCCAAGTCATAAATCCTCATGCAACCTCCGATTTACCAAGAGTTGGGTTTGGTGACCCAAAGCCCACTGGCGATGCGCTACATATGCTATCGCACAGTGAAAATGCCTATGGGATACTCCATGATGTGCTAGTAAAAGGAGTCATTCATATTTCGACAGGATTTTTTTATTCTTGACTGTGAAGTCACTTTTGAAGTTTCTATTATTCTTGGGAGGGGGCCATTCCTTGCTTCATGTAGAAGCCTTAGTTTGATATGGAAGAGGGGAATGAATTTTGGTTGACCAATGAGGAATGACCTTTAACATTTGTAGTCCCTGAGGTCAATTGTTGAGCTCTCAACGTTACTGCTATATCCTATCACAGTGGTGAGACATCTGAACATAAATAGACGAACGTCTAGGTGTAGAAGGCATAGCGGTCAGTGATAATGAATTTTGATAGCATTGTTCATTGAAGAGTATATTCATTAGTCGCGGCTCTTGTCGAGGTGATGTTCGATTTAAACCGAAGACATATAGTTAGATATATTAAGAATCGCGAGTCCCCCCCTCCCGCGAACCATCTATAGAGGATGCTCCAAATTAGACTAAATCTCTCGCACCTCATCTCAGTTATAATTTTAGGATGGGTAACACGTTGCCGTAATCATTGCACCGACCTGAATGAACAACAAGTTTGAGAGTTTTGGTGAAAGTGCTAGAAATGTTCAAATATCTATTGGGTGGACTATTGCGGTACATTATTGGGATCTCCTCCTGTTATTTTTCCTTCTCATAAAATTCTCAACTCCCGTGCCTGATCATACACCAAGGTATTTAGCACCGTTATACGCTTAATCCTCCTATTAGAGGTCGTGAAGAGGAATCATTCAGTGTTTGGATTCGCAGAGTAATCTATCTGATGCCGGTGCAGTGGTATGAGACCTTTTCAATGTGTACCTAAGAAAGGGAAATTATTGTGGTCCCACCGAAAACAAGAAACTTTTCCAATGAACGCGTAATGGATGGAGGGTTGTATGATTACCACAAATTAAATTCATTGGACTCAAATGAAAACTTTTCCAAACTTCATATGACCTTCATAGATCGAGATGTTGGATAGACTTGCCGGAAACGGGTGGTACTGTTTTCTTGATGGATATTCGGCGGGTATAATCAAATTTCTATTGCACACCGCCAGAAGATCAGATAAAACCATTTTTTACTTGTCTCATATGGGACCTTGCGTCACAAAATTCGTTTGGGTTGTGTAATGCGCCCTCACCACTTTCAAGATGTATGATATCATATTTTCCTGACATGGTTCAAGATACTATAGAAGTTTTTATGGATGATTTTTTTGTGGTTGGTGATTTCATTCGAGCGTGTTTGAACACTTTATCTGAGGTCCTTAAGAGATGTGACGACTGCAATTTAGTACGAATGGGGAAAATGTCATTTCATGGTGAAGAAGGTATTGTCTTTGGTGTCCTCGCATTCATAAAAGGGCACAGAGGCTGATCGAGCTAAAGTTGAGGTAATAGAGAGACTTCCCCACTTATCCTGTGAACGCTGTGAGAAGGCTTTCTTGGGCATGCAGGTTTTTACCGAGATTCATCAAAGATTTTCACAAAGAATTGCACATCCTTGTGCAAACTGCTGGAGAAAGATTGTAAATTTTGTTTTGATGAATCCGTCTTAAAGCATTCGTTGAGCTAAAGAAATTGGAAGTGGGAGACTGGGGGCTGAAGCGGGGAGAGGGAGGGTGGAGGGGATGTGGGGTGTGATGAGGTGCGGGGAGCAGAAGCACCGACTAAATAAAATGATGGAGGAGAGGATGTAATGCAATGATAATATTGCGGGGAAGGAGGTCAAAAGGGTAGAGGATAAAAGGGGAAAGGAGACGAAAACATGGGTTGCGTCGGTAGGAAGGTGATGCGAGTTGATAGGAAAGATAAAGGTGTGAGGGTGGAAGGCTTTTTGCCGGAAGTATGAGGGTTAGGTAAATGAAGAACGATTAAAGTAGAGTCGTGGGGATGTTCCTTAGAATTAAGCAAAGTAGGCACTGGGGGTTAGGGGTATTAATACGATCATTGAGGTGGCGAAGTGAGTCAAGAGTAGGATAGTAAACGGAAAGGGGTAAAGGTGTCATCTAAAGGAGTTGGTGTTGCACCTATCATATTTTCCAGATTGGAACGTCCATTTTGAGGTGATGTGCAGATGCTAGTTGGGGTTGATCTTGGTGTAGTATTTGGACAAAGAAAGAACAAAATCCTCCTTCATTCACCCCATTACCATTCAGTAAAGCCCTAATGCAGTGCTCAGAAGAACTCCGTAGTGACTGAGCAAGAATTCTTGCAGTAGTCTTTGCTTTTGGTATCTGGGCTCCTATTTGCTAGTCTAGATTTGATAGGTCATAATGACGCACTAAACATTGCTATATTTGGATGGCAAAGAAGATGCAAACCCTAGGTTGATTCGTTATGTTATTACTGCTACAATAATTTGCCTTTGAAGTGATGGATAGAAAAGGACTGAAAATCAAGTTGTTGAATATTTGTCCCGTCTAGAGGATGAAGCTATGAGAGAGTTGGGATAAGACTGACATTGATGATACTTTCCCCTATTGACAGTATTATTGGCTTCTGGCACAGACTTGATTCCATGGTTCGCAGTTTTGCGAACTTTTGGCTGTGATATTGTTCCAATCGGACCTTGTCCTTCATCAAGAAAAAGTTCATGACGATGTGAAGAAGTTCTTTTGGGATGAACCAGACTTATATAGGAGTTGTGCCGCGGTCTTCTTCGTCGTTTTATGCCAGAAGTGTGAGTGTTGAGTTTGTTGGAACATGCCATTCTTGCACCCTTGGTGGACATTACAACATCGGTAATGCGACCACTCATAAAATATTACAATGTGGTTACTATTGGACAACTCTTCACCAAGATGCTCATGAGTTTGCTAAAGCATGTGTCGATGCCAACGAGATGGTGGCATTTCATTTTCAAAAAGCAGAGCTCCCTCTAAACCCTATTCTTGTGATTGAGTATTTGAATGTTTGGTATTGACTTTAGGGGGCCCTTTTGTGGAGTGCCTCATGAAATGAAGGACATTCTAGTAGCTGGTTGATTATTTATCTAAATGGGTTCGAAGCCAGCGCCCTCCTCGCAAACAAGGAAGGGAAGAGTGTCACTGCACTCGTAAAAAAGAATACAGTCTCCAATCGTTTTTGGCACCCCAGGGCAATATTGTGATAGGGCTCCCCCTTGCAACAGATTGTTCCAAGGGGTTATTGGAGAAATATGGGGTCCGCCTATTGTGGCCCACTTCCGTACCACCCTCAAACCTAGTGGTCAAGTTGAATGTCGATCGGCAATCAAACAGATATTGTCAAAAACAGTGAACGCTAGTAGTAACAATGTCAAGGAGGCTTGATGCTCCCTTTGTACTTTACCGGACACGCGTATAGACTCCATAGGTTCTCCACAGCACACCAACTTTTATTGGTTAAAGCTTGTCATCTTCTGTTGATTTAAGGCATAGACGCCATGTACCGCATGAAAAGTTGAAAATGGATTAGAGCGGAAGATTGTCCAACAACGGTTAACTGGGTTAATGAACTCGTGAAATTTTGCCTGAAGCTTACTGAAAGCTCATCCCTATACAGAAAATATGAATAAGTCCATACAACAAAAAAAAATGAAAAACGAGAGTTTATGGTCGGGATTTGTTGCTTTTATTCAATTCTACTAGGTTGAGCTTGTGTCCGGGCAAGCTCAGTCCAAAGGACTGGTCTCTTACTACTTGGTTCCCAACATCCCTCATGGAGCAGTTGTTGGTAACTAAGGTAGGGTGTGCGGTTCAAGTGAATGACAAAGCATAAAAATCGTATCCATCCTCTAACCGCCATGTTGAATCGGCGATGAAGTGATCGATGCATACCATCGTTATGAAGTCTGAGTATCAAGTGTCCTCAGTCCGTGCCGCGCGTTTAAATCAGGCGCTTGGTTTGGAGCAAACCAATACTTATATTTTTTCTTTCTGAACTGTTAGCATTTTCCTCTAATGGGTTTTTTATTTGCAACTTTGGCAAGGCAATCATCACCAGGAAATTCTGGCACTTCTCTCTGTGCAGCAGTCAAGAACGGATACAGGGACGCACCTTTTCACTGTGCGGACCGTCACAGAATCCTCGGCCAGGTACGTCTTTTTGTTATTTTCAAACAAGGCACCGCGACGGAACCAACGACAATCGTCACTATGAGACATACCGTCTCGTGGAATCGTCACGTCATTAATGAGGCATACACCCTACCCGACCTGTCGGGTTTTTTTTTAAAAATCACATTTAAAACCCTTCATTTCACCCCATTTCTTATCATATTCCTCCTATTTCCCTCCTTTTTCAACTTCAAAACATCATCTCGCTTCTTCAACCATCATTTTCCCCCACCTTTTCGAATCCTAAAATTCTCACGACTAGTCGGAATCTGCTGTCTGTGGGTGTCTACTTGTCACACAATTACCTTTCCCTATTGGTTTTCCCTCTCAAATTCTCATGTATGTGTCTCTCATTTCTACTCATTTATATTGCATTTTTGTTTATCAATCATGTAGTAGTCTAGTGTTCCTTGATACGTTCATTCTTATCAATTTTTGTCTGACCTAGGTTAAAGAAAAAATTCCAAAGTGCCGGTTAAAACCCTAGAAAATAAGTTCTTCGCAAGTGATATTTTACTAGGTATTTGGGTTAGAACAAATGTAGGTCAAAACACTACTAAATTCGATTTGGTCATAGGGGATTGAATGGGGCATCTCCCAGTCTGTCGCTGAGTTAGCAGACCGAGACCCCAATTACGGACGAGTCGTATTCACGACGGACTGTCATTTGGTTCTGTTCCAACCGCCCGAGCACTCCTCTGTCTAATTTTTCTTCAGGTGTCGCACCAACGCCACATGCGACGTGACCGTTGTTCACGCGATGGTCGCGTCCTGCACAACCTCTGGTTGTCAAGACCCTATTCCTAATGGTCCATACTTTTTCTAAGTTCCTATCATACGGACACATGCGACGACATCATACCTACGACTGTCGTCCTACCACACACGCATTCTTGTTGTTAGAGACACTTTTTCCTAAGGATCTCATCTCTTTTTTCTAGGGTCCAAAAACGTACAACTCGATGATCGTCATCCCCAGCGTGATCCGTCCTGTCTACCTTCATGATGTCAGACCCCTGTCCTAGGGGTCCTCTCTTAGTTCTTTTAAGTGTCCTCCCCCATAACGACACCTACGACGGACCGTTCCTGCTGTTACTCGTTTTGATGGTCAGAGACCTCTCGCTAAGGGTCTCCATATTTTTTTCAGTGTCCTATGACACACCTACGACGGATCCTTCGTACCAGGTGACGGGTCCGTTATGGCATCACCGTCAATACTTGTCCAGAGACTGACATCTCCTTCAGGGATCTCCTATTGTTATATAAACATAGTCTAAGTAAGACACGACGGACCCATGACGGTCCGTTGTTCTCTTGTCCACGACGAACCGTCACCTGTCCGTTGTTTTGTTTTCACTGTTACTATAGGCATGTCATTTTATTTTTAATTTTTTTAGTTATTTTGTTGGTTTTGCTTGTCTTGTTGCGTCCCTCTAGTACTAATATTGATTGCCTTAAGGTACTATCTACTATGGAACCAAAACAAGATCAATCTATGCAGGGGGCGGGCGATCAAAGTTTGTCGCCTATGTTCTGCCGCCTGGTCATTTGGCTCTGATGATGGCGTGACCCCGAGTATGGGGCACCCGAGGCACTTCCACCCCATCCCTGCTTGGCAGCACGTGCTGCCCACAAAAGACACACCCAAAGTTGGCTTCCGGCGTAGTACTGCCTCCCAGTCAGATGAGGAGCGGCAACTGACCTGCACATACCTTCTGTCTGCCATTACTAAGAAGGTGTCGGCTCCTTAGTATTTCGTGTCGTAGGAAGTCCCCGAATCTACTCGGTGCCGCCACTACCGCCACCCACTGCAGCGTCGGCCATCGTCTGATAGAGGCATACAGTTCGGAATCCACAACTCCGGTGCCACTTCGTGCTCGTCACCCCGGTTACTGACCAGCCCAACCGATGGTGGTCTGTCTCGACGGGCAGTTTCAAGTCTAATTCCGATGCAAATTTCCGATGACAAGGAGTTATGACTCGGACACATACCTTGGAGTGGTGGGTCCTCACGGGAATCTCCTGATGATGCCTGAGATCCATAATCTCTTCACAAGACATGGACTTGAGTTGGAATAGCATGTTCTCATGGGACTTACAATTAAGAGCTGGTTCGATTCTTACACATTCCTATGTAGTCGCTCTCCGCTGAAGATGGATAGGCGAGCTACCACCCTGCCGAAATAGGGCCCCTTGGGCAGTCCGAGTATTGCGTTCCGGGAAATCTCCCTGTCTCCCGGCCTGCTATCGCTCCGGTTTCTATATAACGGTTCGAGAATGTTACCTAATCAGACGCCCTCTCACTGCCGAGGTTTGACTACCGATGGCAAATGTCAAAGATGGCCATTTGCGTGAGCCTCGCTGATAGAGACTCACCAGAGGTGGATTGCCCTGCACTTATCATTAATGAAGAGGGTTTGACTGGGTTTACTGAGCGCGAAGGGGCCATCAGGAAGGCCAACCTGACTTTCACGGCAATGTTTTTGGTTGATTGTCAGCCCTTCCCCCCCCCCCCCCCCCCCCCCTTTCCCCCCCGACAACCGCTGAAATATCGTCACACGGGATCGAGCAGTACCTGATGTTGGTTGTGATGAAATTCGTTCCAACATGATAGCGGTGGGTGGATTTTGTGGTGGACTTCTACAACACTATTCTACAGGCGGTCATGGGCACGAGAGGGCTTTTTAAGGTACAACTACTAAATCCTTTCTCCTTGCATGATATTTTCTCTATGCAGATCCGCGGTTTTACTATATGGCACGTTGATCAGCTCAAGATTCCCTCTGGCACTGTTGATAGCGGCCTCATCAGAGATGAGGCCAATGAGTTGACTCCACCAGAGGGCCCCGTCCACAGCTGCCATCCACATGGTGACAATCTGGGTGATACGGTATCACAGGCCCGCACGTTCTACGCAGGCGTCTTCCAAATGACACTACCTCCGTCGAGTCTACCCGGTAGTAGCACCCGCCCCAGCTCCTCTCGCTCTACCCTTTACCCTGCTCTGGTCCGCTTGCTATGTACCGAAAATTAAGAGGCGCAAATGGCTACACTTCTGCTCATATCCAACCTTGGATGCAGAGGTCTATTACCGAGAAGAAGAAGCTACGAGCGGAGATGGTCCTTCACACAGAGCGGAAGATCGCTTAGGTTCATCAACGCTGGACACCTTTGAGTTGTTGCGAGTGCTAGCTCGTCCAGCCCTGCTCCGGTTGATGTTCGACCCTTCAGGCTTCAGGCTGCGATCGACAGTCTTCGCGCAGATATGGATATGAGCTTAGAGGCTAGAGAGAGTGCCATGGTCTTAGGCCAACCCCCTTCTGTATAGCCTCTTAAGACCCAGTTATGGCGCCTATTCGCCACTTTCAAGATTCCAACCACCTCCCCTCGAGAGCATGCCAAGAGGTGTAGTGGTGTAGAGAGGGATAAGGCTGCTATCACGGAATAAGGAAAGAGCCGTGAGATGGACGCTGCGAGAGAGCCCGCTTGCTGATGGGAGGCGCGTAGATGAGAGCAAAGATTTCTGCATGGGCGTCTACAGCCAGAACATGGAGATCGCGGGAGGCACTGCTGATAGTGCTGTTGTGCTGAGGACTATCACCACTAAGGGTGTCAGATCATACTGAGGTAGTGGGTTCTGGGGAACCGGACCCAGCAAACTTCTGATCTGCGGTGCCTTTGCTCCCATGTTGGTTCACCTACCACTCTAGTATTTAAATTTTTGTTTATGCATTGGGGACAATTGCATGTCTTTTTGTTGGGGGGAGTGGGTAAATGGAAAGTGAGTGCTAGGTAAGTCTGTAGCCCAATTCACTATCCTCCTCTTTTGGGTTTTCTTGGCCTGTGTTCTTTTTCCCCGAAACCAGATTTACTTTTTTTTTCGTTGACCGTCATGTCTATATAGTGTAATCATCTTTTAATCTTAGCCTGATGGCTAAAATGATATCCTGTAAAATGGAAAATGATGCATGACTGGCATAATAATTGATAAATGTGTGGCTCTAAGCATGACATAAGGTACAACCCTGCATGACCCTAAGCACCTCTAAAATTCAACTAGGTGTCTAAAAAAAAAAAGAAAAAAAAAAAACAGATAATCTGGTAGAGTGATGAATGTCAGTGAGTGTGATAAGATTTGAATATTCCACTATTTGTACTAAGCTAGAACTTGCCTGGTTTAGTCCTGCTACAAGTAAGCGGTATAGACAATTAGGAAAGGATCATAGCTCTTACTTCAATATAGCCCATTTTAGGCTACATAAATAAAACCAAATGAAATTTATCCTTCTTGATCCAAATGATTTGAGCTAATTAGACCTTTCTTTCTCACCCCAACTGATCTTTCTGGGAATAATTTGTTTGGGCCCTGTCCCTCTTGGACATGTGCACCTCAGCTTATGCCAAAGCATAGTTGAGGTGATATGCAGTAAACACCTTGGTTATGGCCCCTGACCCAACGTTGGGTATTGTGTACTTTGACTCATGGGCAAAGCCATGAGTTGTGAGGGGTTGCTATTATGTATGCGATGCTTGAAGTGGGGTTGAAAGAATAATAGAGTGAGAAAGAACAACGTAAAGTGACTCCAAAAATTAGTTGAAAGAACAGAATGATATAATAAATGAACAAAATATAATACAAGCAGAAAAAGAAAAGCGTAGTTCACAAATGAAGAAAAAAGGAAAATAGGCAAGGTGAAAGAATTTGAAAACTGGGCACAATAAGATATAGAAAATGGTTGTTTAGCCGATATGTCACGGGATGGCAAAACGTCCACTAAAGTATACCTAAATATACCCTACCTAACCCTAAGCCTATGTTACAAGCTAGAAAGTCCTATCGTGACCTAAGGGTTGTATAGGCAACTTAAGCAGTGAAAATAAGGGCAAGCTTATGGCAATGGTAATGGACTAGTGTGAATTGTTCTGAATTGAGTGTTGACAAGTAATCCTTATACTCAAACTGAAATCCTTGTGTGAAAATGAGGATTTTTGTTTTGACTTAGCACACTAGTTGCATTATACACCGAATATTTGGCACCTCGTTGAGAAATTGAAAGAGGATAGGTGTTAGTGCATGGTGAGTCCTGTGTCCATGTCTGATTCCACATAATTCAAGCCTAATAGATGCATGCATAAATATGATTAGATTTAATGCGTGATTGATAGCCAAATGATTGCAAAGGATAAAACATGGATATTATTGTACAAAAGAGTGTGTACGGTCATAGTGGTTCGCTTGATGACAACACAAAACATTTAGTTGAGGGTTTGATATAACCGTGGTTTCACGGTATTTTAATACTTTTTCCTTAAGTTTATGTGTTCAAAAGCCTTTTTTTGTCTAATTTTTATATAGTTTATCCTTATTTGCAGAAATCAGTCCAAGATGAATGGCGGGGTTTTTGAGCGAAGAAATGCAAAGAGGCCCTACGGAGCTTGTGACGGTCCGTCATGCTTGTGACGGTCCGTAGTTGCAGTAGTGCAGGGCTGCTGAAGAAGATGGGGGAAGTATTCCAAGTGTGGGGTTACAGAAAATGTGACGTAGCCATGACGGTCCGTCCTCGCATTTTGTTCTTCTGAATGATCAGAGAAGTAGTCCCCAGTACCTCATATCCAGAGTTCAAGTGTTTTCGAACGGAGACCCTCGACGGACCTTTGGCGTCGTAGCGATCGTATACTGCCGTCGAGGTAATGAAGAAGCGGGCAGAAAAATTTCATCAAGTATGGGACGACAGGAGTCCCATGACGGTCCGTCTGACCTACGAACGATCCATCGCGATCGTCCGTCGTCCCGCCGCGGTTTTTGACAGTTTCCAGCAAAAGGTCCTGTTTAATTAGGTTTTTTATGTTCTATAACAGTTCAAAAACCCTCATTTTTAAGGTTAACGTCTAATTATTTGTTTAGGTCCTTGATTATTGTTATATCTTGTATTTTGAGATTCTTTGAATTGGTTGTTGGTGATTTTTGTTGTTATCAAGCGAACTTTCAGATTTTACGATTTTATACTCTTATCTTGAAGTAATAAATGATTGCTAACATATATGTTGATCTGTGATTATGCTCATGGTAACTAACTCCATACTAGGGGTTGATGGGGAACCAAACGCAAATAATGAGGTAAAACCTAACTAAAATAACAATGCTAGAATAGTTCTTGCATGTATTGATGAATTCTTTTCGCCTAGAAGTCTTTTTAACGGTGGCCAATGTTAGAACTTCGCTAATGTCTGCTCCAGACCAAGGAGGTAGAAAATAGTAAAAGAACATTGTCAACAAAATAGATTTATTGTATCTATCTAATAGGCATGTATTGATTTGGTACAAGGTAATAACTTAGTCAAATGTGAATACGAGCTTAATGGAGGTAAAATAGGGTAGGTAGAAACCCTTTCGGACTCAAGGTGCGGAGTGACATTTTCTATATGCCGGACCCAGGTTTAGAAATACATAACTTATCACTTTACATGCAAGATACAAGAAACATTTTTATAGTTAACTATCAATTTCTGAACCTGTGGGGAACACGTAACCCTAGTTACTTTGATTAATGCCACATTAAACTCTAACATTCAACAGCTGGTAGTTTCTCCTTTTATTTCGCTAGTTATTTTCATTTATTTAAGGAATAGAAACCCGGCCTTTTTTTTAATTCACTTTATGCTTTCAAGGAAGTAATTGACCGAAAATAGTAATAATAGCTTGAAGTTTAAGTCTAAACTATTTTCCTTGTGGGGAACGATCTCTACCCACTATTGGGTTATTTACTGACACGACCGCTTTACTTTATTTGAGAAGTAAGTGTGAGCGTACAAATACATCCATGTTGACGAAGAAAAAAGGGAGCTCTAACTAAAGGTGTGCACAAGACTTGCAAGTATGGGATCAACTTATAGATTTCAAAGGAGAGATAGTGGTGACTATGGATGAATCATACGGTGGTGCTTCAGTGAGATTAAAGGGAAACAAGACAAGGTACCATTTTCCTTGAGTTGAAGCAAATTCTCATAAGCAAAGAGTATCTTTTGAACAAGGGAGAGATAGCGTACTGAAGTACCAAGGTAGATTGTGTGTACCTAGGGCAGATGGAATCCAAGAGAGGTTATTAGTGGAGGATCATAGCTCTAAATATTCCATTCATCCGGATTCCACCAAGATTTACCACAATATGAGGGAGGTATACTGGTGGGAAGGCATGAAGACAGATATTACTGAGTTTGTTGCCAAATGCCCAAATTTCCAACAAGTGAAGGTAGATCAGTAAAGGCCTGGAGGTTTGGCTCAGATTATAGAACTTACAGAATTGAAGTGGGAGATTATTAATATAGACTTTATCACAAGGTTTCCAAGATCTCGCAAACAAGATGATTATATTTTGTTGAGTGTCGATAACAACAAAGTCGCCCATTCTTGCTAGTAAAGCACTACCTATTCGGCGAGGATTATGCTAAGTTATTCCTTCAAAAGGGGTGGAACTCAGGTTTCCGGTCTCGCATTATCTATAGAGGGCGGACATTTACTGCAAGCGATTCTAAAATCTTTTCGCAAAAAAGTTTTTGGTTCAAAAGTGAACTTTAGCATTGCTTTTCATCCATCAAACAGATACCAAGAAATGGTACTAATACTTACCTTACGATAATTTGCTGTTTTGTGTGATAGTATTTCAAAAGAGAATTGGGATGACACATACCTCTACAGTGCTTACAACACAAGGTCTATTCGGCATCTCTAAATGGCTCATATAAAGCTCTTTCTGGGAAAGATGCGATCGCCTATTGCGAGTTCGGAGTTGGTGAAGTAGGATTATTAAGACCAGATCTAGTTTCCAAGCTATGTAGAAAGTGAAAATGATTCAATAGAGATTGATAACGTCACAAAGTCTTCAAATGTCCTACAGAGATGTTAAGAGAAGACCTTTAAAGTTTGAAGTGGATGATTGGGTGTAGTTTAAAGTTTGACACGTGAAGGGTGTTATGAGGTTTGGTAAGAAGGGGAAACTTAGTCCATGATATATTGATCCTTTATAATCTCCAAGAAAGGGGAAAGGAAATGTGGCTAATGAATTGGAGATAGCCCAGAATTAGTGTGGTTCATCGGTATTCATATTTCTATATTGAGAAGTGTTTGGGTGATCCTTCATTGATTTTATAACGCAACTGAAATGTTGGGATTAAGATAGATAAATCCATATTGACCAATTCTTGGTTCAATGTGAATTGTCAGGTCTTTTGGAGGAACCAATTAATTAGTTGAAAGAAGTGACTTGGTAAGCTAAGGAGGATATGAAGAAGTGATATCCACTGGATCCACATCTCTTTGAATAGAGGGACAACACTATCAAGGTATTCATTCTCCTCTTAGCGTTTTATAAGACCATTTTACATGTATTACTCGGTGTGTGTTGGTTAATGCTGAAATGATATTACTAACTCTACTACCCATACTTATTAAAAGAATTCCATTCAGGATGAATTTTCACAAGGTGGATGATATTGTAACTCCGTCGTAAACTTCGTAATCCAAATACTAGGATTAAAAACCAAGAATAAGTTTTTTGGAAAGAATATAGGAAAAATCAAGAAAATTTCTTAAGTTTTAAAAATGAGTTTTACGGCCATAACATCTAACTCATAAAGATTTAGGGGTAGTTCTATACATGGATGGAAAGACCTCGGGAAAATCTTTCCAACAGCTCCAAGTTTTCTTATTTTTGAGGTCGTATGAGGGATATATGCCTTTCAGAAGTTGAGTTGTTGGGCTGAGGAAAGTCCAATCTGGATTTTAGTGTGGGTAAAGTAGTCTTTTCATCCTATTAATTCCTAATTCATTTAAAGGATCAAATTGGGGTAAAACTAAGTTTTAGTTTAGATTAGGGGAAGACTTTTTACTCTTGGGATTTGGGAGAAAGAGAAAGAGAAGAAAGAGCAGGATTTCATGAAGAATGCCAAGAGATTCTAGTGGAATTTGTTATGGGTGATCCCTATTAAGGTATGTGGGATCTTTCATTATGGGCTAATTCACCTACACACCAATTTGTTACAATTCAGCGAATTTGTGAATTAATTTCTTGTTAAAAAGTTAGGTTCTTGAAGAAAGGTTTTGATTTCTTATTGAATTGATTGTAGGATGCCTTCGTGGGTTAGATTTTTGTTTCTTCAAGTTATTTTGAGTCGAATTCAGCAGTTATTGATGGTACCAACAGGAACAATCATTTCATGAAAGATCTAGGGAGGTTGGAGATCTTTGAGATGAAAAACGAGTTGAAAAATTCGTCATACGTACCTAGGCAGGGGAGGCGCGCCAATAGTGCGCTAGAAATTGGCCTTGGTCAACCAAGGATTGGCGAGGAGCACCACCACTTTGCCAAAATCAAGCCTCAGTCAACTGAGGCTAGCGCGGCACGCAACCAGTATGCCCAACCCTGTGTTTTTTGTCTTCTTATCGTAGTTTAGTCATTTTAAGCCTTCCAAGGTACATTAACATCTTCCAATGATTCTAATTACTTCAAATGATTTCTAAATACCTAGAAATCATCAAAGAACACAAATCCAAACCTTGAATCCATAAACCATTCAATTAAAGTTAAGATCAAAGTCAAAGAAGTTAAGAGTCAAGTTAAAAAGATAAGAAGCAGGTCAAAGTAAGTTCTTAAATTTCCAAGAGTCTTTAACACACCTTTTAAACTTTGTTTTAGTACTCAAGTTACAAGTTAAACTAGAATAAAGAATTGACTTCATTCTCAAAAGTTATAAGGGGACTATGTAATCCCTAAGAGTTAAATGTTTTCACATTTAAACAAGTAAAGATCCTTCGGGCTACTTTTCAAATAGAAGAAAAATATCTTTATTAAATGAAGCAAGCGGGGAACTATGATTTCCGAGAGAGGTATTAAAGCTAAGTTTTGAGTACTAATCTCAAACCACAGAACCAGTATGTTTTAAAAACATAAGAGCCAGTATAAATTTTTTAGGAGTAGTATTAAGCACCGATGTGGGGGTGCGAGTTCATATTAACTCAAGTCTCCATGTAAACCATTTAGCCATCATGGGTAAAAGAGAGGAATACTTCTTAGATGAACCCTTTTCATAGTATACTAGTGGATCCATTAGGACGTTTAGGTCCTATACTCTAGAAAGGTTAGGATGGTTGGGCAGCGTAAGTCGATTAACGTTGTATCATCATTATAGCTCTTAAGTGATGGTTATCGGTTAGATAAGCTCCCATAAAAGTATTGTATTTCATATACATCAGTTTTTTGCATTCTTCAATACATCTCAGAAATTATTTGTATACTTTTATACATTTAGTGTTTACAACATGTTTGAGTCAGTATTCTTCATATTGCATTTACTTTTAAACTGCATATATTGAATAAGAGTTAGAAAATCCTGAGTTGAACAGAGCCAAGGTAAGTGTTCTTCTTACTCCTTTTCAAGCTTAAGTGTCGTTTAGCATTCAACTCGCATACTCTTACATTCAATGTACTGATACAGTTGGCCTATATCGTCTTATGATGCCGACACATGCAACGAGAATCGACACCCAGCGCACCGTTGATCCAGTTGAGCATCCCAGAGTCAGTTGGTGAGCCTACTTGCATTCTGGAGGAAATCTCTTATTTCTTTCTAGTTAGTTCAATATAATCTTGTGTGGTTTATCCTAACATTCATCTAAGTCAGTTTAGAGGCTTCACAGACAGTTAGTAGTTCAACAGTCTTTACATTTTCATTCTTATGTTAAAGACTTGTGTTGTCATTTTGGCCAAGTTGAACGTTTAAACTTTTAAAACATTTGATATAGTTTTACTAATCAGCTAAGTTAAGTTATTTTATCCTTATAAGTGTGATTGTTGTCTTCCATTGAGATAAGTAAGTCAGGCCACTGGTTCGCTCTAGGCCATCAATGGTCGCCGACTGTTAGTCCCGTCTAGGGTGTAGTCTCGATGTGTTACACCACTTTCGATTTGAGGAAGAAGAACTTTTTTTTCAAGTCTCCCATAAAACCCTCTCTAAACTTGAGAGAAAATACAAAACTAAAGTTCTAAAAGTGAAAAATTATAATAACGGTTGGACTCTTCAAAAATAATAACCAAGGTTAGTATTTGTAGTTTTTAGATTTAATGTTGGTGAATCCGTTCAGTGACTTTAGTCGTGAATCACCGAGTGATTCGGTGATTCTCACTTCTGCTAATTCACCGTCACTTGTGCTTTGCCTTCATTGTCTATGTGTACTGTGACTTTGGGCGGAATACTTCTTCCTCGCAGAACTATTATCCTTTTCATTGCCTTTTGAATCCACTTCCTTCAAGGCTTTGCTTACTAGAACAAAAGGCGAAATGTCTCTATTAGGCGGAGCGCCAAGTGTGCTTGGCGATGCTAGGGCTTCAACTTCAGCTATTTTTCTTCCTTTTTTTTTCCATTTTGCACCTAAGTGTCCATGCTTACACTAGAACTCTAAATACTAGAAACTTAAGAGTTTTCATCAAATATTGAGATAAAATGAGCAATTGAGGACACTATTTCATTAAATTAAAGCCCTTAATGAGTCCAATTTGAGGACTCATCAACACCCCAACTTAAAATTTTGCTTGCCTTCAAGTAAAACTCAAGTTCAACAGTTCAAATAAAATATCTCAAATAGTGCTACACAAGGCTCAAGCATGAAAGTACAAACCAAGACTCAAATTACGCATGCATAACTCAATTGTGTACTCAAATATTCAATTTCTAACACACCATCATCAAAGATTATCATGTTCACAATACTTGCTACTAATGCAAGTTCAAGCTCAACAAAAGTATCTAGATGCCCTCACACCAAGAATGATTCCATATTCACACACAAACAGAGAGGAACTTTAACATCCGGAATCACTTTAACATCCGGAATCAGATGCAATACTCACACTTACAGAGAGGAACACACTGCCTGTTTTCACCCATATGTTTGCCCTTATTTTCCAATCGATCTTCGGTTCGGCTCACCAAAATCAAAAGATCTTTCTAAGGCTTGTAATGGGGTCGAGTGTAAAGGTATGATCGTTATTTAGGCTCAGTAACTTTTTCCCCATAACCCTTCTTGAACTTACCAATTCTTTTTCAAGTTCTTGTAAGTCATCTTTTTATTTGTCTCTATGGATTGTGTGGAGACCCAATTTCGTTCATGTTTTTATTCCACAACTTTTTATTTTTTCTTTTTTTCTTTTCTTTTTCTTTCATTTATTTTTTTATATGGTGAATTTCTATTTTTCCGCACCACGACATTTTAAGGAAGACTTTTATTGCACTTCTTGACTTCTTCTTCTTTTTTTAACCACATCCCCAACTTAGGCTTTTGGCCTAAGTTGTTTATTAACTTTAAACCACAAATCAAGAGAATTATAGGTGGTAGATCACGTAAGGTTTTGGGTTCATCAAGGTTTTTCCAAAGACAGGTAAGGCTCAAAGGGTGTTTAAAAGAGTTTCACACACTCACGGATAAGATACAAAAGAGGTATATGTCAAGTTGGCTCACACTTTTTAAAATTGCCTAAGATCATCTATAGAGGACACCTTTATAAATCAATCATACTAACCAAAAAAATTCTAGGTTTATTAATGCAAGGTTCAAGGTAAGCTCATCACACAAGATATTGACACTTAAGTCAACCAAGACTACACACTTTAACTAGTGTGCAAAGGTACTTACAAAAGAATCAATTCGATAAATGGCTAATCATAACGAGATTCAAAGAGTTCACATATTGTCTATGCTACTTCATATGTTCTCATTGTAGCTGCACATTCATGTTTGTTCAATTGAGAGCATTATTCAAGTCATCGGTATTATCAAAACTGAGACTCAAATTTTGTACAAGAACAACCACTTTCAACACAAGAGGTGGAAAAATTTTCAAAAATAAAAATTTTCAGAATGGTCAAAATTATTTTAGAATTAGAACCCAAAAGACAGCCATTAGATCAACAATCGCAAAAGCAATTTTAAAATGCAATTTCGAATAGACAACCCAAAGATATACACAAAACACGTAAAAATTCATAGCAAGCAAAACAAGGTGGGCCTCACCCCACTACAAAAGAAATATTTATCCTCAAATATACAACAATAATTTAGAGGTCAAATTAAAGAAAGACAAAAATAAGGGTAAAGAATAATCCTAGTTAGGTAGTCGTTTCGAGTTGGAGTCTTTCAGCAGATGTAGCATTCAACAGAAGGTATGGTGGAAACATTGGATGCATTGCTAAGTCATTCATCAAGCTCCGTACAAATTTTATCAATATTACAATGCGCCTTTCTTCAACCCACGTTTTATAATGCTTCATCATTTACCTTTTTTTTGTGTTAACCTGCAGCTTTTCCAGATTGCTCCATCCAGCGACAACATTTTTACTTCTGGGTCGTTTGGTGCATCGCCAAATAGATTGTACTTCACCGAGATTTGAACTTCTCATCAAGCTTGGATGTTCAAACAGTGGGACTTATTGGGTCGATGATCTGGTGGGCGAATTGCCAACACTTTCTTGGTCTCGCTGAGTTTTACAAACTCCAGATTTTGAAGATAGATGATCGTCGGTGTCTTCGACAACCCGCCAAGTGGGTCTGATGCTCGCCACTTTGCACCTTTTAGTACCTACCACACTTCAACCTGCAAAACTACATACTAATTATTTTAGCGATATGAACATAATAAATACTATGGGATTTTTGGTTGTATCTCAAACAGTGCCTGAGTTAACGTCCCAGTACGATCAAAGTCAATGCTTCAAGCTTCATAGTTGAAACCACCCACATTATGATTGGCAACCCTTGGTTTTCTTCTGAGTGAATATGAGGTGACGCTTGCTCCACAAGATTTTCTAGCTACTGGACTGCTTGGGAGTGAGACCAAATTATGTGCTTTATACCTTCAGTTTCCTTTTTTAGTTCTTCCAGCACTCCATCTTGTTCACTCAACTTGATGAGAATGGCTGAGAAGAAACTCATCAATGGTTTCAAATTTGTGTCCCTATGGATCTTTCTTTCACTAAGAGAGGTACATTTGTCTTTTCTCTTGTGTTGAGCTTCAATGTTAATCACTCTCTTAGAAAATCCCTCCACTTGTGTCCTCAGCACAGCCAACATAACATCCTTCTTCATTTCTTGCTCAGCGTCGATCATGTGGTCTAACAACTGGGCGTCTATCATATAGGGCAATTGTGCAATTCCTTTCGAGATTATTTTGTCAAGAAACTGCTTGTTTCTGGGGCAGAGGCTTCTGTACAAATAGTCTAAAGTGATCATGTCAAGATTGCAATGGTTAGGGACTTGAGTGATTATCCCTTTTAACCTTGCCCATAATTGATGTATTTTCCCCCTCCATTTTCTTGAACGTCAGTATACGGTCTCGGACCCTCATTACCTCTAGTGGGGGGCGGAAACTCCATTGGTAAGTGATCACTCAATTCGCTTACACGCTGCTTCAAAGCACACTTTCCCGAAGCAAAATTAAAAGTAAGGTTAGCAAAACTATGACTAAAACAGAGCAAAAACTATTTTGACTACATTTTCATGTAAACCACTGAGCGCCAGTGGAGCCAATTTGATTCTTCACATTGTTTTATAATTTATGATCAACGACACTATCCTACGATTTGAGTGTGTACGAATCGAAGCTAGTATAGTAAACCAACCAAAGGTTGGGTCGTGTCACAATGGGGTGGTAGTGAAAATAGTAGTCAACTAAAGTTTCTTTCTAGTTAGTAGTAGTTTAAGATATTTTCGAATAAAGCAAAGTAAATTCAATTTGTGATAGCAAAGTGTCAAATATCGAAAAGTATTTTTTTCTCTAGTAAAAACAATTAAAATAAAGAAAAAATCAAGTATGGGGGAAAGTTCTTGGGGTGTGACCGCAATTTATGTTGACGTAAATCAATGGGTACATGCTTTCTATAGAAAACTTTGCAAAATAACGGTAACTAGGATAAGCTTTAGGTGAAAGTAAATTCCCTCTCGAGCAACTTACTCCATATCAAATGGGTTCCTCTTGGACACTCACTTGTCTAATGAAGACCAGTCTGCTCCTTATCCACACCCACTCTTTCTACGAAGAGTGATTGGATATGGGATAAGGGAACACCGTCTCGGGCTGAGCCTCATGTCGCCCCACTCCTTAGGACATAATCTAGTAGTCTTGGTTTCATGACCTCTTTCGAGAGCAAGCCAAAAATACATGGGTGATTTTTCATTTGCAACTATAAACCAATTAAATTAAATCACAATCACTAGGTCAAATCACCATAAAATGCATCTAATCCCATCAGCAAGCAAGACCCAACAATAATATCAACACATAGTTTCTAAATCACACCCTGAGAATGGAGGTTTTACACACACATCAAGCAATAATGGAATACACCTAAAATGATAAATAAATCAAATTTGTATATGAAATTAAACCTTAATATGAGCAAAGGAATAAGAATCGAGAAGACACCACTTTCGGTTTGAGGAAGAAGTTCTTTCTTCAAGTCTCCCCCGAAACCCTCTCAAAAATAAGAGAAAATACAAAAACTAAAGTTCTAAAAGTGAAAATTGATAATAATGTTGTAACTCTTAAAAAATATAACTAAGGCTAGTATTTATAGTTTTCAGTTTTAGTGTTAGCGAATCTATTCGGCAACTTTAATCGTGAATCGTCGAGTGATTCGGCAATTCGCCTTTCTACTAAATCATTGTCGCTTGTGCTTTGCCTTCATCATCTATGAGTGTAGTGGCATTGGGTGGAATACTTCTGCTTCATGGAACTATTCGGCGAAGCGCCGACTGCTCCTTTTCATCGTCTTTTGAATCCACTTCCTTTAGGGCTTCTCTTGTTGGAACAAAGGGTGAAGTGTCTCTATTTAGAGGATCGCCAAGCATGTTTGACGATGCTCAGGCTTCAACTTCAGCTCTTTTTCATCCTTTTTGTTCTCATTTTTCGCCTAAGTGTCCATGCTTATACTAAAACTCCAAATACCTGAATCTTAAGAGTTTTCATTAGATATCAGGATAAAACGAGCAATGGAGGACACTATTTACATTAAAATAAAATTCTAAATGATTCCAATTCGAGAATTCATCACATTTATGCAGGTTTACAAGAACAAAAATAGGAAATAGATGAAACATAACGAAAATACCAATTCGAGTTCGGAGAAACCACTGTGTTTTCTTAAGAAATTTAATCCCCTCAAGTATTGATGTTACAAATAAATTCCTCCCAAAATAATATAGATTAACTAATAGAGAAGTAGCGGTAACTCAAACTTCGCTAATTTTAGTGAACGCAAGAACAACAACAACAACACACACATACTTAGTCGATCGACAATTTTATTTATGTAAGAAAATATTTGCAGAGATATTTCAGTGTTCAAACAAAAAAGGACTCTCTATATATATTCATTTGCAGCAAGGAAAACATCTGTTCATACCCATTTTTTCTAAAACATTGTGTCTTTCTGGGAAAAGTAACATCGCTTCAGAAGGAACAAATTCTTTCAAACGAATTTACCGTTACACACAAATTTCAAATAGTTCGTTGTGAAATTAATTTTTTTATAACATTCTGAAATGAAATTGATTAAAAAAAATTTGTCCAAAAAAAATTATCAATCAATCACATTATTTGTCAAATTCGAATCCAAAGTCAAAGCAAAAGTTGAGCTAGTGACGACGACAACAGCATGAGGGAACACCTTCTTCTTAACCCTTTAAGAACGAAAGAAGTGTTTTCTAATTTAAAGACAACAATTTTCATTTCTTCTACCAATATGGGAAAAATGACTTTTGATTTGTAATTTGCAATAACTTTTAATTTTCCTTCAAAAAATGATTACCTCACCTTTTATATTTTCTCTTCTTATTTCTCATTCACTCCTTGCTAAAACTCAAAACCTACTGCCTTAAATCCTCACTTCTCACTAAGTTAGTTTTATGTGAATGTGGATCCCCAGGAAAGGAGAACATGATTTTTACTCAATTAATTACTATCACTTATTTAAAACTCTTTTTTAGTTAAATACTTCATCATTTTTATACGGGGGAAATGATTTCACCAGGCAAAATCGACCAAAATCAAAACTTAACTTCGTTCTTGCAAATAAATAATTGTTGTTCCAACAATTTTATTTATTACACTGATTTTCTAAAAAAATTTTTTTAAAAAAAAAAAAAAATTTTACATGCAAATGAAAGATAATTAAATCTAATTAGAAAACATCGATTCCTTCTACGTTCTCTGTACAATTTTTCTCAACTGAATATTCACGGTCACTAATGTTTCACATTGTTGCATTTCAAATATTCTCTATTTGTGTCACAAATTATGTTAGTTGAATCATATACACGAGTCCTAATGGGGGAAGTAATAATTTACCAATTTTATATTCGAGGTGAAACATTAGCACATCTCGCAGGAGGAAACTCTACAAAAAAAGACGAAGAAGGGTAAGATGACATATACAAAACACAAATATGATAAACTATTCTCTAAACCGTACTCTCCACAAAATACCCAAAAAGATATATTCGTAAACCCCCCACAAATTAAAGTACTTACAAAGGCCGTCTAGATTACCAAAAAACAAACATATACAAACCATTTACAAGAATGTATAGAAACTATATACAAATACAAACTTTTTTTTTCTTAAACCTAAACCCTAGAGCAAAAAGATACCAAAAACCAAACGAAAATATCACTTTGATATATAGATCGAAAATCATGAAATAAAAATTTACTACAAAAAAATTAAAAATCATCCTACGAAGTTATCAGTTGACATGTAAATGAGGTATGGTAGGGTAAGGTAGGAATAGATTTAATTGGAAAAAATCATGTCGCGTAGATTACATCACAGAATTAAGTGGACACTTAAAATTTACACCGGAAAAGTACAAAATGGCTCTTTTTCAACGTTAAGGACAACGACATCTTAAAATAGATTGAAATTTTACATTCTTGACTTAAATTTTATATAAAACAGGAAAAGTTATTATTCAAAATCAGATATCACTTTTTGATGATTTAACACAAATAATTCATGTGGCTTTTTCTTCTTTTTTTTTTTTTTTGTTTTTTGGGGGGTGGTTGCTACCATAATTTTTTTTTTTTTTTTTTTCCTTCTTCTTCAATTTTGCAGTTTCAATATTTTCCTAGATGTTGATGGAAATGAATTTCAATAATTTGGCATACGGCAATAAAAGGCGGGGGGTGAGCGGATAACTCCCACAGTTTTCGAAGACATACATTCTAAGATATTCATTACATCGATATAAAGTAAATATCGGTTTATAATAAATAATTCTTTGATTTTATTTTTAAAATAAAAAATTTATAACATATAAACATGAGAGAAACTTATTGGTAATTACTTTAATTTAAAACCAATAAAATTCAAATATTTATAAGAATATCAATCACTAATTTAAATGATGACTCATTGATGAAAGACAAATTTACTGTGCAACCACACTAATTCAAGTTCTAGTTATCAAATAATTATTTATTTGAGAAGCGATAAAATAAAGTTTGGAGGTGTTTTTTTTTTTTGTAATTTTGTAAAACATGATAGAACATTTAGTGTAATAAAAGGAGTTTACAACAAATATTATAACTAAGGACAAAAAAGTCATTGTTAAGTTATTGCACTTGGCTATTCTTAATCCTAGATCACTATAATCATTGACTAGTCTGTAGCTAAATTTGACCTATAAATTGAAATTGATTTTAATTAGTAAAAAATTTAGGACATCCCATAGTTAATCAATAATTACATTCTGTCCCGACAAATTTAGTATTTAGAAAAATCCCTTTAAATTTGTTGTTCTGTGATACGTAGACTCTAGGGATTACATGGTAAATGGATACATGGTAAGTTTAAAATGTTGAGAAAAAAAAATGGGGAAAGGAGGAAAAAGGAGAAAAAACCGGTACAATTAATGGTAATGTTGTTACTAAACAGATTAATTTAAGGTAACAGATCATTAATCACATAAATCAGGGACGTAATTGGATATTGATTTCAAAATTTTGGAAACAAAAATCCATTGTCATTCCCCAATTGGCATTACTCATTTGGTCTTTACTTAATCCTGCAAATACATTGACAAACGACAACGTACATGTATAGTGAATTAAATAAAACTTATTAACATTGATACAGTCTCAATACAGGTATCAGAAAACATTGACTAAACAAAACATACACACTGATCTATATGTATATCAAGTACAGCTGAGGAAGCCATTTATTAAACATTAGTGAATGAACATTATACAATGTTCAAACCATGTAATCAGTGTATCAACTAAACACACTAATAACTTAATGATACATTATAACGTTCATAGGATCAGGCTGAAAGACTTTTCTATTTTCTTTCCAATTTTTCATGTCGGACTCAGATATCCTTCTATTAATTAACGGATTCATACTATGATTAGTAAATAGAACAATGAACAAACAAACAAAAAGAGAGAAAAATATACGAATGATGATGGATTAATAATAAAAATGCTTGGGTCAAACGATTAAGATTAGGAAGAAATAGACGAGTGGATTCGAATAAAAAGAAGAAAAGAATGATGAAATTGTGGTATTAAGAAGAACTGAAGATGATTATGGAAAAAAAGAACTGAAACCTTGAGGAGTAAGAAAAAAACCGGTAGAATAGAAGTTATTAATGGACGTTGTTCTGCGTCTGGAAATTTGTTACTTTTTTAAATTTCAAATTTTTTGAATTTTGAAATTAAAAATTCAAAATTTGGTCTTTATTTAAATTAATTTAAATTGAATATTTCAAAATCCAAAAGGATGAATAAGGTTGAGTGTTTAAATGGATAAAATTAAATTCAAAAAAATGATTTTAAGAGTTGAGTGTTTAGTGGAGAAAAAAATAGATAGCATTAAAATTGGGAAATTGTGTATTATAGGGAGAGAGAATGTAATGTATCTAAAACTACACTAAAATTAAAAAAAAGGGAAGATGTAATATTTAAAAAAAGTAGGGAAACTTTAGAGAATATTAAAAATTATAGTTGTGTATTTAAGTTATTTTTCCTTTAAATTATTTAGAAAAACGGCGGAATACACAACATTTAAATAAAATCTCAATGGTCAAAATATTTGTATGTCGTAAATAATTTCAACTCATTATTATAAAGTTGACCAATGATAAAATGTCTTGGTCAATATATTCATGTAATTTGAAAGAAATATACAAAATTTAAGCATACACGCTACAATTATAAATAGGAAGAAGGTACTCATATCTATATCCACTAAATCATACGAAGAAATAAAATATCAAAGATCTCTCCATAAATTTACTAACTTTATTTGTTTGTACTTGTCTTGTCTATTTTCATGTTTCTCACACCGTCATCGGCATTTCACCACTCCTCCTCCATCACCATTACCATTAACATCAATGCCTCAACAATTAATATTCAATAATGTCAATCTCGATTCTATTACATGAACACCATCACCATCATCAATGTCTCAACAGTTAATATTCGGAAAAGAATCTAAAATACCTTCAAAGTATTGGAAATAGTATAAAATTACCCTTTATAAATATTTATTTATAAATAGGTGGATAAAAAGTTATTTTGTACCATTTTCAATACTTCAATGTTATTTTAGGCCCTTTTCCGATTAATATTTAACAGTTCCAACTTCAATTCGACCACATTGGCGCCACCATCACCTCCACCAATGCCTCAACCATTAATATTCAGTAGTATCATTTCTAATCAACCACCCCAATCATGGTTGGAGATGGGATTTTATGGTCATTCAGTTACACTTAATTTTTATTTGACCAACAATCAAGAAATTGTTATAGATATGCAATATCTTGTGTTTCTAGCTCAAATTATAACGAAAGGGCTGAGATTATGGAAATAAGAATATAGAAATGACATGAACTTTTCATTACTGGATAATTCAAAAATTCCAGTAAATCTCCCTTATCGCTCGAGCTTCCTTTTTGCACCCCAAACAACTAGAGGGACATGTACTTGAACCCTCAATTCAATCCCAGATTTATCCATCAGTCTTGCTGATTGAGGCCAAACTTTCAAACCTTCCAGTAGTGGTATTCATGAAAGTACCCCACAAATTGAACAAGACACAACTCCTCTGCCAACAATGACACTCCGATAAGGAATTCACCAAAAAATGCATATTCTTAACTCAGTGAAATACTTCATCGTAGAGGAGGAATAAAAAAAAAGAAATGCATCCTCAAGTGTCTAGTAAGACTCAACAAGTGCACCATGAATATCAGAGTCATAAAGAACCCTAACTCCAAAAAAAATTTGTAGTCCTTTTAGTGCCAACACTTGTGAACCTTCCATATGATGAAGATGAAGCAAACGAAGAACCCCAAAAATGAGTCTAATGATATGAATTTTCATGGATCTGAACACTCTGACTTCATATAACTTTTAGATCTATGCTTGACTATTGTCGCCCAACTATGATTTTGCTCCTGGAGACTCAAATGACATATCACCAACACCTCACAGATGACTTTAGCTTCAGTGATATAGCTAATGTTCCCGCTGTGGAGGAATGATACTAGTCTGGAAAAAAGGAGTTTGTTTTGGTTTGATGGACTTTTAATCAACAACGAGGAGATACATTGCACCATTGACGTAAAATTATTTTATTAAATTTATGCTAGCTCAAGTACAATAATATTAGATATCAATTGACTTTGATGTTACTTAATTTATGCTAGTTCAATTACAATAGTATTAGATATCAATTGACTTTAATAGATAACAGATGTTTTTTTTCACAAAATATAATACTTCTCATAATACAAATATCCAATATCATACATATAACACCTAGTTAAATGCTTACCAATCTATACATTTTAGTACATTGATTTTTTTTAATTATATAAAACAACTTCTAAAACATTTCTTTTGAATAAAAAAATTCAATTATGTACTCAATTATTTAGGTCATTTAAGGCCTTGGATTAGGGTGGTCTTCGCCCATTACTTTTATCTAAATTAGTGGAACATTACCAAGGTTACTAACGGAATATCAAATAACTAAACCAACTGCAACTTGTACTCTAATATTTATACTAGCAGGGAAAGCCCGTGGGACGCACGGACCCAATATGACAATTTTGGTATCTTATTTGTATTAGATAAAAAATTAGAATACACAATTAGAATTTTTGAGGATGTAAGCCCCAATTTTATTCATTTTGTTGTATATGTGATCAAGAACTATTGAGAATAAAGCAGTTAGATTTTTCTCTTGGAAAGACAAATCTGCACAATTTCCAAGCGTACTTCAAACCTCAAAACATATAGTTAGTTTGAAAACCTCAAAAGACAAACGAAAAGCACCAAAAGGACTACAAGTTGAACATTTGGCTTCAAACCTCAAGAGATAAGTGCAAATAGCTTAAAAAATTTACTCGGACTTATGAACTAAGCGTATCAGCTGGTACATTCCATTCTACCTTTTTCCAACAACGAAAACACTACCAGATAACTCCTAATTATCAAAAGACTCTCAGACTCTATCTCAGACTACAAGTAACTAATAATCTTGTCATACAAAAAAAAGTAATTGTATTGTCCTTTTCTAAACCCTATAACTTTACAATTTTATCGCCTAAAAAGGCTTTCAAAATAATTGAAACTACAATTGAACAAGGAAATGTGAATTAATATATGCTCTAAGGTTGATAATATCTTTGAAATGAAGAATCCATTAATTATATAATTCTAAAATGAAAATCAAAAATTGAATTCATTAATTATGAAATTTATTTGTCCTTTTCAAAAGACGTATGTTGCTGGTTGGACTCGAACCAAGCGCTTGAAGACCATTTCTTTAGTACAAGTTGTTTCAATAAATAATAATTTTTACTTATAAGTTCACCAAATATTCTCTTATTTTAGAAAAGCCAAGCAGAAAATGAGGGAGAAGTTGAGTTTGACCGAAATACTACAACTATTCTCAGCCAAAAAGAACAAAAGAAAATAAGTACTCACTGCTATAGCTGAATTTGTGCAACACATGTGGTTTGCCAAAATTACTCATAGTGCACGTTTTCCTATGAAAATACACAAAGAATTAACCCTTAGCAGCAATAATTAACAATCACAAAGCTTCTGCAACAAAATTATAAGTATATAAAAAGAATATAAACTCTTATCTCAAGGTCTACGTTTGTTCAAACTTTTATGTGACCATATTTAATTGAACAATTACATATATTAAGTAGAAAAGCAAGGACGACACAACATATCATATAGTGAATCCTTGTTTAATGTACTAACCAAAGTCATCAAAATTCTTGTGAGGCACCTTTGAATTGGGATAACATGTATTCAAGATCCTTATTTTAAGGCTTGGGATAGTTGATTGTAGTTATTTGTAAATGCTACAAATCTATGACAAAATATTTGGATCGAATATGTATAGATGTTGCGGGTTCAAGTAACAAAATGACTCACTGATTATTTTGAGTCATTGATAATCTTATTGGCTAATAATTTGTTCATCTCTATCCCCAAGAATGCACAGACATATCAAAATAAATAAATTTTTCGAAAGATTTATTTATTCCAAAATTACAAACTTTAGGCCAAAAGGGAATACAAAGTAACATGAAGAATGGTGTGAATTTCAACATTCTTGATATTTTAGTTAACATAATGATAACCTGCACAGATAAAATAAAAAATAAAAGTATGAAATGAAAATTCAAATGGTATATAAAGAGATGGAGAAATAAATATTGGTGAAAACATTTAATTACCTGATATCTGCTCGTCTTACAATTGGAAATTTGAGTTTTTCTCCATATTCAACTTGCCATCCTCCTACTTGCCCTCTGTGAAACCATGCCCCATATGGTACGAAGGTCTTGAACTTGAGATCCCGAGCTAATTCACGAACTAATGTTGTTGAACCTATTAGTGGTACCACCGAATCTTGATCCCCACTTTATGTAGTAATTAATCATATTGATTAGAATAATAGCATATCGTAAATGAGCGAATTCAAAATTTAAATTAGAAAAAGAATTAAGATTGGCCGTATAATATTAGGTAAGGGAAAGTAATGTGTGACATGATGACAATCGAGCAGAGAGAAAATCTATTATCTATAAACTATAAACTTACTTAGCCCCTTTTATAATAAACAAATCAAAGTCGCTTACACAGAGAAATGGATCGTACACAAACCTACAATAACATAGAAGGACCTTGATTCTGATTGTGCAATTGCTCTAAACAACTCTCTTTGATAAGTAAATACTCTCAACTTTCAGCTCGTGAAGTAGAAAAACTAACATGTTGTAAAGTACTATACAAATTGATACCGAATTCTAATGGAAGATCGAAACATTTACAAAAAGAAAGGAAGAAAATAAAAATTTTAAGAAATGTGAAAAATAATTAGTAAGATTAACATACCTCACATCAACGCCAGCAAGTTTGGGGGTCAAATATTCGTTAATATTCTTTACAGCATTGAGGACCCCTTTACCACCATAAAGGTTATTGTCACCGTATCTGAGCTCCAATGCCTCATATATCCCAGTGGAAGCTCCACTTAGAACCGCCGATCGGTAAGTAGATCATCACCAGTGACCAGATCAACCTCAACGGTAGGATTTCCCCTGCAATCTATGATCTTCTAATGTTTTAAGTCTGTACGGGCTAGGAACATGACCAAACTAAAGTTAAATAGCATATTGCTCTTGGCCTGCACCTAACAATTCACATATTGGAGTACAGAACATGTCCCATGTAGAATAAAGTCAGGAATATGGAGACATAAGTAAATATTAACACTCAATTTTACGGCTTATAACAAGAAAAAGAAAATCTTGAAATGCCTATCCTCATAAACGAACATGTAATGTGTGAATATGAATTAGTTGAATCTCCATATAGATACTAATTACCAAATGAGAAATAATCACTTCACCAAAACCCCCCTAAACTTACACATCTTTAACTAAATACACCTTTGAAAATAGGAGGCAGGTGTTCCATACCACAATGAAGTCTCACTAATAGATTTTCATCGCATAAGGTTTCATTTGGGGAAGCCCTGTCCTTGACCCCTCGGCTTGATCTTGCTAATTTCTATACAAACGTAATTAAGTAATTGTCGTCCAATAAGACCATAAAAAAATGCTATATATGTTTTTCTTCTAGACAAATATCATAATGAGATCTTTTCCTGGTACATGATGATGATAATTATGCTATCGAGATAATTTTGGTGCACTTTGATCATGGGAAAAAATCACCTCGTATTTTTATTTCTGTTGGAATTTGAACTTAAAAGATCATCATGGTTATCAATGTATGCTTACTGACCCCTAAACTACAATGCCGACAACACTTATACAAAACAAACAGGAGAGAAGGAAGAAACCAATAACAATCACCACAAATTTATTCCAGAAAAAAATTACAAAAATTGTAGCATACCAACATTGATAAAAACCTTAAAAGAGTTTATTGAATACAAACTCTCCAAATCATGGATTTTCTTTCACTTAATTACTAATATTTTTCAAAAGATAACAGAATAGGAAAGAAACAAGCATCCGCAAATAAGGTAAATACACTTACATGTATGAGTACAATACATCAATATATTAATTCACCGAGAACACCAGCGAACAGAGAAATTTCAAGGTAGAAGGTGATGAATTTGAGTAGGAGTGGGTCAAGCATATTAATGGCCTAAAACAAAAAATAAATGGAGCCTTAAACTTGAATTGTTAATAACTTTTATATAATTGATTTCTTGTAGTTTCAATTGATAATGTAATCATTCCTTTTTAAATTATTTTTCATGAGATAAATACTCTATAATAATGGTTAAATTTCTTCTAATCAATCATTTATTTTTATGAAAAATTATTGTTTGTTCTACCATCGTATTCATATTATTAATAATATACTTATAACATATTAATAGAAAAATTAGACCTATTACATTTTGAAGGCCTAAAAATAATGTTATTTTTTTAACACTGTCACGCTACTGACTCCGAATGAAGGATATGGGTCGTCGCATTCAATTTTAGAATGAGACATACAATTTTAGAAGACGCGGTAACATCAACTCTACTGGCAACTTCCAGTCTTCACCATAAAGAACTATAAACTATGGACCTTAAATCAATGTACCAATATTTGTGACACTTAAGAAAGTGGCATGCTGGGAGGATTAACGCAAAGGGGGATTTCTTTCTTATGAAAACAAAATAAAAATAAAAAATATTTGTAGAAAATCATGAAAACAAAGCTCAAATTGAAATGTTTTCAATGAACAAATGAACAACTGGTTACTGATCTTCTCAACTTCCTTGGCTTCAAATAATTCATTCGAAGGTCTCACTTCCGATATTTTTCGTCCCCTTAACAGCACAACCACAAGCATAAAAAAAAATTGAGAAGTTACAAAATACATGAAAAGACTGAAGAAATAAGAGAAGCAGAGTAAAATTTGGAGAACCTAAAATGGTGCACTGCAATGTGAAATCAAAATTTTGATCATTGAAAAGAAGAAGAAAATAGGGGTACAAGAGGTTTGCTTTGGAAATCATAAAGACTCTAGTAATAATGACATGGACCCCACTTATACAATACAAATTAAATTACTTTTGTACAACTAATTAGTGTGGTGTTCATCCTCATCAAAGTCTCACTTATAAATAAGAAGAATGTGTCCACTCTAAAACAATTAAAAAAAAAGTTATTACAAATATAGTTATTGCGTGCATCAGATTCTTCTTAACTACTTTTTAATTAAATCGATATATATAGCTTTCTTGGAAATCATACAATAGAATTAGCGGAAATTATTTAGGTGTGTACTTTTTTTTAAAATAATTATCATATTTGTCAACACTAAATTTTTTTTTACCATATATGACAATTTGGTTGAATTTAATTAAATTCACTTTATCTTTTTTATTTTTCACTTCCAATTTTCTCTCGCCCCTCGATTTTCTCTATCGCCCTGTCAAGTTTCCTCTCTGTCACTACAAATTTACCGAAGGTTAGTGTTGAGTAAGTTCTATTTTCTTAGGGTGATTGTACTGCAATCTGTGGTTTTTATTGGTCAGCTTTGCACTTAATTGTTCCTTTTTTCTACGCTTGCAATTGTGATCGTAAAGGTTTTATTTCTTCTTTTTGTGGGAAAAACTTTGTTTGTTAATTTATTTTGAGGTTTCATTTAATTCAAGTTCCCGTGAGTGTCCGGTAATTGTTCTCTTCTCGGTATTAAGCTCTCTTCTCTAATCAGTATGATCTCTTCTAACCTACTCTCTTCAAAGTGGTGTTGTTCTTATAGTTAGTTTAACTGAAAATTTTACTTGTCAATTTTCATCTTCATTCAATTTTTGATTTATTTATTGGATGTAGTATCTGCAAGCCATAATCACAATAGATATAGGTTAAATTCACTTGTTAGCATTTATAGAATACCACTTTAATTGGGGTTTAATTCACTTGTTAGCATTTGTGTAACATAACTTTAAATTTACTTGCCCGGTAATAATGCTCATCTATCGTTTGTGTTCTTGCTGCTATATCATTCAGTATTCAGTACAATTTCTCAATCTCTTTTTTAATTAGTATGATATTCTACCCCCATCTCTCTCTTGCAAAGGGTGCTTCTTCTAGCAGTTTGTTTTAACTGAAACTTTACTTGTTAATGTTCATTTTCATCACATTTTGGTGTTAAATTTATTACACTGGGTCGTATCTACAAGCTATCATCACAATAGATACAGGTTTAATTCACTTGTTAGCATTTGTATAATACAACTTTTATTCAGGTTTAATTCATTTGTTAACATTTGTGTAACATAGCTTTGATCAAGTTTTAATGATTCAGACTTAACCGTAAAATGTTTCATCTATTTTTTGTGTTCTTGCTGATAACCTATCAGGTATTCAGTTCAGTTCTCTTCTCTAATTAGTATGATCTTTTCTAATCCTCTCTTCAAAGTAGTGCTCTTCTAGAAGTTGTTTAACTAAAATCTTTACTTGTCAATGGTCATTTTTATTCAAATTCTGGCTTGTTTAGTGGGTGCAGTATTTGGAAGCCATAATCACAATAGATACATGTTGAATTAACTTGTTAGCATTTGTCTAATATAAATTTAATTTAGGTTTAATTCACTTCTTATAATTTGTGTAATATAGCTTTAATTCAGGTTTATTCACTTCCCCGGTAAAATGCTATCTTCGTTTGTGTTTCTTGCTGCTAATATATCCGGTATTCTTTCAGTTCTCCTCTCTAATTAGTATGATGGTCTTTATAACCCACTTTTTTTCAAAAAAGTGTGCTTCTTTAAGGCAGTTTTGTTTACTGAAACTTTTACTGTCAATGGTCATTTTTATTCATTGTGGCTATTTTTATAGGATGTCAGTGGTAACATCCCTACTCTAACATCTACTATAAGGTTTACGAAACCAAGAGTAAACATTCAGTAATTAAGTAGGGAAATCTGAAAATTTCAGCTTTCAAAAATGAGTTTTTGGTCAATTTTTAAAAAACTTCATAACTCTCAGACTCCGTATAAGTTTGGATGATTTCTTTATTAAGTTGTAAGCCCTTGGGAATACTTCCCACCGGACATCGAGTTTGGCTCAAATCCGATGTTTGTATGGGAAGATAGGGTCCTTTTGTAAGTTGGCGTGTTGCTTAGAAAAGTCCAATCCGAGTTTGTAAGGGTAATTATCTTTTCACCCTATATTGCCTAATTTTGTTTTTAGGTTATTAGGGTAGATACCAATTCCAAATCAGTTTTACAATGATTATAATGCTTTAGGGCTTTGGGAGAAAAGAGAACATAAGAGAAGATCGAGAACTTCCAAGAACTCAAAATCGTTGCGGTGGATTTCTTCAGGGAGTGATCCCATATCGCGGTTGTGAGATCATTCGGAGTGGATCCTTTCCAAACCCACACCCCAATGTGTTTAAATTTCGCAAGTTAGTGTACATGGATGATGATATAGGAGTTCTTGACGAAAAGTTGTGAAATTTTTTGTTGGTTTATTGTGGTCAATGTTTTTGGGACTATTAATTTGGTCATCTATTGGTATTGATTAGTTATGATTCTATCAAGTGTTTGGGAAGATCCATGGAAGTTTGGGAGTTTTAGAATTGAAATCGGAGAGGAAAGTTGGAAAACTCGTTGACAGGCCGTGGGGTGCCGCACGTACTAGAGCGCCTCAGGACAGACTTTGTTCGTTATTCCCAAGCGCCATACCAGCCAGACCACCTGAGGATAGTGTCTGTCCCTCAGAGCGCCTCTCAAGAACACAGAGAACTCCCTGGAGACGTGCCGTTCTTTTCCTCTATCTTCGTACAAGTTTCTAAGTGATTTAAACCTATTTTCCTGATTTGATTTATTCATGCAACACTCTAAGTACTCACCTAGCTGCATGAAATCATCGACGCAACATAGTATCAATGATTTCTTGAATCCCCGTAATCCAATTCAAGACAGTTAAATCAAAGTCAAGGAAGTTAAGAGTCAAGTCCTAAAAAATAAAAAGGAAGTCAAAGTAGTTCTAAAGCTTCAAGATCTTAAACTATTATTTTAAAAACTTTGTTTCAAGGTTCAAGTAAATAGTTGAAGTTAAATTCTCAATTCTGTAGGTAAATAAGAATTCTCCAAGAGTTAGTTTCGAGTAGGCAAGAGCCTAAAGTTGAGTCCTTTCTCGAGTCTAAGGGGAACTAAGTAGTCCCATGCGCTTAAACTAAATATTTTAAAATTTTTGAGAAATAAGCAAGCTAGACTTCCACAAAGCCTATGACTGTTTAGTGAAGAAAATGAAACTATTATTTCCAATAGAGGAGCTTTTAAAATCTAGTTTTGAGCACTAATCCTTAATCACACTAATCAGGAGATTTTTTTAATACATAAAAGCCACTATAATATATATATATATATATATATATTATATAATATATATGTAATTGGGTTTATTAATAGCACCGAGGTGGGGATGCAAATTCAGATTAATTAAGTCTTCACGTAAAACACACATAGTCGCCAAGAATTCTTGGTAAAGAAAAGATCATACTTTTTAGATAACCTCTTCATATTTTACTAGTGGATCCAATAAAGAAAACTTCAGTATCATAGATCGTATACTCTCGCAAAGTATATGATGGTCGGGCAGCGTGGGCCGAGTAACATTATACCATCACTATAGCTCTTAGGTGATGGTTGTCGGTTAGAGAAGCTCCCACAACAATATTGTATTTTCATATACATTAGTTATTGTATTTTAATATACATCAGTTATTATATTTTTATGTACATATCAAATATTATTGTATACTTGTATACATTGAGAGGTTTTAGCATGTTTTCAGTCAGCATTTCTTTTGTCAATAACTTTTAAAAGAAAATCATACAAATATATATTGAATAAGAGTAATAGATTTATGAGTTTGTATCAGAGCAAGTAAGTATTCCAAAATAAAAAATCTTAACTATAATTCCATTTTCAAGCCTATCGGGTTAATAAATAAATATCAGCTTTCCAACTTGCCAATACCTCGTTACTTTCAATGTCTGATGTTCCTGTAATGAAAACCTGCATCGTATAATGATCCAAACAACACATAACGAGCAATCGACATCCCCCAACCGCACCGTTGGTACAATAAGAAAAAAAAAAAAAAATTGGAAAAGACAACAATCCAGAGTTCAATTTGTGAGCCTCTTGCATTTAAGGGATATCTTTTTTATGATGTCTAGGTAGTTCAATATCATGTTGTGGGGTTTTGTACCAACCTTTCCTGTCAGTAACAGCTTCGAGGCTTCATAGACAGTAAGTAGTTCCAGTAGTCCCCTTTACTTTTTATTCTTAATATAATACTTGGTTGCCATTTTGACCACCTTTGAATGTTTAAACTTTTAAAACAGTCCAGATAATATTATTGTTTCAGTTCAATAAGTTCTTTGATTATTCTAAGTATGATTGTTATCTTCCGCATAGTTAACTAAGTCAGGCCAAGGGTTCGATCAAGGTCAGCAATGGTCAGTGAATGTCAGTCCTGCCCAGGATGTAGGCTCAAGAATGAAAAACTTGGTATCAAAACATAAACTTCAAAAGTCCTAGGGAGTCTATGCAGCCTTGGTTGTAGTGTCTTAGTCATCGGTGTGAAGCGCGCCACATCTATGATTAGGAGGCTATAACATATCGGAATGTTTCACTTATTTCGTATTTTTTTCGTGCATAGAGGTTATCTCTAAAAGTCTCTCTCTAATTCTTGCTTATGCGTATTTTTATATCAGCATGCCTCCTCGAAAAGCAGTCAAAGATCGACCAGCCCAAAGAAATATTGATGAACAAGAGATTCCTAATGCACCGGATGTGCAACTCTAAGGAGAGGTTACACATGCCGAATTCCGGGAAACTATTAGAATGTTAAGTCAGGTAGTAACCAATCAAGTTGGAAACAAAGAGAAGCTCGACAAGAAGGGCCTGACACCTCGAGGGTTCATGAATTTATGTGAATGAATCCTTCTAGTTTTACCGGATCAAGCATTACCGAGTATTTAGAAATCTTTGTAGAAAAATTAAAGAAAGTGTTTGAGGTAATGCATGTGGTTACTGTTGAAAGGGTTGAATTAGCTTCATACCAACTAAAGAGTGTGTCTAGGACTTGGTTGTACAAATGGAAGGTAGGAAGAGCTGAGGATACACCACATCCAAGTTGGCTTGCTTCAAGTGAAACTTCTTGGGGAGGTTCTTTCCTCTAGATCTTAAGGAAGCCAAGGTAAGCGAGTTCCTTACTCTGAAACAGAAATCCTTGAATGTGCATGAGTATGGGATAAAGTTCACCCAGTTGTCCCTCTATGCTCCTGAAATAGTGAAGGACATGAGGAGGAGAATGAATTTGTTTGTTGCTGGTTTGGGTCGTTCATCAAGCAAGGAAGGCAGGGCTACATTGTTGATTGGCGACATGGACATATCCAAGCTAATGATCTGTGTGCAACAAGTTTTAGAGAAAAAGTTTAGGGATAGAGAAGAGTACAGGAACAAGGGAGCCAAGACTGGGAATGAGTCTCTGAAGTAAAAAAGGGGTTCAAGCCGACCACAATTTCAAAAATAGAAAGGGCATACACCATCATCTGCTAGTACACATGTGCCTAGAGATAGAGTTGAGCATCATGGTCAGAACTCCTGAGCAAGACCTGCTTATTCATATGGTAGTGGGGCGCAAGAAGATAGTAAGCCTTCTTCATTCTCCAAGTGTGGTAAGAATCACTCTGGCATCTGTCACGAAGGCTCCATGGGTTGTTTCAAGTGCGGTCATACCGGGCATTTTATGACAGAATGTCCAAAGAGTAAGAAAAGTTGTGGTAATGGGGGCAACAAAGCTCAGTATTCATCAGCTCCTCCACCAGATATAGCTACACCTAGAGGAGTTACTTCCGGTACTGGTGGAGGAACAAATGTGCTTATATGCTCTCAATAATCTCCAAGAACAAGAGAATTCACTAAGTTTTTTCATTGATGTGATTTGAGTCTTTGAATTTACTGTTTATGCATTATTAGACCCACAGGTGAGTTTATATTTTGCAACTCCCTATGTTAGTGTGAACTTAGAGAATATTCCTGAGGAACTTAGCGAACCATTCACTGTTTTCACACATGTTGGTAAATCCATTCTAGTAGAAAGAGTTTATCGTGATTGTCTTGTTGTCGTCAGTCACAAGAGTACCATGGCTGATTTAATATAGTAATACATGGTAGACTTTGATGTCATTCTAGGAATGGAGTGGATCCATGCCTTTTATGCATCAATAGAATGCAAAACTCGACTTGTCAAGTTTCAGATTCCTAATGAGCGAATTATAGAGTGGAGTAGTTGTTCATCAGTGCCTAAGGGTCGTTTATTTTCGTACCTAAAGGAAATAAAGTTAATTTCTAAGGGGTGTGTGTATCACTTAGTCCGGTTAATGACTTGTTGAGGTACTTTTCGTTCAGTCAGTTCGTATAGTCAGTGATTTTCCTGAAGTCTTTCCTGATGATCTACCTAGAGTCCCTCCCAAAATAAAGATAGACTTTGGTATAGACATCATCCCAGATACTCTTCCTATCTCAATTCCGCCTTATAGAATGGCACCAATTGAGTTAAAAGATCTAAAAAAACAATCAAAAGTTTTGTTAAATAAAGGCTTTATTCAACCAAGTGTTTCACCTTGGGGCGCTCTGGTCTTGTTTGTAAGGAATAAAGATGGATCCCTTAGGATGTGTATAGACTACCGCCAATTTAATAAGGTAACCATCAAGAATAAATATCCTCTTCCAAGGATAGATTATTTTTTCGATCAACTTTTGGGTGATTCGTGATTTTCCAAGATTAAACACTTATCAGCCTATCATCAGTTGAAAGTAAGGGAATGCGACTTTCAAAAGAGCCATTTTGATAATAGTTATGGGCATTATAAATTTTTGGTTATTTCCTTTGGTTTGACAAATGCACCCGCAACATTCATGGATCTTATTAACTGAGTCTTCAAACATTATTTACATCTGTTTATCATCGTCTTCAGTGATGACAAACTGATTATTTCAAGGAATGGAGAAGATCATGCAAGTCACCTCAGGATTGTTCTCCAGACATTGAGAGATAATGCCAAGTTCTCCAAGTGTGATTTTTATCTTAAGTCGGTGGCATTCTTAGGCCATAGTGTTTCAAGTGAAGGGATTAGAATTGACACTTAGAAGATAGAAATAGTTCAGAGTTGTCCTAGACCCACCTCTCCAACAGATATTATGAGTTTCTTGGTATTGCATGACTACTATGATAGATTTTTTGAAGGGTTCTCATCTATCTTATCTCCTTTGACCAAGCTAACTCAGAAGACAATCAAGTTTCAACGGTCTGAAGCTTGTGAGAAAAGCTTTCAGGAGTTGAAAAAAAGATTGACTACTGCTCCGATCTTGACCTTACCAGAGGGTACCCAAGGTTTAATGGTGTATTGTGATGGATCAAGAGTTTGCTTGGGCTGCGTGTTGATGCAGAATGGAAAGGTTATAGATGATGCCTCTAGACAATTGAAGGTTCATGAGAAGAATAATACAATGCATGACTTGGAATTGGTTGTTGTAGTTTTTGCTTTGAAGATATTACGTCACTACTTGTATGGTGTTATGTGGATAGATTCACTTATCATAAGAGCACCCAATATGTATTCACTCAGAAGGAGCTAAATCTCAGACAGGGGACGGAGTTGTCAGAAGTACTCAGGATATAAACCATGAGTCTTCTTTTTACTCCACCTATTAAGCTAATGTGGTTGTTGATGACTTAATCCGTTTTCCATGGGTAGTACCAACCTGTTGTAGACGAAAAGAGGGAGTTAGCACAAACTTTCACGTTTGGGGGTCAGACTTATGGACTCCTCATAAGGAGGAATACTGGTTACCAATGGGGCTGAATCATCATTAGTGTCAGAGGTGAAAGAAAAGCAAGACCAAGACCCTATTTTGCTTGATTTGAAGACAAGTGTTCATAACCAACTAGTATTGGCTTTTGAACGAGAGAGAGATGGGGTTCTGAAATACCAAGATAGATTTTGTGTACCTAAGGTGGATCGACTCCAAGAAAGGATCTTTGAGGAAGCTCATATCCCAGATACTTCATTCATCCGGGTTCCACCAATATGTACCGCGATTTGAGAGAGGTATATTGGTGGAAGGGCATGAACAAGGATATTGTTGAGTTTGTTGACAAGTGTCCAAATTGTCAGCAAGTGAAAGTGGAGCACTAAAAGACTGGAGGTTTGTCTTAGAATATAGAAATTCCGGAATGGAAGTAGGAGATAATTAATATGGACTTCATCACGGGCTTGCCAAGATCTCGAAGGCAACACTGTTCTATTTGGGTGATTATTGACAGAATGACAAAGTCAACCCATTTCTTGCCACTAAAGACTACTTATTCGACCAAGGATTATGCTAAGTTTTACCTTCATGAAGTGGTAAGACTTTATGGAATTTCAGTCTCCATTATTTCAGATAATTCTCAGTTTACTGCACAATTTTAAAAATCTTCCTGGAAAAGTTTGGGTTCAAAAAGTGAACTTAAGCACTGTTTTTTCATCCTCAGACAGATGGACAAGTAGAGGGTACTATCCTGACCTTAGAAGATACTTTGATAGCTTGTGTGATATATTTCAAAGGGAATTGGGATGAGCATATACTTTTCATTGAGTTCACTTACAAAAACAGTTATCATTCGAGCATTTAAATGGCTACATATGAAGCTCTTTATGGGAGAAGATGCAGATCTCCTATAGGGTGGTTCGAAGTTGGTGAAGTAAAATTAATAGGACCATACCTATTTTACCAAGCTATGTGGAAAGTGAAAGTGATTCAAAAGAGATTGAGAATGTCACAGAGTCGTCAAATGTCCTACATAGATGTTAGGAGAAGACCTTTAGAGTTTGAAGTGGATGATTGAGTGTATTTGAAAGTTCCACCCATGAAGGGTGTTATGAGGTTTGGTAAGAATGGGTAAATTAGTCCCTGGTGTATTGGAACTTATAGAATCTCCAAGAGAGTGGGTCAAGGTAGCTTATGAGTTGGAGCTACCCCAAGAGTTAGATCGATTTGTTCGGGTACTTCCATATTTCTATGTTGAAGAATTGCTTTGGGTATACTTCATTCTAGTAACAACAGATAATGTGGGATAAATTATAACAATCCTATGAGGAAGTTCCGGTTCACATTTTTGGTCATCAAATTCACTATTAATGACAAAGAAGTTGGCTTCAATCAAGGTCCTTTTATCGGAACCAGTTCGTTAAAGAATCGATTGAAAGCTTGAGGAGGACTGAATAAGATATATACACAGCTCTTGATCCGAGATATGGCGGTCAAAGGTACTCAATTTCCTCTTCTTGGCACGTTATAAAATATGTGTAACATGTTATTACTTTCTTTTGTTTGTTGAGTGTTGAAATGGTGTTACTACCCTTAGCTTAGCGAAAAAGTTCTCAATCGAGGATGAATGTTTCCAAGGGGGAGATATTATAACATCTCATAACTTGAAACATCTAAGAATAAGCTAACAAACCAAGCATAAACATTTTTGGAATTAAGTAGGCAAATCTGGAAAATTTTCAGCTTTCAAAAGTGAGTTTTGGTCATTTTCAAACGGCCATAACTACCATCTCAATGAAATTTGGCTGAGTTCTTTATATGGTACGAAATCCCTTGGGGAGATATTTCCAATGGCACAGAGTTTGCACAAATAACGATGTCGTATGAGTGAGATATGCCTTCCGAAAGTTGGGTTATTGGACTAAGAAAAGTCCAACCCGGATTTGGATAAGGTCAAAGCTGTCTTTTCACCCTATTATTTCCTATTTGTTTTAAGGGCTTTTTAGGGGTAAAAACCAAGTCCCAAATCAGTTTAACAATAATTTAGAATGCCTAGGGCTTGGGAGAAAAGAGAAACGACGAGGAAGATCGAGAATTATCCAAGAACTCCAAGATCGTTGCTTGGATTTTGTGAGGGGTGATCTCTATCGAGGTATGTGAGATCATTCGGTGTTGGGTCCTTTCACCAACACCTAATTTGTGTAAATTCGGAAAGTTAGTGTATATGGAATGATGAATATGGGAGTTCTTGACGAAAAGTTGTGAAATTCTTATTAGTTGAATTGTAGTTCATATCAAGCAGTTCTGGTTAATGTTATTTTTGGGTCTAATATATAGGGTATTGAGTATATTAGTGATTTTAAGTGTTTTGGAGAAGATCCATGGAAGTTTGGGAGGTTTAGAATTGAAAATCGGAGAAGAAAAGTAGGAAAAATCAATTGACAGGCCTTGGGGCGCTGCGCCTACCATAGCGCCTCAAAAAAGACTCTGTCTGTTATTCCCGGGGTGTGCCAGCCAGGTGTGCGCTGAGGCCAATGTCTGTCCGTCAAAGCTTGGCAGGTGGCACCTTCAGGTGCTAAGCCCCCCTAGGGGACTCTCTTTCCCTATTCTCTTCGTCACCGCCATGCCCCACCGCCCCCAGCGCGTGTACATATATTCTAGGTTGATTCCATACCAACTTCCATCACATCTAACTTTCCATGCAACTAATCCATTAAATATGAGATCCCACAACCTGAAATTCTATAATACCAATTTTCCAAGGAACTGTAAGATCAAAGTCAGGAAGTAAGAGTCCAAGATCTAAACACAGGAAGCAAGTCCAAGGTAAGTCGAAAAGCAATTACGAGTTCTTAAACAAAACATGTACTTTGTTACGTTTCAATGTCAAATAGTGCGCCCCCACCCCCCACGTACTCAAAATGCTATGAGGGAACTAGGTATTTCTCTAAAAGCGGATAGTTTGATGTAGCCCCCAAACCCGCAGTAAAGTAGTGTTCATTTTCAAAAGTACTAAGGACCTACGAGTAGTTCCCTCAAAGGCTTTTAAAAAAACTCTAAAATGTTGACGCCAGGAAAGACGCACTTCCACATTAGGCTTGGCTAGTTGTTATCGAGAATACGAGGAAACTATGACCCAAACGCGCTGTTCACAATTGTACTGAGTTGAGCACTAACCACACATGTATACAGATCAATGTATTTTTTTATAACACATAAAGAGTTAGTGTGTATGTATGAATATATATATATAGTATCTATTTCTGAAGTCGTAGTGGAGCCCAGTCACTAGTGGAAATTATTAGGAGAAAATTCAGGATTCTTAATTGGACAAAGTTGAGGATGGGTCGAGTCAGCGTGGCAGAGTAAACGTTTGTTCTCACTGTAAGCTTATAAGTGATGGTTGTTGATTCGAGACACAGCTCCCCCAACAGTATGTCTTTTATTACATCCGCTATGCATTTTTCGGTACCCTTGTCCCGTATTACTTGTATCACTTGTTATTGTATATCATTCAGAGGTGGTTTCAACCAATGCTTATCCGTAGCAGGTTTATATTGCAATACTTAAAACTGCGGCTGAATATTGAGTGTGAGTAGTGCAGATATGAGTAGAGAAGACCACGGTAAGTTATTTATTCCTTACTCTTTCAGCCTGGGTGTTTGTAGATTTCCAAATATTGCATACTCGTTCTCACAAGTTGTTATTGATGACAGTGGCTGCATCGGTGTTTTTTTCAGATTTAGATGCGGTAACGCGGATCGGAAATCCCCACCGCACGTTGATCCCCCCGTTGAGCATCACAGAGTCACTTGGTGAGCCTCCTTGCATTCCACGGGGAACAGTGTCTTTTTTATTTCTTCTAGATTAGGTCAATGAGTAAGAATGGTTGTTGGGAAGTTGTCACCAACAATTCATTCTCAGGTAGTGTAGAGGTTTGCATAGAATTTTGTTATAGTCAAGTATAGTTCTTTACTTTTCATTCTATCAGTTCAAAGAGTTGGTTCTTATTTCGGCCAATTTTAATTGTTTAAACGTTTAAATATTTCCAGATTAATCACTACAACAAATTATGATATATAAAGCTACCGAAAAATCATTAGCTACGGACATTAAATTCGTCCACTAATGTGTATTGTGACAAATTTACTTTTTTGTGTTTAAATATATTGAAGACACAAATTTAGTGCGAAAACATAGAAGCATTCGTAAAACAAAAAGTTTGTCACTAAAAGGTTCCTCACCAAAAAGTTTTTGGCGCGATATTGTGAGGGGTTAGTCACCATTCAAATTATAGGTGACACATTATTCGTTCCAAAAGGAGTGTATGTATTCATGAAAAAACTAAGGCACAAAAATTCATTTCACTAATTAAGATCTTTTAAGTGGGACAACAAATTGATCTTTCAGGCTGAAAAACATAGAGATCCACTATCTAATTTAGAACGAAACATGAAAAAATCCGTAGCAGTGGTCCACGAAAAAGTCCCACAAAAAAAAAAAAATGGCATCATTTGTTAATAGTGTAGTACAAATTTAAAAGTGATCAGGAACCATTTATTCAATAACTAATAATATATTTAATCATGACGAAATATGTTGTTGTTCTTATTAAATTTCTTAAAATTTTGGACACAAAGAATCATCTAAAAAAATATGTTGTTACAACATCAACAAAATTGAGTTTCGTAACTTAAATATATAAACTTTAGCTATGAAATTTATATGAATTATGATATTATTTTCGTCACTATAGATATAATAATGATGACAAATATTTTCAATAGGTCTCAAATCCAATCCTAGGATTTCGTGACATTTAAAAAAAATTATCAAAAATATTAAGAGTAAAAATTAGCGAGCGACTTTAAAATTGTAACAGAATAATAAAACTATTTGCATACGACATTTATTTTAGCTTAATACAACATTTGTTTTTTTGTTGTTTACCAATTGTTCATAAGTACAAGTGGACCAAACTACAAAAAAAGAATACAACAAGGCTTCATAAATAATTGTAGGGTGGTGTGGGGTATAGGTAGACACCGGTAGGTAGGACTCAGACATATAGAGAAGGTTAAGAGTTTGGGAGGGGGAAGGAAGACAGTTAAGGTAATATAAGTTAATTAGTTCTAGAAGTAGACATTAGTCCTTTTGTTAATAGGACAAGTGAAAATATTAATTACAATGGAAGTTGATTGAATTGTGTTAAACAAAAATGTCAATAAATCAAATCTAATTACGCAATATTAAACACACTCACTTGAAAATACCAAATACGGGTTGGTTATAAGAATTGGGATGGGAAACGGTTCTACCAAATTGATCAAATATTTGTTTGGTTAGCACTTATCTGTTATTTGATACCTTTCATGATAAGCACGATTTAAAAAAATAATTTGTCAAGTCTTTGTGTAATTTTGGTGATTGTCTATTGATTTGATGGTTAAAGTCGATCTATTGCTTTTGGTCGCTAAATATATGTTATATATTAATAGTTAATTTCAAGTACGTACGTTAGAGTAGCATAACAAAAGAGAACATCGCCGTACAAAAACTTAAGGGACTTGGCAAAGGTGCGATAATTTCATGAATTTCTATTAAATGTGTTCCATTTCAATGTGGAAAATGAAATAAACTAAAAAATGAAGCACAAAAAAAAAAGTAAAGACAACTAACGAGGGATTTCAAATATATTATGATGCAAATTTATTACTTATAGGTATTGATGTTCAAATTGAAACTGATTATTCATTAGTTAAAATCAAAAAGTTTATTTTAAATAATTTATATTTTACTGAAATAATTTTAAATTTACAAAAAAATTACGGAATAATATGAACAAAATCGTTTGACTATATTTAGAGCTATTTTAAATTAACAATTTAATAAAATTGAAAAGTACATCTACTTTGAATGAATATGGGTGATAAATTTCACAATTTGTGTAAAGTATAAAAATAATTAATATAAATATTGATTCTACAAAACTAATTGGAAAGAAGTGAATTGAAGTATATAAAAAGAACAAAATGAATGACAAGAGAGGTTGGTCGGATGGTCACATCTTCATTTACAACCTTAAGGTTCTGAATGCGAATTCCCCAAGGCAAGCATGATGTGGCAAGCTCCTGAACCAGGGTTGAAAAAATTGTGAAGAAGAGATATATACATGTATAAAATATATAAATTTTTATAATGATAAAATTTTATAATATAATATAAATCATTTTTATAATGGATAAATGTTTATCAATATACATTTAACGAAAAAAAAATAAATTTATATATATAAAATATAGTCATAGTGGGGAAAATTATATTTGTTTAAATACGAAATACATATGGACTTTAGAGATAATTGATTTACGTTGTTGAAGTAAAATAAGTTATTTGATAGGAATAAAAACTTTTTAGTGGACAAAGATAACACTAACTACAAAAAAATATAGTTTTTATGATAAATAAAATTATCAACAAAATGGTTAAGAATTTGTGTAAGATTTTTCTTTTTGGAAGTAATATAAACTTTTTAGCGACGAAGCATTAAAACTCGGTCTCGTAACTTTTAGAGGACCACACATTTTAGTGGGACTGAGGACGAATATTTTTCGTCACACCAAGATTTTAGTGACGAAAATGATTTATTAATGACGAAATTATTGTCCTTCAGTAATAGGATTTTGTAGTGAATATATTGTTCAGTTCAAGTAAGGTCTTTCATTAGTATAAGTATGTATGTTGTCTTCCGGGTGGAATCAAGTAAGTCAGGGACCAAGGAGTTTGCTCGACGCAACAATTGGGCATGTGTTTTTGTCTCACGACGGTTGTAGGATCGGGGAGGACTGTAGTATTGCAAGACATAGGCAAATAGATAACAATTTTGTTTCACTTGTTAGTCATTTGGTAATACCAATTTAATTCATGTTTAAATTTTTTTCACTTTTAGGCATTTGTATAATATACCTTTAATTAGGTTTAAATGGCACTTCAGTGAAAAATTGCTCATCATCTTTTGTTTTCTTGATGATATCATAAGGTAAATTAATTCAGTTCTCTTCTCTAATTAGTATGACCTTTCTAAACCCACTCTCTTTTAAAATGGTTGCTCTTTTAGAAGTTTGTTTAACTAAAACTTTTAATTGTCAATAGTCACTTTTATTCAATTTTGGCTTATTTATTGGGTTCAGTATCTGCAAGCCATAATCACAATATGTACAAGTTTTATTTAGTTTTAGTATTTGTGTTATACAACTTTAATTAAGGTTTTATTCAGGTTTGATTCACTTTCCCTGTAAAAATGATTATCCATCTTTTTATGTTCTCGTTGCTCATTTTTGTGGCTTCCATCTTGTTTTTACTTATCACACATCTTTTTATGTTCTCGCTGCTCATCTTTGTGGCTTCCATCTTGTTTTTAATTATCACACAACTTGAGTTTTGTGTGTTGAAAGGATGTATATATCATGAACTATATTGGAGAATTAGAGTTGGCAATTTTTTAAGGGTAGTGTTCAGTATGATGTTGTGTAGGTGCTTTCAATGCATTATTGATATCGGTTTAGGACTTCGAGAAGAAAAAAAGGCTGGTTGCAAAATAGTAACGATTTGGAAACTTTTAAAGTATATGGTCAGTAAGATCTGGTCAGTTAGTGTGCTTGCACTACAATTGGATATGTTTTTAGGGCTTTGAGATAAAGGAACATTTGTAAAATATTATTGCGGCCATTCTCATGATTCAAGCAATTTTGGTGGTATATGCTTTGCACTTAACTGTTCTTTTTTCTGTGGCTTACAATTGGTTTAAATGTTTGATTTTCGTTTGTGGGGAACTTTCTTTTGGGGGACTAGTTTATAAGGATGATGCTTCGAACGTGTTGCTTTCATTTTATTTTTGAGAGCAACGTTAGGAATGACAGGAAATTTTATGGAAATATATATGTACAGTGTAAATGAATAATTAAAAATTATAAGTACAAAAAGAAGAATAAATTAACCTTCCGACAATAAAACATGCACAGAAAAAACTTAAATTAGAAGTATAATAGAGAAAAAAAAAGGTCTTATAAAAAAAAGGTAAAGAGAAACATATTTTTTTAAAAATACATGTAGACATTAGTTTTTGTTTCGTGTGTTTTTTTCTTATAAGACTCATGATGTATAGATGAAAATAAGTACTGAAGTAATACAAAAAAAATCTTGAGTTCTTATAGGGGAAACCTCCCATAATCCTATCAAAAATTCAAGAGGCTTCTTCCATTACGTTAAACTATAGCAGTAAAAAAACTAATAATAGCATTAAATTATTAGTAGGGGGTTTTCAGAGATAAAAGAAGTTCAATGTATATACAGAAGAATAAAAAGATATATCAAAAGAGATCGTAAAGTTTTAGTTTAATATTTTGAGGTATGAATATGCAAAGATGAGAAGTTATAATATTAAGAGTATAAAAGTTGAATAAATAATTAACCCCAAATAATAATAAAGAATGAAGACATGAAGAATATGAAAAGAAAATTAAAGTAAGCAAAACCATGTAGAAAAGAACAACGAAAGTTTGGTGGTTATTAGCATTTTTACTATGAATATAACATATTAAATTACTATATTTGGAGTAAAGAATGACCCAATTTGGTAGAAATTGGTTGTTTTAAAAAAACTACCAATTAACTCATGCTATCATCTTTGCCTTGGTAGCCATGTAATGCCATTACTTTTGGATTTATGGTTAACATTCATTTGAAGAGATGAAAAAAACATTTCCAATAAACATTGGGAATGAAGAACTTCTACATTTCATTCATTAGGCATGGGTGTCCATCACTTATTGAATTCTTAATTTCTCCATTAACTGTTGTTGTCACCTATAGTTAACCGAATGACACCTCCTAAGGCCTATCTTCCACTATTGACTACCTCCCATGATCTTTTAAGGAGATTATTGATGGTACAAAGTGAAAAATCGCAGATTGTCAACAATGGGAGATCTTAAACAAGGCCATTTGTGGTTCAATGGTAACCATTTCAAGAGATGGAAGGGTAAAAGTACTTTTCTACGAAGTCTTCTTATGTTTCTTATGTATTAATGGAAAATCCAAAAAAGAGACATCACACATGAAATGATGAATGGAAAAATATTTCTAAATTAGAGAAGTTGGAAAAGTACGAGTGGGTATTAATCGTCTTGAATTTCTATCTGAAATTTTTTATGATTATTATGATAGAAATACTCTAGTGCAAAGAAAATTGGAGAAGGCATGCAGAGTAAGAGTAAGTAGTGCTTACCAAATAGGTTGGAGCGAAAAAAAATATAAGCTAGTAGATTTTTTCGTTCCCAACTGTGGTGGACAACCAAATCATTGGTAGATCAAGCTCAAGTAACCCCCCTTTAATTCAGATGTTGGAAGGAGGACTTAGGGTCCAGAAGAGGTTTTAAAAATTGGATATAACCTTATGTTGTGGCATCGTGGAAAAACTTCCAATTCTTTTTGAAGTGAATTTCAAAAAACTTATGTGCCACAAACAAAAGAAAACCTCTCTTGAAAATACTTGATAATGAAAAATGCGGCATGCAGAAAGAACAAGGGGCCAAGATGCACTTTTTTACAAAACAGGAAGAGAACAAACATACATCGAATGTAAATTTAATTACTTCGAATTAAGTACTCCTGAAACTCACCCAAAAAACATTCTTTAAAGCTAGGAAGACAAAATTAAAGAAAAATAATGGTAGACCTCACAAGAAAATAATGGTGAAAATCAACAAGTGCCAAGAAAAGGGGCCATGCTTTGTGTGGCAAGCAGGGGGCTATTGTCGATTTTGGAAGATTCTGAAATTTGGTTCATAAACACCTCAGGCAACAGTACAAAGAACCTTTGTGCTGGTGATTACCGACATAAAAAACCTGTTGAGGAATGTTAATAGATGGTGGGCGGACTTTTGTGCAAAACAGTAAGGTCTGTTTATTAACAAAGACTGATTTAAAAAATATAAGCCTGTGAGGAGGGCCCACAAACCATTTTTCTGGCTTGGTGATGCTCACACTACTCAAGTGCTAGGAAAGGGAGAGTTGGAATGTGTTTTTACTTTCTGGTACGGATATACCATTTGAATGAAAAGATTGGAATTTATGAACTCCTTCTAAGAAAAAAAAATTGAGGTTGGTTTTTTCTTAAAAAAACAGGTTTAAAAACAGATTATTGATTGATCAACTTGTGGAAATGAGTGAAGAAAAGTATTGTTGTGGGTAAGGTGTATGCATGTGATAGGATGTTTAAGTGAATGTTGAACTGAATATTATAAAACTACTACTTATGTTATATGCTTTCTTCTACTAATTTTGGTGATGCGGTTGTGTTTCAATTAATGTCGTGATATTGCGGACATCATGAGTTGTTGAATTAATAACAATGGTTGTTAAAACGAAATTTTGAAAAGTGTGAGGTTGTACGTAAAGTCAAGATCACTTAAAAGCCTCATTTTCAAGTTGAAAGACAAACTGAGTGTGTTTAGAATTAGTTCATACTGATATTTGTGAAACTTGGGTAAGAAATTCTACCGTGGGAGGATAGTAGAGATTTATCATTTTTCATTGATGATTTTTGAAAGTTTTACATATGTTTTACTGATGAAACATAAAGTGATGCTTTTGAAAAATTTCAACACTTATTCAATGAGGTTGAAAAATCAACTTTGGAAGAGAAGGAAAAAATCAAAGAAATGATAGTGATAGAAGCCGTGTATCAATCAATGAAGTGTAAATTCTTTGGTTATCTTCATTGGGGAATAATTCATGAAAAAAACTACTCCTCTTTACTTCCCTTCGTCCAGGAGTTTAGTAGAAGAAAGGAAAAAAACTAGAACTTTGGTTGAAGACTAAGGTCATGCTATTGAGTCCAACAGGCACCTTTAAAGTTTGGGGGTTTAAATAGCTATCTTAACTGCTGTTATGTGAATCGGTCCTCATATTAAAAAAGTTCTAAATGGGAAAATTCTTTTTGAATGTGGAAAGGTACAACGCCAAGTTTGGGGATTATATAAGGAGTTTGGGATGTTACCCTTTGTGAGGCTAATGGAATCCAAGAGTTACAAAAGTGGGTAGAAAGTTACTACTTGTGCTTTCTCGTGGGTTTATGCTTCAAAATAGTAACAAACCTATGGATTTTTAATCTGAAGATAATATTGTAATGGAATCTGGTGATTTGCTATTTCATGAAAAAATTCCATTTAATACGAAAAATAGTGGGGGGTCAAAAGGGGGGATTTAAAACAAAAATATTGTTGTTCAACTAACCTCGTTCTTCTACTGCAACTTGAAAATAAAGAAGTTGTGCTTTGAGTTAAGAAGAGTAAAAAGAGCTAAGTAGAAAAATATTTTGGGTTCCATAATTTTATATGTTGAATGTTGAAAGATGGACCCTCTAAATTGGAAAGGGAGCAAGCAATTATCTTCACATGATTTATTTTTTGGAAAGATGCTGTAAATGATTGAATGAATCTCGTCATTTTAATAAAACACTTGGGAAGTTATTTGATTACCACAGGGTTTGATAAAACAATTGGTTGCAAAAGGTCTTAAGGAAAAGTTGAAAATCGGATAGTTCTATTGTAACACAAGGCTCGGTAGTTGACAAAAGGTTTAATACAAACTAGAAGGCCTGAATGTTTTGGATTTCTTTTTTATCCGGTAAGGTAACAATAAACATGTCCTTTGAGGTACTTTAGTTTCTATGACTGCAAATTTTTATTGTGCAAATTCAGGGCCATGGATGTACAAATTGCTTTCTAAATGGAGACCTAAAGAAGAAAGAAATTTAATGGACAAACCCGAGGTTCTTGTTGAAAGCAGGTAGAAAAGCAAAGTATGGTACAAACTTACTAAATTCCTATTATGGCTGAATAGTACAAAAGGCAAGGGACATAAAAGGTTGGTCCTGCATGATTGAAAAATGATTTTAAAACAAATGGGTGTGGGATAAAGTTGCATAGATCATAAGTCTCAATAATTCACATTGGTCATTTGTATATGTTGATGATTTGTGGATCTTTGGGATATTAAACATGAAGTAGTAATTGAAGCTAAAAAATGTTCTAGAATCCATTTTGATTATGAAAAGATACTTGGTAGGCAAATTTTATTCTTGGAATAAAAATAAAAACAAGAACATGTGAGGGGGGAGTTTCCTTGACCAGTCACATTATGTTGAGAAAATTTTCAAAAAATCAACTTTTCATGATTGGCAGCATGTTGCTTACTCCTTTGATTCAAGTTCTACTTAATCCTGTTTTGAAAGTGAAAAATGATGTATAATAAAAAAAGAAAATATGCTAAGTAGTATAATGAAAAGTTTTGAGAGATTGACTCTGCACTAAAGCCTGATATTGCCTATGGGCAGTAGGAGTATTTGGCAGGTTTATAAAGCCAGCAATCGTAATGAACATTGGCAATGTGCTATACAAGAGTTATGGGAGGAATTTAATTGGAACGAAAAAATTGTTGTTTGTTCCTATAACAAATAGCCTGTGGAATTGAAGGGCTTTGGATGATGAAAGGACTGGAAACGACTTTGCAGGTTGGATTCCTGTTCTACCCTGGTGTATGTCTTACTTTTACGTATGGTGCTGTTTGTTGGAGTGGAGATCAAAAAAAGCAAAAAAAAATATAATTTCATTTACAAGTGGAGACTCGAACTAAATTGGCTTTTAAGCTTCCGCTAGTTGGAGGGAAAGCGGAATGGTTTTAAGAGATTTTTGTTTCAAGTTCCTGATTTGAAAAAACCAATTCCTTCCTAGTTTTTAACATTGTGATATTTAACCGCTGCAATTAGTAGAGTTCAAAATTCGTTATTGCAACAGTAATTCCAAGACCTTAAGGAGGAAACACAGAAGTAAAGATCGTATTGACAAACTGGACCTTAATGTTGCTGATGTCAAATGTTGTGATAATCTTTGCAAGAATCTCTTATGAAGGCCTTAACAAGAGAAACAAGGTCGGATTCACATGTAGGGGGGATGGGAATGAAGCCTACAAATCCTTAAGTCATTATATGAGGAAAACCCCAACCTGGGGACTAGGAAGATTCATATAAAAAGGTGGGGGCAAAGGGAAAATAAAACGAAGATAAGCGCAAAAGAAGGGGGCAGAAAGGGATTAAAGATTAGGGAGAGGGAGATTAGGTGGCAGGCAGGATGAAAGTGGTAATGGGAGGTAAGGGCAAAAGAAGATATTGATGAATTGGGCGCTGTATGATGTTCCTTTTCTATTGGGACCCAGATTGGCGCCAAATGTTTTTGAACGATTGGTGAGACTTGTTGTGAAATAAACGCACTATTTCCCCTGCGTATGATGTGAGTTGCATTGTTTCCGGTAGTTGTGAAAGGTTGAGTTGAAACAACTCTAATGAATATATGGATCACGTATATGGGTGGAGTGTTAATCTTACAGGAGCACTCTCGAAATATTTCACCGGAAGTGGATGTTTGGAAGGAAGTAGGTCACTTTCCTATGAAAGAAATGGTGGGCTTATTCTCAAACGCCACGCATTTGAAAATCGGGATAGCACATGGCCACATAAACGCGGTGTTGTTAAAAAGCTCATGTCACACCGTTGATTATTATATTTGAGCTAGTTGATTATTTTAGTCCCTTATGCAGTCATTAGTTTCAATTCTGAAAAACCACTGACGACGCTGGAGTAAACAATTACTGTTTCAAAAAGTGAGGTTCAAATGCAGAGCAACACATCATTATTGCATAGTATTCTGCCTTCAAACTGAGATACGTTCTTATAGAAATATTAAAAGAGGGTGGGGGGGGGATTGGGGATTGTTAGGTTATTTTATTAGCATTTAATATTAATATTTAACATATTAAATTGCTTATTTGGGAGTTATAAGAATGACCATTTGGTAGGCATTGTGTGTAAAACCTCTCAAGTAATCATGCTATTTCTGTGGGACTGGTTAGCATGGAATGGCCATTACTTTGGCTTTATTGGTTTGGAATTCAGGGTTAGAGATAAAAAAACATTCCAATAAACATTGGAATGGATAAACTCATACATCATTCATTTAGAGGGGTTGTCCATGACCTTTATTGATTCTAATTCCCCATTTACTCTTTGTAATCTATATAACCTATGTAAACTCCTATTGGAACCTATGTAAACTATGCCAACTCCTTAAGGTCATATCTGCACTAGTTTACTTTAACTCCATTATCTTTTCTATCATGCTAGGGAAGACTGCTTGTAGTATTAAATAGTGGTGGGATTCATTTGGTTTGAAAAACACAAAAAACACAAGAGAAACAAAGAGTGAAAAAAATTAGTATAAAAGAGAGTTCTTAAGTGAAAGGGGGGTGTTCTTTTTGTGGGCTTATTGAACTCAACTCTGGTCCAGGGACAGGTTGAGTTTTAACTTTGTGTTAAAGGTATTGTATCTTGGAGGGACAACAAGTCAAAGAGGGAATACTGCTGGGGATGGTGAAACGTTTGTTGCAGTGTGCTTGGAATATCCTTAAAGAGAGCGGAGATATCCGCGCCTAAGCCTTGAATAGATTAATTCTCATTTATTTCAATTGTTATATTGCAATTTAGTTATAATTGTAAGTTTGTGTCATAAACAAAAGTTCTATCACTAAATTAAGTTCATGAATTAAATTGTGAAGCTAGAGGTCATTCTTTCATAATATCAATGAAGAACATTATCACTGTGTGTCTCCATTTTGCATTTTGCAACCCTTGAAATCAGAAAAATTTCATATTTATTCATAAAAAGATAATACGTTACCAAGTTACAATTATATTATTCATGGAGAGGTTAAAGACAAAATAGTTATGAAAATCGTTTAATTTAAAAATAACAATTTAGGTAGAGATTGTTTTTAACAAAAAAACCAATGATATTATTATATACATAAGATTATTAAATGATAAATATGAAAATAAGATATGGAGTTGGAAAACTCTGAAGCTTCTTGCAGTCGTTTTGCCATTTGTTTTATTTTCCTTCTTTTTTTTAAAAAAATCGTTAGTGCTATAATTTATTTTCCTTTTTGATTATAGAGAACCGATCCACTTTTGGGATTGGTAATTGTTCTATTTTTTAATTTTGTTAATTAATAAAACTCGACGGGGCATTTGTTTAAAAGAGAAAAGAAAAGAAAAGATTTCTGTAATATAATTAAAAACTTAAGTTTGAATTCTTCAAGTTGATGACTCTTTATTTGTTATATATTTAAATTTTTTATTTTCTCTAATTTATGGAAATCGGATAGATGTAAATTTTCTCGGTTCATTATTAGCATTTATTTTAATTGTCCATTCTTAGTATTTACACATTGATTTAGGATTATTGGAAAAAAAGCTGTGTTTGACCTTCTATGGGAGTAAAAAAAAAAGTTAAAAAAAAATAGTAACTTAAGCCTTCTGACCATAATTTACCATAGTTAATTGAAGTTAGGGGTAGTTTATTATTATTAACAAATTCATATGGGTCAAGTAATGAATATTAAATAAGTTTACCAGGGTTTTATTACATTGTAAAATAATATTATGATTTTTATTTAGTAAAAAGAATAAATAAGGCAGTCTGCAAAACGAACTAGGCCTACACACATGGGAGGCAGTTTGACGCCGCAAGAAAAAATTGTTGTGGTTAAGGTAAAACATCCCACGTTCAAACTTTTATTATGTTAGTAATTCTAGGATAGATAGTATTTACATTAGATATTATACATCTTTGAGAGAGAGTCTAATTTTAGTGATGTGTTTGCAAATTCGGCCCCCAAAATGATGGTAAGTATCTGATATTAGAAATTAGTCATGGTTTGATAATTATTAATGAGGTAATTGATTAATGATGGTAATCGATAAGGATAGGTTTTTGATAAATTTTTTTTTTTTGAATTAGATTAATAGGCAGTCTGTGCATATGGACTCATCACCGTTATAATTTCACCGTTATTATTATTTTATTATTATTGTTATAATTGAATGAGAAACGAGTGAAAAATTTGATTATTGTAAATTGACTTCTGCCATGTTATATACGTATGCTTGGAATTGGAAGGGAATAATCAGTGGCCAATCATTATGCATCATGGTTAATTAATTATGAAAATTAACTGGTGATTTTGGTTTTAGATTTTATGTTATATATTAGTAGTTAAGTTTAGTAATTATGACATTAATTTTTTGGTCACATGTTTTTTAGATTTATCAAATTATGATTCAGTTTATATATTTAAAGATATAGACAGTAAATATTGAGTGTATTATCTTTTATGGAAAAAACATTATAGAGATGTAGTGTTGGAGAAGCAATGCTTAAAAACTGACCTTTGTGATAGATTGAGTGGGTTTTTGGGGTTAAGGCCTAGAACACATTATAGTGTGGTTTAGTTTGAAAATCTTATTGTGAATATTTGTTTGAATAGACTTCATTTATTTGCAAGGGGAAGACATAATTCCCTAAGTGAATTTTTGATTAATTGAGGCTAGTGAATTTCTAAATTCTTGTTAAGTGTATGAAATGTGTGTATTTCCTTGTAGTATATGTATGAGAGTAATGATAATTGGTGATGGATTGATTTGTCCACTTTGATTAATTCCAATGATGCAAAAAAGATAGTAAAAAGGTAACACGATAAAAAAATTTTTTGTGTGATGGTTGTTGAGAATGGGATAAAATCGGCTTGAAAGACCGTGTTTAAATCATTGTTTATATTGTATCGGTGTCCCACTGTGTTATTATGAATTCTGCAACTATTATGAAAATGGTCTTAGACTCTTTTTTGTGTGAAACAAGTGTCATTGTATTATTCTGAGACATGGTTGTGACCAAAAAGCTAATTATGTGCATGAGAAAAGAATGCGACAGTTAAAGAGGATGGCACAATTTAGAGTTATGTATCACGGGTCCCACGATGGATATGATTAATTTGAGGGCCGTATCCGCACGCCCAAATGAACTACATAGTTCGAGGGGAGTTATCGCGCCATCGCAATGGTTACTTTATCAAAGGGTTGTATCTCACGCCGCGATGGATGTAGGGACGAGATTATGTCTCCCGTGGGTTCTCGGAGGAGGTGAGAGGACAAAAAACAAGTGGGTAAAGCAACTAGGGGGCATATATGCACTTTCATTACCAATTTGGGACATTGCATTCATTGCATTGCACAAATTATAGGAAACTGATATGGTATTTTGCCTGATCTTGTAAAGGCCTTTTATGTGAAATTGGTGATTGATGGAATACTGACGCTGTTGTGCGAGGAATATAATGTGTGAAGTAATTGTTGTGAGAATATGTAATTTGTTAAAGGTGTGTGTTGAGGCATTTAATCTGTCAAAAGTGTTGTTATTGAGGGACATGTCATTGTGTTAAAGTGTTGTTGTTAGGACATGAATTGGTTCAAAGTGTTATTTGGGGATATTTAATTTGTTTGAAGTATTGTGTCTGAGGTATATAATTTGTTTAAAAGTGTGTTTTGTGGAGGATATGTAAATTTTGTTCAAGGTTGTTGTTGTTGAGGAATGTAATTGTTAAAATTGTATGTTGGTGAGGACATTAATTTGTCAAAGTTTTTGTTGAATATTATTCTCGGCCTCTAAGTATTTTTGTTGAACTAGGTGCTATACAATTAGGAGTTGTTTGGTTGGGCCTGATTTTAGCATGTTGTTAGTTGTGGAGGTTCGATGGGGGGGAGGGTACCCCACTATTTCATATCTTAAGCTTAGTGTTTAGAGGTGTACTTGGTGAGGACCGGTGATTTCGGTACTCAACCCCTTGGCTTCTACAATTTTTTGTAGGTTACTAGCCCGGACGTTTGTGATATATTTCTTTCTTTTTCGGAGGGACTTCTTGGAAGATTTTGTTGAGGTAGTTGTTTGTGATCTCGTAGATCTCTTATCATGTTATGATCTTGTTTACTCTAGAAGACCAAAGTATATGAGGACTTATATTTTTATTGATCCAATTGAATACTTTAGAGGCTTGTACACATAACAAACAAGATTTTGGGGTATCTTTAGGTTATTATAAAAATTCACATTAGGTTAATATGGTTTTGTGTTTTAGGCTAACTTGTCTTGGGTGGGATAAGGCGAGCGACATCATGTCCATTTTTGGATCCTGACAAAATGGTACCGGAGCCTAGGTTCATAGGTCTAACGTGTGTACAAGTCGAGTCTAAGTAGAATCTAAAGGATCGATACTGATACGTCTGTACTTATATTCGATAGGCTATAGTGACTTCTGGGAAAAATCTTCACTTCTTGAACGTCTATCGTGCATTTTTTGTTTGTTCTGATTTTTATCGCTTTACTATTTTCTCTCTTGCTTATTTGATGACTAGTGCGTAGTTCCTCATATGAGCAGTCGGTGTGTCTTGTATGACTTGGATGTTAGACTTAATACTAAAGTGAAATGCTATTAAACTTAAAAAAAGGAAAAAACATGGCGACTAGATTCAAAAGTTCCCAAAACATTCTGAAGGGGTTGAACAGGTTAGTGTACCTAGTAGAGAGAAATAGAAGACTTATGTTTGTTGTACCAATATTTAAGTTGAAATGATAACGGGAACAAACTAGATAATTGAGCATGTAACGTTGGAAAGCTATAATTAGTAACGTTATCCTAACATGAATGGGTGCATGCATCAATTAAGGTTAGAATTTATTCTATAATAGTATCAATGCTTACTTGGTGTACGAGTTAATTATATTAGAGTGTTTTACGTGTGATAATGATTTCCTATCAACGGGCATTTACAAATAGCTTAGGCTTAGATACGAAAATAAACTTAATTTGATAATATTTTACAGCTATTGATGGGTAAAATGTAGTGGACATTATTTGGATTATGATTATTTCTCAGTAGGCTAGGATAGGCTTCTCAGGTGGTGATCTTATATTTTTCTAACAAATGTGGATATTTAGTGGTTATATTTTAAAAGATTATGATAATTGGTAAGTGTGAATACTAACTAGTTAAAGAGTAATCAATTGTATCACTGCTAGTAGTAATGAGATTAAGATGAATTTCACATTTGAGGAAATCAAAAACTAGTTGTTATGGCAAATGTGTTGAGATTCAAGCAACGCGATAAGGAGAGATTTTCGGTGGTGGATTTGTTAGGTAAGGTATAATTTTGTTATGGTAGACGTATTATCCCCCGGGTTCTAAATGAGGGGACCGGTGATTTCCTTCATTCGGTCCAAGGAAAATGGATAGATTCCAGAAATGACAAGTTTATTAGTAAAAAAAAGTCTTTAAAGAGTATAAATTGTTGTAAAAACATAATTGAAGATTTAGTAAGAAAGGACATTAAAGATTGAAATTAGTCCTTTGATTTTGGTTGGTGATAACTGAATTTAAAAGGGGATCCATACTTATGAAAAGATTTATTTTGTGGTGATGGGACAAGAGCTAGCTGAGCATTATGCGGAATAGAGTTCGTTGATGATTGAGATGCAATATGTGATAAGAAGTGTTGATTAAAACAATTTGGTATTAATGGCACACTGGTGAGTATCTAAGGCTGAGGTTTGATACTTTAGTTTGCGTAGTATCTGATTGCAAGGCAAAGGTATAGGAAGGTGTTGAAACACGCTAGAAAAGATATTTAAAAGGTTAGAGTCAGTAATGAAAAATAAATAAATAAATAAGCGGGCGATAGTGAGGCCTCGGGAAAGAATGTGAGGGAATAAGAAATATTTTTCTTCGGTTGCAGGGGTTATAGAGGTATCTTCAGAGGGGTTAAGAATTGGATTTAGAGATACGTGATTTCACCTGTTTTTCTTTGATTATGGTAATATATAGTGTCACACGATCATCAAATTGGTTAAAAATTATTCGATAAAAATTGAAAATGAGTGTATAGTCGTTCATCTCGAGTATGATGATTAGTTATTTTGTGATTTTGAGTTTGATAATGAATATGGTAGGAATTTTTAGTAAAAAGGTTTGATAAGTTCGATGGAGAGGCGAGCAATGATAAGTTAAAATACGTGAATTCATAAAGTTCTTCAATGTATGAACTAATGTTGATAGATAATGGGATTGTGTTACACAGTTGGAATAAATACAAGTTTTCATTATGAATTTAGGTTTGTGGTAGTGTGACATAAAAAAAAAAGAATGATAAACGAGACAACCAAACGAAAAAGAGTTGGTGCCTTGAAGAGTTCAAAATATTCATAATTTTGTGTCATGGGAAGAATTTAAGAGAAGTGATGGAATAAGGCCTCGCATATAGACTCTTGGTTCGAAGTTGAAGGATGTATGAATTTACATATATAAGTTCTACTACGATTGTGGATGTAAATTTATTCGGTTAGACTTACGAGGACTTTATTAACAATTTTTATGAATATAGGGTTTTGATTTAGGTGAAAAATAGTGAGGGTGTAAGATTATGTGTTCTTATTTGAAGCTAAATTGTTCAAATTATGATAGCTAACTTATTTATGTTAAACGGTGTGGATCTATAGTTTTACATAATTAATGAGGATTTGAGGAGATCAAAACTATTTTATTGTTGGAACGATACAAATGTTATGATGTGTTACATAGGCATTCGATAGTGAGTAGAGGTTATGAGGTTATGGTATTCTAGTTACTAGAGTGACCAAGAATTTCTTAAGTATTGGTACGAGGTATATGATGGTTTTAAATATTAGTGAAATTTGGTACCCGAAAATTTTGTGGAATTCACATCAAGTTTGATTCAATGGTTGTATCTCGATGGTAAAGTACTTTTAGATCTGAAATTAGTGCTATCAGTTTTAAGTGTGGCCTGTATTTTTCATGAAATGCTTAAATGAAAAAAGAGGGAGCCATAGTTTGAAAATTTGTTGTGGTGATAACGGTGTTGGTAAGAGACTTTGTACTAGAAAACAATTGAGAATAAGGTTAAATGACTGGTTTTGTTACTTATGTGTTGTTTAAATTAAGAATGTTAGCTTCAACGGGTACTGTTGAGAAGTAGGTGGGGGATGATAAAATTGAGGTATAGTACAATCTTAATGGAACCAAACCAGTGAATTGTGGGTAGACAATCAATAAGGATGGAGTCAACTGAATGAAAATGTTGATATGGGAACTATGGAGGGAGTATTGTGTTATTTAATTTTGGTTCCATACATCTTTATTTGACCCACCTTATTTGTTTCAGACATGGTTTAGAGTATGATTCATTCAATATGCTCATGTGTGTTCCTATATCTATGGGTAAATTCCTAGTGGTGGATCAGATGTACCGATCCTCTTATGTCCTTTTTTTAGGATCGGATTTTAGGCAAACTTTGGTTATTTCAGTTATGATAGATTTAGGGTTCTTTGGGATAGTTGAAATATATCACTAGTTCCCTGCATACTGGGTTATGAGAAATTATACAGAGTATGAGCGTACCATAGCAAGAGTGTTGTCAGAATTCTACATTGGAAAGATACGTTATTGCTGGATGTTACTTGAATTCTTTCTTGGGTTAGATAAAGTTGATCCCTTGATGGGTTACCAGGCTGTCTAAAATCGATTGTTATAACTTAAGACTCATGAAAATGTTGTGTGTGAAAAGCAAAAATCTTGATAAAGTTGGTGATATGAGCATATGAATGTGGGGTGTGTTGATTAAAGGTTACTTCTGGTTGTACTCGGTGGTAGCAATTAGAATGTTATCTTGGTTATGTGAAAAAAGATTCATCATGATGTTTGTGCTAAGATCCAATGGGTTTAAGTTTAGTTGGGGTCCATAGTTAGTAAGTGGCTGATATCCCTCCTGATTTGTAAATGCTCCAAGTTGAGTTGAGATGTTTAGTTTTAGTAGTTGCTATGGTGGAATGTCTTATCTTCCTTAAGGAGAGCTCCACTATGAGAGATGCACATTGAAGTCGAGGTCTTAAATTAGACTTTTGTACACGTCATTTTCTTCCTTCTTAGCCCTGTGATCGAGAACAAACATGATTTTTAGTGGTAGATAATGTAATAATTCAAAAAATTATTAACGGATACTTTTATGAAATTACAATTTTACCCTAATCGATAGTTGCCACAAGTCATTTTGATCAGTCGATGAAGTTGGTTTGAAAATTTTCAATAGTCATTTAACAATAGTTAATTAATTTATGGGTAATTTATTAATTGTTAATAATAATGGACCAAGTCTGAAATATTAAAATAAGTTACTAAGGTTTATTACCTTTAATACATATTATTTTTTTAACTTTGTGCTTAAGATAAACATCAAGTTCAACTTTTATTATTTATTGTAATTTTAGGATAGATAGTATACATTAGAATAATTATATATTTTTGAGAGACTAAATTTTAGTTATTGTTGTTGGAAATTTCGGTCAAAAAAATAATGGTAGGTATATTATATTTAAGAATTATGTAATGGTAATATCATTTAATGAAGCTAATGATCTAATGATGGATTAATCACTGAGATTAGATTGTTGATAAATTTTTTTTGAATAATATAGGAAAGTTTGTGCATATGGACTTATCACCGTTATTATTATTTTATTATTATTATAATTGAATGTTAAACGAGTGGAAAGTTTGATTGTTGTAAATTAACTTCTTCCATTTTGTATACATATGTTTGGAATTGGAAGGGAATACATCAGTGACCAATCAGGATGTAATGATGGCCACATGATTGTTAATTAATTATGATAATTAATTGGTAGTTTTGGTTTTAAATTTTATGTCCTATGTAGTAGTTAAGTTTAGTAATTATGACATTAATTTTTGGTTTCAAAGTTTTGTTATAGTTATCAAATAATAATTTAAGTTTGATATATTAAAATATATAATTAAATATTGAGTACATTATATTATATGAAAAGTATTAGAGATGTAGTATTTGGAGAAGCTATGACTTAATCCTAGACTCTGTTGTAGATTAAGTGAGTTTTTAGGTAAAGAATAGACACATATAGGTGTTGTTAGATTTGAAATCTTATTGTGAATATTTGTTTAAATAGATTGCATTTATTTAGAAGCCAGACGAAAGGGGAAGACGTAACTCTTGAAGTTAATTGTTGATTAATTCAGGCAAGTGAATTTCTTAACTCTTGTTAAGTGTATGAAATGTGTGTATTTCTTTGTGGTATGTATTTGTGAATAATGGTAATTGGTGATGGGTTGATTTGTCCACATTGATTAATTCTAATGATACAAAAAGGGTAGTAAAAGGTAAAATGATCAATTGTTTGTGTGTGATTTGTTGAGAATGGAGAATGGCTAGAAAGACTTGTGGAATCATTGTTGATATTTTATCGTGATTGTGTTGTTATGAATTTTGCAATGTTATGAAAAAAGTCAGATCCTCTTATTTTGTGAACATGTCATTTGGCATTGATTCGGAGAACTGGTTGTGATAAAGTATTATGTGCATTGAGAAGGAAATAATGAGAACTTAACGAGAAGTACCCATTTCTAGGGACGTATCGCCACGGTGGATGATACTATATTTTGAGGGACGTATCGCACGCCGCGGATGGATACATATTCGAGGGGACGTATCGAAGTGCCACGTGATTAACTATTATTGAGGGTGTATCGCCACGCCGCGCTCATTCATGAGTCAGATATGTCCCATGGGTCCCGGACTGAGGCCAGGGGTCTGTATCACTAGTGTTAAATATGATTAGTATACGTGATATTGCATTCCATTGCATGAACCTACTTTAATAAACTAGTGAAACTTGATATTGATTTGATGATCTTGGAATGTCTTTTTGTGGAATTGGTGATTGATGAATACTGAGTTGTGCTGATGATATATAATTTACTGAGGTATCGTTGTTGAGGATATATAATTTGTTAAAGTGTTGTTGTAGAGGACATGTAATTTGTCAAGGTGTTGTTGTTGAGGACAAGTAATTTTTTAAAGTGTTGTTGTTAAGGACATATAATTTATCAAATTGTTGTTGTTTAGGATAGGTAATTTGTTGAAGTATTGTAATTGGGGATATATGATTTGTTAAAGTGATGTTGTTGAGGACATGTAATTTGTTTAAGTGTTGTTGTTGAGAACATGTAATTTCTTATAGTGTTGTTGAGTACATATAATTTGTCAAAGTGTTGTTGAGGATATGTAACTTGACTAATATTGTTGTTGAACTATGTGTGCTGTAAACTATGAGTTGTTAGCTTGTGTTTAGAGGTTTACCTTGCGGAGTATTTGTTGTAGGTTACAGCCCAACATTTGTGATTTATTTCTTCTTTTTCGAGATGCTTGGAGATTTGTGAGGTAGTTGTTTGATCATCTCAAAAGACTTCTTATCCTGTTTATGATCTGTTCTACTCTTGAAAAAAGTCACGTGAGACTTATATTTTCTTTGATTCAATTTTATAATTTAGAGGCGGTATATAATAAACAACCAAAATTTTGGTGTAAATATTTTCGAGCTTATTATAAATTTTCCACATTTTAGTGTAATGATTTTTAGTTTTAGGTTGTCTTGTCTTGGTGGGATAAGACGAGTATCATCACGTCTATTTTTCGATCGTGAGGATATATATATTATTTGTCTCCTTTTTATTACCATAAATATGTTCTTCCCATTAATTTTCTCTCAGTTAATCTCATTTATTTTGTCATAAGATTTTGAAGAAAATTAAAATATCTTATTTTTCATAATTAATAGCATTCCTATATTTAATGTTTCCGAAATTTTTCTTTTTCTTCTCCAAATTAACCATTTATAAAAAATAAAAAACTAAATCCTCATCACAATCATTTTTTCAAGATTTTTATTTATTTTGTTTACATTTGTCATTTTGATCAGATCTTATTTTTATAACTTATTTGTTATTTTTCAAACACTTCAGCTTTTTTATGGCACGGTTTGTGTTTTTTATTTGTGAAAATAGAGAGACGATATATATATATCAGAAAAAATTTAAGAGATAGATATATATATGCTATAGATATTAGATATATTATATATATATATATATCGATATATATATCTCTATATATATAAAACTACAAAAAGAAAAGGGTTTAAAAAGCGGAGGAAGAGAAGGAAAGAGACTATAAAGAAATGTATTTTATGTGTAGCAAAACAGTTTAGCTTTTGAATTTCTTTATTTTTGAAAAAGTATAACTAATTATTAATTAATAATTGATCTTTTCTTTTTTCTTTTTTTGTAGGATTTTTCTATATTTTTTCATCATTTAAAACTCAATTCGTTAATTCTATGAAGTATATTAAATACAATGGTAGAACAGAAATCATTAATATTTATATTTATTTTATTACATTACTAATTTTATTTTTCGTATTTTTAATTATTTTTTTAAAATAATCATATTGATAGTCGATATTCTAGTTGTTCTACCTAAAGGTATTGGTCAAATTGATAGAATCACACATGTAATTTTTTCGATTGTTATTTTGTAGGAGAATTGTAAAGAGTATGTATTTTTTGTGTTGTATACTTTATGTGTATTATTTGCATATTATTAGTTTTTGACTCAAGGAAAATAAGATGCAAATATGACTTATGATCAATCTATGGAGGGGATGTCAGTTAAAACTCCAAAGATTAATTATGCATTGAATTTATATATTATTATCCGTTTAAAAAATTAAGGTCAAACAATTATATTGCAAACTTCATTTTTATGATCGCGCGAAGCGCGAATAAGTTCACTTGTAGTTAAATTATTTATAACAATTTAATTTATAGAAGGGGTAAAATCATAATTCAACTTTCAACTTTTTTTTGTTCATGATTTTAGTAATATATGATGATTTATGTTGAGGTTTCATTTTGTTCAAGTTCCTGTTAGTATCGAGTATTTAGTTCAGTTCTCTATCTAACCAGTATGATCTTTTTAACCCACGCTCCCGTTTAAAGTGGTGCATATGTTTCTCTCTAGTTTTCATTTCACTAATTACTGTTTAATTCGATGTTAATTATTCTTTTACTATAACGTAGTATTTGTGCAATACACTTTTAATAATGTTGTAGAAAAAATATGGACTAATCTAGTTGTGTATGCTTTATTCAATGGATTGATGGTATCATAGCAATGAATAATTAATTACTTGGAAGATGGGTTGTAGTTGATGATACACACAGAATCAGCGTTATCCACCCTAGTTTATGTAATTGCTACTCATTGTCAATAGACACATCACACAACTTAAAGTGGAAATAAACCGATATTAAAATTGAGTGAATTGAGAAGGTCTCCTCCAATTCAAATTTCATAATGATATGGGGTAAAGTATAGGTTGAAACAAAGATGACATCGAGATTTATAGGCAGTACCCTTTGTGTGTCACACACCAACTGAAATCAGTTAAACTTGGAGTACTAATTCTTCACTTATTCCAGTATTATGTGTAGGACACTCAGAAGAGATGCGGGTTATACCCCCCCACATCATACTTCGCTAATAAATAGTGATATGTGGTGAAGCAATGGGTGAATTAGATTTGGATCATGTGAGGAAGTTGCATGAGTGTGAGAAGAAGTGGCACCAGGCTCATTGTTAATCCCCAATCACTCTTTATTTGAGAAAGATCATGCGTATACGAATTAAATAGTCCTTCACCAGTAGTAAAGACATTCCATGTCTTAAAGCATTTTGAATTTAGCGATAAAAAATCAATGTCAATCAGGGAGACCTAAATTCAAGTCACTTCAAATTATTGGACTATATATTAAAATTTTTTCAAACAGTTTATTGAGACAGTGCCTAGGAGAAAAAATGGAGGTGGGTGTATAAGCTTCAAGCTTGAACAAATCTCAAATGTTCAAGATTAGGGAATTTGAAAGCGAACACACATGTTTGTTCCTACATAATTCATTATCGGAAAGCCAAGCAACTAAGAGTGTTGTTGGGAGTATTTTCTTTGGGTAAATGTGTTGAACCATATGTTATTTACACACCAAAAGATATACAACGTGACATGATAGCTAAATATGTGTGTCACTCCCATATATCCAAGCTTAGAGAGCAAAAGAAGAAACTCTTGAATTAATTCGGGGGGATCCAGTACAATCATATGCAAAGTTGCCAAGCTACTTTCACATACTAGAGGCAACTTACCCTAGTTCTCATATAGATTGCACAAATCAGAGGATGATCATTTTCTATATGCGTTTGTAGTTTTGTTCACCTTGATAAAAGGATGGAAATACTGTAGACCAATTATAGTTGTTGATGGAACTTTCTTAAAAGGAGTAAACAAAGGGACACTATTGACCGCTAATACCTTAGATGCAGCAGGTGAGACTTTCAAATATGGTACTAGTGTTTTCTATACTTAATTTCTAAACTATGTATTTAAAGTGAAATATAATTACATAAAAATGTATTAAAATTGTATCAAACAAATTGTACATGGTGCAGGGAGTATACTGCCACTTGCTTATGCCATTGTCGATTTAGAGAATGATTCATCTTAGATGTGTTTTTTGAGAAATTCAGGGACGCATTCTGTCAAAGACCGAGATGAGTATCATTTCGGATAGGCATGCAAGCATTATTAAGGCAGTTTCAATAGTCTATGAAGAAGTACCTAATTTTGCGTGTATGTGGAACTTACTACAAAACATAATGAAAAACTTCAAAAGAAGTCAACAAAGGTTAATTGTGTTGTTCTACTCTATGGTAAAAACATACATAATGATAGAATTTAATCAATGTATGACAATAGTTGAAAAGATGGATAAGAGGATCAAAGATTACTTGTTGAACATTGGATACAACAAATGATCGTGTGTGCATGCTGAAGTAAACAGAATTTGAATGATGACATCAAATATAGCAAAATTAGCCAATTCACGAACAAGACATGCCAAAGTTCTTACAATCTTGCCAAAGTTCTACAATCTTGTACCTCTTGGAATTGATGAGACAACTTGTCCAGAAATAGAATAACAATAACAGATCAAAGGTGACATTTTCAGGTTTTCACCTTGGAGAAAGTATGAAAATATATTGCGTCGCAATAAAACTGCATCAGAGAAATTAAGGGTATGATTGATCTATAAATCATATTTCCTAATATTTTTTCTTCTGATTCGTATTGATTATACTTTTTTCTTTTCATAGGTTGTGGAGACAAACAAATATGTGTATACTGTACTTAATGGTATTACAAAATTCACGGTATGTCTTCACCAACGTACATGCACATGTAGGAGATTTCAACGGGATGAGTTACCATGTTTGTATGTTTTGGCCGTTTTAACATTAAAACACATTGTTTATGAGAAATATTGCTCTGATTACTATAAACAAAAAATTTATTGCTGACATATAAATTTAAAATGGATTCCCTTCTAGATGAAAGTACACAGAACACTCCAACATATGTTCTTGAAGATGTTGTACTTTCACTTCATGGAACGAGACCTCCAAGAAGGCCAAAAATAAAAGACATACACAACTGAGAGAAGATGGATTCAAGAAGGCGAAAATACATGAAACAATTGTGGACAACAAGATCACAACAAGAAGATTTGCAAAAATGTTAGACCTTATGATCAAGAACAAGAAATAAAATTTATTTTAGCAGTTTGTTTTAGAAGCTCATTGGCTCTACGAATTTGGAACATGTCTATTTATATGGTTTATTTCCTTAGTTGTGCAATCCCGTGTTATTCAGTTTAGTAGACTGTTTTCTTAGTTGTGCAATCTCATGTTATTCAGTTTACTGGAATGTTTTCATGTTTATATTTAGATTTCATATGATATAGTTGAAATGATATTTGATATAATGCAAATTACAGTTTAATTATTGTGTTTAATAATGCGTCGAGATTAACATAGTATTATGTAGTTACTGTGAACTTACATCCTATATATTGCATTATTTGTACGCTTCACTTGCTTAAAGCTACAAGAATATCATTTTTTATTGATTTTTGTTGTAAAAGTTAATTTGAATCTATGAGTTTATTCTGATAAGCATGTGCAAGTGTTACCTTATTGTTCACGATCTTGAAGATAGTGAATCCAGGATTTCAAGGCTTTGGGTGCACCAATATAAACATAGCTCAAATATAAGTCTAAGCTAAACTTTAAATAAAAATAGGCTTAAGTGGATTGAAACCTGGTCTAGAGGTGGGTACTCTAGGTTTTACAATGCACTAGAGGCAATTCTAGGCATTTTATGGGTGCCACTGACATATATCTTAAGTTCTATCAGTTTTTTAAAATAGATATACATATATACATATGATTTTTTCAGAAGTTACCGAGTGTACGTGCACCCTCACCTAAAAGTGTGGGTCCGCATCTGCTTGAGCTCATTGATAGTTTCCCTTGCTAGTGTGACACCACATCATCTTTTTTCCTTTCTTTTCCAACTAAAATATTGTCATTGTGCCCTAGCTTATGTTTGCACCATTCTTACAGTGCTCTCCGAAAGTAGCTATGTTTTTTCCTCTGTATTGTATTATTACCATAACCTTCTAAGAGATTTTGCTTTTTACATGTATGTGTAGTGGATGAGAGAGGATGACATACATTACAAACTCATCATCATAGTCATCAGTTGAACGTCCCGTTGATGCGTATGACTCATATAAACCACAACTCTATCTATTGTATTTCGATTTAGTTCCTCCGTTCTTGTTCCCGAAGGCAATATGCTTTAAGCCAACATATGTGAAATTACAGAGGAAGTTTGTGCCTACTAAAGTTGGTCGTACAAAATCTCAAATCTTGAAACAATCACCATGAAAACCCCAATAAGGGCACAAAGAAAACACAACCTCAAACACATGACTTATATATAAACAAAATGCAGTTAGGTGTATAATAACAAGACTTACAATAGACCAAGATAGTTTATCATAGCGATACTAACTACAAACTGTTTTTACACCTTATTGTTTTCATAGTAATACTATTTATTTGAAGGTAACTCGCTTGCTTCCTTCTTGTATATTCCCATAATATAGCTCCAAATGTCTTTCGAAGAATATCTTCCTTTACTTGTTGATTTAGAATATGTTGGCCATTACTTAAAAACTTTATAAATGCAGCAACGAAAAAACTCCACAAATTCCTACAAAATGATCATATAAATTGTTATCAAAATATCAACTTAATATAAAATGAATACCTATTTGATAATACTTACAACGAGTTCTCTCTTTGTTTAGGAAAACCTTTAGTTATGAAACTCAATTTTCTCGAACTCATTTATCTCACTGTATTTTGGTGTTACCTTCAATTCAGGAAGCTTATCGTAGAACATGACCACACTTAAGTAATATGGTATAACAAATAAGAGCATTTTTAGATATTTTAATTTATTAATTAAGTTTCTTCTTTCCTAGTTTTAAGGTAATTAATGGTTATTTTCCAAGTTAACTGGACGGAGTAGATTGTTAGTCAGTTTTAATTTCTTTTAAGGCTTAGTGGTTGAGATAATGTAGGATGTGTATGCCTTTATAAAGGTTGTTCATTTATTCACTTAAGTAAGAAGTTCACCACCTCTCAAACTCTTTTGCGTTTATTTTGACTTTCTTTCCGGTTTTCTAATAGTGGTATCAGAACCAATGAGGGTGAACGTGCTTTAATAGTGAGTGTGCCATGTCTTCAGAGATTTTTGTTCAATAAGTTATTCCACGCTTTGAAGATCATTATGACCATAAGAGCATGTTGGTAAAAAACCTTTTGTGGTGCAAAGAGTTCTGAGCAGTTGCTGATGGTGGATTCCAAGAACCTACAACAGGTGTTGTTCAAACAAATTCTCAATAGACGGATCTTGAAGAACTGAAGTTAAAAGATCTGAAGGCGAAGAATTATCTTTTCCAAGCCATTGATAGTTCAATATTGGAAAAAAATCATTGCAAGGATACGTCAAAGCAAATTGGGACTCCATGAAGAAGAAGTACAATGGAAATGCAAGGGCAAAGCGGTGTCAGTTTACTTCTCACGCACTATGACAATTGCCAAGAAGATACGGATTCATGGAGAGAGGCTTGAAGACATCACCATTGTTGAGAAGATTTTGCGCTCCTTGTTGCCGAAATTCAATTTGTAATTTGCTCCATTGAAGGGTCCAAAGATCTGGATACTCCTTCACTTGATGAATTACAAAATTCTTTAATGGTTCATGAGCAGAAAATTGTTCATCAGGATGTAGAAGAGCAAGCATTACAAGTAACCACAAACTCCAAAGATTCTAGGCGCAGAAGGAGCAAGTGGAAAGGAAGAAACTCAGAGAAAACTGAAGAGGGAAACCAAAAACAGAATGGTCAGCATGATTGTGATCAACAACACTCGTCCAATGGGAAGGAAAGATTTGCAAATAAGTCTCATATAGAGTGGTATAGATGTCAGAGATATGGTCATTACCGTTCTGAATGTCGTACAAATCTAAAAAATATACGTGGGGAGAACTCTAATTTTGCAGAAGTAACTGAGGAGGAGGAGGTCTCTTTGTTAATGGTGAGCCAATTATCAGAACAATACCACAAAGTTTATGGTATTTAGACACGGACTGTAGCAACCATTTCTCTGGAGAAAAATATGCATTTCCTGAACTAGATGAAACTTTTCACCCAGCAGTCAAGTTTGGCGATGATTCCCCATTACTATCAAAGGGAAAGGGAAGGTAAAACTCCAAACAAAGTCTTCATCTATGCAAATTATCTCTGATGTTTTCTTTTCACTAGACCTGAAAACAAATCTTATCAGTGCGGGTCAACTTCAAGAGAACGGCTATGAGGTGTCTATCATACATGGAATTTGCAGGATACGAGATTCTAATCTTGGATTGATCGTTGAAGCTAAGATGGCGGCATATAAGTTTTTCCCACTTGATATACATAAGATTGGCTCTACTAATTTTTGTTTTTCAATAAAGTTGAATAGTCAAGCATGGCTTTGGCACTACAGATATGGGCATTTGAATTTTAGAGGACTGAAAATATTGCAGAAAAAGAAGATAGTTACGAGTCTTCCTAATTTTGATATGCTTGTAGATATTTGTGGACCAATAAACCCAATATCCAACGAAGGAAAACGTTACTTTATACATTTATTGATGATTTTAGCCAAAAGACATGGGTTTATTTTCTGCAAGAAAAATCTGAAACATTTTACCATTTTAAGAAGCTTCAAAGCTCTTGTTGAGAAGGAGACAGGATGTTCCATTATGATTCTTCATACTGATCGTGGAGAGGAGCATCTTTCACAAGGATTTATAAGTTTTTGTGAGTTTCACGGGATATAAAGACTACTTACTGCATCTTATACTCCTCAACAAAATGGAGAATGTGAGAGGAAATCGAATCATCATGGACGTTGTGAGAAGGCTTTTACAAAAGAGACATGTTCTAAAAGCTTTTTGGCCTGAAGCAGTCTGCTGGAGCGTTTATGTGTTGAATCGAAGTCCTTGTTGTGTTGTTCATAATATGACACCAGAAGAAGCTTGGAGTGGACAACAACCTGATGTTCAACACTTAAGAGTGTTTGGATGCATTGCATTTTCTCATGTTCCGGATCAGAAAAGGACAAACCTTGATGACAAAGTCAATAAGTGTGTTTTCATGGGCGTTCGCAGGGAGTCAAAAGCTTACAATTGTTACATTCTACAGTTAAGTGGTAGGTAGCGATTACCATTCGTGAATGTGGTGTTTAATGAGATAATTCAGGTCGGGGGAAGAAAAATACATAACAACAACTCGTTGGATCTTGACGGATGGAGACTAAGGAGCAGAGCAAACAGTAGCCGTTAATGACGGGGTTTTCTACCTTAGTACATCAAGACGGCAACCCAAACTTCCAACCTCAACGAAATCGAAGAAGGCACAATGGATGGAGAATTATGAGGGAGTGAAAATTGTTCAAGTCTGACAATAAAGATTCATCAACTTATTTAGCTTTCTTTTCTGGTTGTGATGCGTAAGATTTGAGGATGCTTATAAAGATTTAAAGTGTCAGAAACCAATGGATGTTGAGATTTCCGAAATTGAAAAGAACAATAGTTGGGAGCTTATGAATCTTCCAAAAGGCCAAAGATTTATTGGAGTTAAATGGTCATATAAACCAAACTAAATAAGTTTGGTGAAGTTGATTAGTACAAGGTGCGCTTGGTGGTGAAATAATACAAGCAAGAGTATGGGGTGGTCTACAAGGAGATATTTGCCCCGGTTTTCAGACTTGAAACCATCTGATTGGTGTTAGCATTGGCAGAATAAAATAATTGGCCGATTTATCAACTTAATGTAAAATCAGTCTTTTTGCACGAAGGGCTGCAAGAGCAGGTATATGTTGATCAACCTCCTGGTTATGTGATGCATGAGAGTTGAGAATAAAATTTATTGATTGAAGAAGTCTTTATATGGTCTCCCCGAGCATGGTATAGTCGCATTGATGCATATTTTAATCTAGAAAACTTTAAAAAAAATGTCCATATGAGCATACACTTTACACAAGACTTGAGGATGGGAAACTTGTGATCGTATGCTTATATGTAGACGATTTGATTTATACTCGGAGTGATCCTGTATTTCTTGAAAACATTAAGGTATCCATACTGACTGAGTTTGATATGTCTGATCTTGGCTTGATGCATTACATTCTTGGCATTGAAGTAAAGCAATCACGTAGTGAAATTTTATTTCACAAAAGAAATATGCCCAAGAAACATTGCAAATGTTGGAATGCGGAGTTGCAATTCTGTCACAACACCAAAAGAGTTGGGACTGAATTTGGAAAAGAATCCTACAGGAAAGAAGATTGACAACACTCTTTTCAAATAACTCGTGGGATGTCTGATGTATCTAACAATCACATGGTCTAACATAATGCATTATGTTAGTCTTGTTAGCAGGTACATGGAGCACCCAAAAGATATTCATTTGTTGGCTACTAAAAGATTCTTAGGTATTTGCAAGGTACCATTGACTATGGTATTTATACAAGAAAGAAGGCATGTCGGAGTTAATTGTCTTTACAGATAGCGATTTTGCTGGAGATAAAGAAGACAGGGAAAGCACTTTATGTTATGTGTTTCGCTTGGATTGGATTTGCGTCCTTGGGCTCCAAGAAGCAAACCAATTGTTACGTGTACAATACAGGAAGCTGGGAGTTTTGTAGCTGCAACTGTGTGCGCTAACCAAGCTATTTGGTTGAAGAATATATTGGTTGAGCTTCATGTTCGACAGCAAGAACCAATTCTTATTTACTGCGATGATGGCTCAGCGATTAAGCTTTCAAAGAATATAGTGGTACATGGATGGAGAAAATACATAGATGTTAACTTTCAGTTCCTGAGAGATCTCACGAAGATATTGATATCTTCACTAAGTCCCTCAAGCTAGCAACATTCAGAAAGTTAAGGAAGCTACTTGGAGTTTGCACTTTAATGGAAAGCTTCTGTGAAAATGTTATTAAGTTGTATACATTTATCAGTTTATGGAAGGGTTTGTTAGATATTTTAATTAAGTAAGTTTCTTCTTTCCTAGTTTTAAGGATATATGGTTGTTATTTCCAAGTTATTGAAAACGTGTGACTTAGTAGGTCCGTTTAATGTCTTTTATGGCTTAGTGGTTGAGATAATGTAGGATGTGTATTGACTTTATAAAGGTTGTTCATTGTTTCAGTTAAGTAAGAAGTCCACCACCTCCCAAACTCTTCTGCGTTTATTTTGATTTTCTTTCCAGTTTCTAATAATCTCAACAATATTTTTTACCTCTAAATCCACCTCACCCGTAGTCGAAAATGAATCATACACCTCCAAAGACCTGTTCCCAATATCAAAGACCACAAAATTCCAACGACGGTTCTCTTTAATGTTAGTGGAATTAGAATATATCCACTTTATTCCACGAGGTACTTGCCAACAAACGACGTCCACATATATAACGGGCAATATCATAAGAATATTTTACTTTATAGTTCTTATTATCCTCATGAGAACCACAAAGTTACAAGAAATAATTAGTAATCTTTGTCTTGAACACACAATCAGTCGTCGTAAATCAAATCTTACTGTTGGCTTCATATTTTCCTTTCTTTCTTAGGTAATAGAAAATGACATCAATATGCTGCAAAAAATTAGAACGAAAAGTTAAAAAGAAACAGCCTCAAAAAAAAACATTCAACTAACCTCAAGAAACTCAATATTTTGGGGTTACTTTAATCTCCAAGAAGTTGTCAGTTGTGTCAACCAAGATAGAAAGGATAGTTGGAAAGATAAACACGTTCTCACTAGAAAAATAATTCAAGAAATTCAACAGCAGAGGTAGTATGACTCGTAGAATGGAAAGTGTTATGAATAACAAATATTGACGTCCAACTAAACTTTATACACTAACCTCATCACACCATTATTTTTCAGAATGTGCTAATTTGAAAAATCACAGTCTTTCATCTTCATTATAAACACCTAGTTCAAATGTTGGACTAATAACATTAAGAGCATATGTATAAGGTTTTTTCCCCTATCAAAACAAAACAAAATTAAAATATAAATACTCAGAAGCAGGACAACAACAAATAAAACAGAGGAAACTAAGTCACTAAAGGAGAGTGAATTAAGAATATGTTATGAATTAGAGGCAACAAAGTATTCCATAGGTTGAATTAAGTTTGTATTTATTATGAATTATGTAAGTTATGAAATATAACAAATTAACCAAAAAAATTCCAAAAGAATTATCTCTTTTTTGCACCCGTATAAAGCCACTTAGTGAATAATCGATTAAATCAGATGCATTATCTCCTCCGTTTTCATATGAAATGGATGTTTTGTATCAAAAAATTGACGTGTAAAACATAGAGTTCCTCGAGATTCAAAATATTGTGTGAAAGGAGATGTTATTAATTTTCATGGATTTTTCTTTCTACCACGTTTCTTCGGTGTCGATTTCTTTTTGTTTTGATCAACAGTGGCTGTTTTTTTAAGATAAGATTCTTTAGTCCAATTGATATGAGAAATATCTTCATCAAGAAAAATAAAGTCATCAAGATTATCCAAAGGTTTTTGACAATCCTCTATTGCATCTGCATATAATAGACATATTGATTAATTTAAAATTAACAGATGCAACAGTTATTTATATTGGCTTTATTGACTACATTACCATCAGGTTACGCCCGAACTGTATTCACATTAGCTGCCTCTTTGACTGTAAGCAAAATAAATATTTTAATAATGTTATTAAAATAAAATGAAAGAAGTTTATTTGAAGTTAAAAAAATTAATACCATTTATATCAGCAATAATCTCTGACAAAACTTTTTCAATAGCAATTCTTCAACATCTTCATCTGTATAAAACAAGAACATTTAAAATAAGAGAGTTGAATTAAAATATATGAAATATGTAATATATTAGTAAAAAGAATCCCTTCATTGACTGTTTTACTTGATACTCTTTCAAAATTTTCAACGTCAACAAATCTAGTTGAAGCTTTAAGCACTTGATATTCTTCATTTTCGTTTGATACCTTCCTTGAGTGCTTTCACTTCGTTGAGTGCTTTCACTTCAACCTCCATGCCTTCCTTGAGTGCTTTCACTTCGGTCTTCAATGTCTCGATCGTGCCAAGCGCTTCCGTAAGTTGTCGCTCTAATGAAGTGATGGCCTCCTTCGTGTTAAGCAGTTCTATAAGCCGACACTCCAAGGAAGTGATAGCCTCCTTCATCTCGAACTCGGCACGCTAGCGTCCCTCCAACTCCTTTTGGATGCTCTCGATCTCCTCAAGGGTGAAGTCCTCAAGGGTCTTGAACATGATGTCTGTCACGTTCATGCTCCGGCCTAAGATCTCGAAGGCTTGTCTTTCCACTTCCACCCTTGCGATCCATTCTTCTCTAGCGGTGACGTATATGTCATATTCGCCTATTTCATCGTCACTTGCCTCGACAGTCAAGGGTGGGTGAGTTGTTAGCGTCTCGCTAGGTGTGAGCTCAAGCAACACCTCCTCATTACCCTTTTGATGTTTCTTCCCCTTTCGGTTCTTCTTTCCACCATCCATACGGACATTGGTGGTGCTAGCTCTGTTTACGTCTCCTTAGGTAGCCATTCCCTTATAATCGATTCTGCTCTGATACCACTTTGTCACGAACTCGGAGTATTTGCTAAGACTCTGTGCGGTACTTGACAACTTACCACGAATCTTTCACGATCTTGTAAGATCAAATAAGCCTTTAAGACTTACATCGCTGAGAGAATGCTTTGAAAGACTTAGAAAGAAAAGAAAGAGAACTTTTGAAGAAGGCTTTTGTATTGCTTGGAAGAATTGCTTACAACTTTTCTTCGTGCCTTTGCAAATGAGGGGCACCTCTACTTATACTACTTTCTAGGGATGAAAGCGCAATTAATATTTACATTTTTGTCCCTTTTCTAGAGAATTCTACACTACCTTGGGACCTTCTCTAGCCTTCTTGAGAGTTATAATGTGTTCTAGAGTTCTCCTCACAAATCTAGAGTAATTTGCCCCTTTCCGAACGAGGAATCAGATTGAAATTATGCCGGAACGTCACATATAGCACTGATCTTCATTGGAAAAGTATTGAAATAGTCATGTACTGATGTACATGATTCGCACACACACTGTCTCTTTCAAATATATGATGGAACATTTGTTCATATTGTTTCCTGCCAATTTTTAAGAAGAACATTATGAACCTGATATATCACCTCCTAATATATTTAGTACACTAGGACACTCAATCCCAAACTAATTAATGTCAGCACTCAGAATCCTATCAATCAAACAAATGCAAAACTTTATCTATTAATTTTCTGCCATTTCTTCAGACATAATGCTACTAAAAGATTCAAGACACCAGGACTCAATCTCAAACTAGCTATCACTGCAACACAAGTCATCCTAATTTGATATCTTACATTCATATTTGACTGTTTAAAAATAATGTATTACTACATACTAAAGTTGAATTAAAGAAGAATTTCACATTTACACATATAAAAAGGACAGGCCAGTAATAGAGTAATCGGTATACAATCATTCCAAAACAAGAAACTAACTAACAAAAACAATATAATAGATTCAAAATACTACCACCGATCGGATAATCGCACTCTAAAGTAGAATGACATTTTGGGCAACGATGTGTATTTTTGCATACTCACTGGCTTCTTCTCTTGGTCCATACTATTCTCAATATTTTTTTTTATGAAATTGAAGTCAAATCCCCCAAACTTGTATCACTGTCGATGATTGTTCTCCACATAGATGCCAATAACACATCCACTTATTTTAAAATTTATGCAAATATTTCACCTCTTTAACTAATTCTTACCTTTGTTCTGCTCCTCCATGTTCTGCTCCTTGTTCTGCTCATCCGATACTTGTGAGATTGTCAAACTAAAATTTGGACCGTCATTAACTTCATATGTAGCAGTAGGAGATGAAACTTAACTTGTCTTTCCACTTCTTCTATAAACTGTCTATTTCGAAGTATCAATATCACTAAGTAGTAACGGACTTCTTCTAGGCAATTCTACTTTACCTTCTTCCATTAGAATTTGTGCAGAACAACAAATCCTTAATTTTCAACAGAAGAGTAGAAGAAAAGAGAGAGAGGATATGAACTAACAAGCAACACTTTTTTGTTTAGTTTAAAAATTACATGAAAAGGAACAAATTTGTTTTAAAGTTGTTTTAAGTATTGCTAAAATTTGATAAAAATTATAATAAATTAACAGTATTCTTAAATGTAGTATTTATAAAGTAAAAGATATTTATTTATTTATTTAATTTTTCCATATCATTAATAGTTTAAGATTTTGAAAGAACTTTATATGGAAATTAAAAAGTTTTCTTGGGTCAAATATTGATTAAAGTTGATCTAGAAAAATTTAAATCGTATAATAAATGGTCCATTATTCAACAATATCTTTTTTTAAAAAAAAGACAAGAAAATTAAGCTTTTCAATATACTTATTGTTGGATCCGGCTCCATCTCTATTTCCTTTTTTTTCTCCATTTCTCCCAGTTTATATTTTGGATTAGTAACACATATGGCTAGGTTAAAATAATTGTTAAGATTTAAATTTTCAATGTAAATCTCTAGCCATGTGATTTAATTAATCAATACATTAGCATTAATTATTTAAAATTCTTGTAAATATAACTTCTTAGCATATATTTCTTGTCCATAAATATATAGGGGGGAAAATTCTCTTCTCTTAAAATTTCTTTTATACGTAAGATTTTTTTTAAATTTTCTTTAATAATATTTTGATCTATTACTGAATACAAGTAGACACTTATAATTAACTATCAGTATGTACTGGTATCACCGTATTCGTAATCTTATTATCAAATTGAAAATAGTTTGTTTTAACATGGTTTTTGATTATCAATCTAGTACTTTCTTTCTCTTCATCACGGAATTCAATCTGCTTTACAAAAAGTCCAAAAAAATATTACATAAATAATAAATCAATATCTCATCAAAACACAGGAAGAATTTTTTTTTATATATTTATGACTACAAGATAATCGTTGCTAATATGTGAGATTATAATAATTTTAATACTTGATATATAATGTAATTTATTAACTAATCTCGTTTAAAGGTTTAATTTTGAAAAAGTTTAAATCTTGACCATTTATTTAACCTATGACACATGTTTAATCCAAATAGAACTTGGGGATCATTGAGAGAATAGAATGAAAAGAAACCGCATCCTTTTTCCGGCACCTCCCAAAAAAATTTCTCCCTTTCCCCAAGTTCTATTTGGATCGTGACACATGCATAGGTTAAATAATGTGGTTAAGATTTAATTACAAGTACATCTCTAACCATGATTTTAATTACTAAATTACTTATATAGAAAGTATTAAAAATTATTATAATATAACTATCTAACTCTATCAATCTATTTTCTTGGTCCAGAAATATAGGGAAAAATTCTCTCATAATTTTCTTTAACGTAAGATTTTTTTAAATGTCTTTAAATAATCTTTTTATCTAATTACTGAATACAGTTAAAACTATATTAACTATCGTAGGTACTGGTATCACAACCGTAATTCGTAAATTTTATTATCAATTTGAAATTAGTTTTTTGTTAAATGGTTTGATTATCTCTAGTAATTTATTAATCACGGATCATATGATTTAACCAAAATATTACAATAAAAATATTATATAAATGAAAAAAAAAGATCATCGATAAAAAAAAGGAAGAAAACTTTATTTTGCGATATTTCTGGACACAGTTAATATGTTCCTAAGATTGTGAGATTTAATAATTTAATACTTGATATAGAAATGTATTTATTAATAAATCATGGTTTAAAAGGTTATTTTTGAAAAATTAAATCTTTACCATTTATTTTACCTATGACACTGTCATTCTTCAACTAGGAACTTGGGAACAATGAGAGAAGAGAATGGAGAGGTCCTCCGTGTTCCGGCTCCTCTCAATTTTTTTCTTCCATTTTTTTCCCCAAGTTCCTATTTGGATAGTTGACACTGTATAGGTTAAATAATGGTTATGATTTAATTTCCAAAGTAAATTCGTCCCATGATTTTAATTAATAAATACATTATATATTAAGTATTAAAAATTATTATAATATAACTATCTTATACAACATATTTTCTTTCCATAAATATAAGGGGAAAAATTCTCTTTCTTAATTTCTTTTATACGTCATATTTATTTAACTTTTCTTTTAAAAATAATATTTTTATCTAATAACTGAATAGGAGTAATAGAAACTTAATAACTATCTATCTTTCTGGTATCACCGTATGCGTAATCTATATGAAATTGAAAATTAGTTTGTTAAAATGATTGATTAATCTCTAGTATTTATTATTATGGATCATATGCTTTAACAAAATATTACAATAACAATATTATATAAATGAAAAAAAAAGGATCATACTATAAAAAAAAAGGAATAAACTTTTTTATATATATTTATGGACAAAGATCATATGTTGCTCAAGATTGTGAGATTATAATAATTATAATACTTGATAATACTGTATTTATTACCTAAATCATGGTTTAGAGGCTCATTTTGAAAAATTAAATTTTAACATGTATTTTAACATATGACACGTGTCATTTAATCCAACTAAACTTGAGGAAAATGGAGAGAAGAGAATGGAGAGGAAGTCCGGAACAAGATCATGCTCCTATCCATTTTTTCTCTCCATTTTTCCCCAAGTTTCTTATTTGATTAGTGACACATGCATAGGTTAAAATAAGGATAAGATTTAAATTTCCAAGTAATCTCTAACATGATTAATTAATAAATACTTATATATTAGTATTAAAAATTATAATAATTACTTACATTAGCATCATATAATCTTGTCCATAAATATAGGAAAAAATTCTCTTCCTTAATTTTTTTATACTAAGATTTTTTTACAAATTTTCAACTTAAATAATATATTTTTATCTTCATTAACTGAAGTAAGCGTCTAGAACCTATAATGAACTATCTATGTACTTGTCACCGTATGCGAATCTATTATGAAATAGAAATTAGTTTGTTAAATGATTTATTATTCTAGGTTAATTTATTAATCACGTTCAATATTTTTAACAAATATTAACATAAAAATAGTATATAAGAAAAAAATCCTACGATAAAAAAAAGGAAGAAAACTTTTTTTGTATATTTATGGACAGATACTATGTTTCTATGATTGTGAGATTATAATAAATTTTTATACTTTATGTATAATGTTTTATTAACTAAAATCATGGTTAGATGTTCCTTTTTGAAAATTATTTGTACAATTTATTTTAACGTATGACACGTGTCATTAATCCAACTGAAACTTGGGGAACTAGAGAATAAGAGAAATGGGAGGAGCCGATCCTTGTCCGGCTCCTCTCCGATTTTTTTCCTTTCCTTCCATTTTCTCCAAGTTCCTATTTGAATTAGTGACATTTGGCAATAGGTTAAAATAAATGGTTAAGATTTATTTCCAATTAATCTCTAACCATGATTTAATTAATAAATACTTATATATTAACGTATTCAAAATTATTATAATTACCTATCTTAGCAACATATTATCTGTCCATAAATATAGGAAAAAAATTATCTTCCTTATTTCTTTTATACGTAGATATTAATTAATAATCTTTTAGCTAATTACCTGAGTAGAATAGAAACTATAAATCAACTACAACATATAACTGGTACACCGTATTCCGTAATCTTATGCTGAAATTGAAACTAATAGTTTGTTAAAATGATTTGATTATCTTAGGTAATTTTTAATCACGGATCATATGCTTTTAACACAAGATTACAATAAAAAATCATTATATAAATGTAAAAAAAAAAAAAGATGCTACGATAAAAAAAAGGAAGAAAACTTTTTTTATATATATTTATGGACAAGATAATAGTTTTTTGTTGATGACATTCTTCTAATAATAAAACTAAATACAAATAGCTAACATATGATCATATCAACAGACTTTAAGTAATTTTTACTAGCTAGTATCAGGCTATTATAAGTTTACTTTGATTATAAATTTTCTTTCTTTCAACAAAATTGAAATGGTTCTGAATAATTAATATAAACATTAAATACTACATAGATTTATATATTGTGAAACTAACATCTAGTTCTATGCCTACTAACTCACATTCTACTAAATTGTCAAATTCTAATGATCATGACAAACTTGGATTGCCACCCACTGAATAAAAAATTCATCATGTAATATTATTTGGATTTTTAAAGTCCTCGAGTGGTCTACATTACCAATGCCTTCGTTGTCTTCTGTATAACTTAATTATATTCTTTTACTTTGACTATTCTGATATCAATTAATTAAACCTTCTATGCCTTTGCTCCTACGGTAAAAAATGTGAATTCCCAAACAAAATACAAACTCATTGAACAATGTAGTATATCTATCGAGTGATTAGAAAAATGTCTATTTTCTTTGTGTACAACTACAGAAAAATACAAAATTAAAGATTTACGTAGTAAAATGGTATAAAAGAAATAGGATTATCACTTTCCAATCTCCATTGGTAAAGGGGACGTGGACGGAGTTTTTTATGATTCCAATCTCGCACGTTAACTTTGCGCGGCAGAGCACCTTATGTTAAAGAGATGTTTTTCGTTGAAAAATTACATTGCTTAGTTAGGTTAAGGTTTAATTACAAACCCAATATCTGTTATTTAAGTTAAGTGTTCAATATATTTTTATTTTTGAAATATTTTATGTCGTTCAATTTTATTATGATTTATGTATTTTTATAAAAAATTTAACGATAGATTAATTTGAAGATTCAGTGGAATATTTTTGTATTTTTTTTTAAAAACATATTTTATGTTAAATTATCATGATTTATGGTATTTTAAAGTAATTTTTAAATATAAAAACCTAAAAAGTAAGAAAAGTAATTATTGAACATGTTATTTTTGTTGTCTCCATTTATTTGACACAAATAAAATTTGGAAAAAAAATTATTTAAGCTATTAATTATTTCATTTATAAACATTTTTGATACCTTTCAAATAAGATACCCTTAACTGGGTCACCTTTCCCTAATTTATGTTGATATTGGATAATATTATAAATTAGTCTTTTAAAAATGATCTTTCATATTTTAAGTTTGTTATTATTACTCCCTTCGTTTCAAAAGGATGGTGTAATTTTGATTTTGGAACGAGTTTTAAGAAAAAGAAAGAAGATTTTTTTTAATCTTGTGGTCTAAATTAAAGTTCTTTCAAATTTTTACCAAACGTCCCTTTAATCTTGTGGGTCTAAAACATTCACGGAAGTTAAAGTTAAAGTGTTGCCATAAAAAAAAAAAAAAAGGACCTCTTTTTGAAACAACTAAAAAGAAATAGGTACATGTCGTTTTTTAAACGATGGTATAATTTATGATATTTTTTTTTATATTAGAAAATGAGATGTGTTATTTTTTCTGTCTCAATATATGTGACCCTGATAGAACTTTGAGAGTCAACTTATTTTATTCTATATTTTTAAATATTTTAAATTTTAATTTATTGTAATTTTTAATACATTTTAAATCATTTGTAAATGATGTCTACTGTCTTCCTTTTTTCTATTTTATAACGGAAATGCCAAAATACCTTCAACTATGGGCGAATTGGGAACACAATATATTCTTCTATCTTTTTGGGCCTAAAAAGCCCATTTTGAACGTCAACCTTTAGGCTATATTTTTTGCCCTTATTTTTTAACAAAACCTAAGCAATAATATCATTAACAAATTCATTTATGCCGTGTCACTATTCCTATTGGTTACCCTAATAATTAATTAAAACTAAAAAAATCCAAAAAACCACCCATACCCAAATGTTTTAAAACCCATTGTACTCCTGCAACTTATACTGTATTTCATATCGGAAAAAAGAACCCTATACTTTAATTAAACCACAGGAAATGACTATTTGGAGTGGGCGGATGAACAAACTCAGCAAAAGAGAGAACGTCATCGATGCTCGTCATCACGAGAATCTCAGCCCCAAGACTTAAAAAACTCTATTTACGGTAATTTATTAAGGTATACTAATATCCATCTCCTAGCATGTGTGTTGCAAATTGCAATCTATCTTCCTTCATGTTCTATCTAAGTAGTTCATTCTGATAAACAGGTAGAACCTGCTTGAATAGTGAGTGCCATTTCCACTCACCAACGATCATAAAAGAGGACACCAAGTAAAATTAAATGGTGAACCATATCATACAATAGTGTTAGCCATTTAGCTCATTTTTAATTGACCCACCCAAATAGTCCATCAAATATGGGTTGAAAGAGTGATTTCAAATATGGGTAATACTTGGTGCTTTTTAATAAACTTCCCCCCTATTTTACCCATTAAAATATGGTGTATATTTGGGTAAAATATGGATATATTATGGGTAAAATTATCGGGTCAATATGGTTATGGCAAGTTTCTTTTCCTCGCAAATTTTCAAAAATCTTCTATTACCAGTTTTAAAGCGCTTTTTCCAAAATTTTCATATACTAGATTCCCTATTAATATTTCAACTCTCACTCTCGACCTCCCACCCACGCTTTCCAAAAACAGAGTTAAAGATATTTTTGAAAAAATATTTTTGACTCAAAATTTCATTTTTTCAACCCCTACCCTCGCCCCCTCCCCCACCCACCCCCACAACAGCTCCGCACCCCCACCCACAAAAATAAAAATTTAAGTTTATTTAAAAATATTTTCAACTTCAAATTTTCATTCTTTCACATCCCTACCATTCGTCCGCCCATCACCCCCCCCCACCCCATTTAAAAAAAATTCAGTTTGTTATAAAAAAATACTTTTCAACTTCAAATATTTATTTTTTCATCTAACCCCCCTGGAACCCACCCACCCCAGCCATCGTCCCCCCACCCCCACCCCCACCCCTACCCCCAACCACCCCAACCCTTCAAGTTGTTTAAAATTATTTTAACTTTACATTTTTCACCCTAACCCCGGACCCCCCCCCACCCCCTCCCTGAATTTTTAAAGTTTTTTTTATAAGAAAATAAAATTAAATGAGCCATTTTCAACATATTTCATAAAAAAAAAAGACTTAAATATTTTCTCTCATATTGAATTCTTAAGTAATTAATTATTTATGGGTAAAAAATGGATAAACTAGTATTTTACCCAACCCATTTTTTCCATATCAAATATGGACGGGTTGAATGATTACCCATTTTATGTTTACCCATTTTCAACCTGCCCATATTTGACCCAACCCTCCCATTTGCCATCATTAATCATATATATATATATATATATACACACATATTGTTTTGTCTGTGAAATCCTTTGGTTACTTCTCTTGAGGAATTGGAAGAACTTACCTTGGTCATTGAAGCTGCTGCTTTTTTTTTTCTTTCACGTTTGCTGTGACGGGTTGAAAGGTTTGAGTAATAATGGGTTAAAAGATTTGGGTTACGGGTGGAGCTTTTGGGTGGGTTTGGTTTTTTTTAAATAGTTTAATTAATTATTAGCATAACTAATAGGATAATGGACACGTCATAAATGAATTTGTTAATTGATATTATTATTTAGGCTGTTAAAAATAAGGACAAAATAGAGCCTAAAGGTCAACATCAAGGGCATTTTAGGCTCAAAAGGTAGAAGAAGGTTATTTTTGTTCCAATTCGCATAGTTGAGGAGTATTTTAGGCCCTTTTTTGTATTTTATATAATATAATAATTTAAATAAAATTTCAAAAACCAACTCAATTTTTAATATTAATATATATTTTAAATATTTTAAATTATTAATTATTATGCTTTATAATATTAAATAAAATTAAATCAAAAATGTTCAAAATTGTTTCAAGCTTAAAAATAACACCGCTCTTTTTTACTATGACAATGGGTTGTCATAAAAAGGCAAGGTTAAGAGGGTCCCATTATGACATATAGTGGCGAATGTTAGCTAATCTGTACTATGAAGGGTCCAATTGTCCAAGCAATATAATTATTTTAAAATGCAAAGTCACAACACATTATTTTAAGCCAATAGAATTACTCCAATTTTATCAAATTACTGAAGCGCCCTTAAAAAATGCCCAAGCAGGCATGTTGACCTGCTGTCTGCTTGGACATAAACACATAATATAGTAGAACTGAATTTCTTAGTAAAGTTTATGATTCTATCAATATAGACGCATTATTAGAAATTAAATTGATGGACATGAGGTATCTCTAAACCAACTATGCTTACGTTATTTTGCATGAATACTAAGTTAGACAAAATAATCATTTTTGATTTGATAGACATTATTAATATTTAAAATTGTTCTGATAATTATAGATAGAGACATTTTTTAAACACTATGACATTGTGAATTTGAATTAGTACAACTTAATTATGCTTAAAGTTAAAAGCAACAGACAACCCAAACTAATAAGCGTACATTTGTGAAGAAAATATAGATCAAGAGAAGAACATGTTTCACAACTATGACTCCTTATGAGTATCAATTAGATATTGATAATGATATTTATTGAGTTTTTTTAATTTTTATTTGACAGGATTTTCAGCCTATATATAATACATGTACCAATTATTTATTATTTTATTCAGTATTGTAGAGTGTACAACTATTATAATAAATTATGATATTAGTCATATGTGTTATTGATAAATATGCCTCTTAAATTACACAAAATTATTCTCAGTATACCAAATCAAGCAAAAAAATTTAAGCACTTTATCAACACAACCCTTAGACATCTTTATCAATCCATTGTATTATATATCTTTTACCGCATGAATTTGTTGAAAAGTAAATGTTTTAACTACAAGTAGCAAACATATAATCATAAAAACACTTGCTTTTGGGGGCAACAAGTTGTCAATCTGTGAGTTTTCTAAAGGAAATATCTCATATTATTGGTGTCTTTGATGTATCATATCAAATTTACCTTCTTTAATATTCTTCTTAAAATATTAATTGAATTTGCTCAAGACAACATCAAATGCAGTATCAAGATCGATATTGAATTTCAAGACTAACAATTCTCATGTAAATTAGTTGCCTATTATGAAGATTAGATTTGCCCATCAAATGCAGTGCCATTGAATTTCATAGATGTTTTAATAGAATCAATTATATTAAAAAAAGAAAAGCCATTCAGATTAATTAGGAAGCTTCAACTTATTTACCTGAGATCTATTTTTTATCATGTGTTTTTCAAGTAAACTGATTTAATGGGAATTGACTGAATAAAAATCGTGTTTATTAACATAAATTTTTGATAAATTCATGGTAGAAAAAAAAAGCCTCTATTTCTAATAGTGAAATTATTCGCATTTGACATTTACACAAATCAAATGCATTCTCTCGCCGTCTAATTTTCTTTGTAATTGATTAAATATTAATTTTCACTTTTACTTACTCAACTTAAAAAATCAAAAAATATTTTTCTCTAACTAATTATGTCTCCTATCTACTTGTTATTAAACTATAGTTATATTCTCAAAGTATTTAATTTAAAATAAATATAATACAATATTATATTTTAATTCAATTACTTCATAAAAGTATATCAAATCAACTCAAACCGAAATAAACGTCACGGAAGGAGTAATATATCTAACCATGTCTTGTTAGGCTACTAATTAAACTTTATTCTATTTTAATTTAATGTTTGACATGTTGTCTTTTCTGAATGTCATTGCTCTCAATTGCAGAATCTTTGGTCTTTCTTGAAAATTACTCATTTTCTCGTGTGTTATTTTTTTGTTTGATGGAAAATATTTTTTGGGAAAAATAATGTTCCAATTTTTTCATATTTATTAAAGTCAAGTGTTTTGAAAAGTGTTGTTAATTCTACTTCATTTTCTCAATTAAGAAAAAAATGATTCCCTTCAATATTTAGGAAAAAAAGCCCCCGCCCCCCCAAAAAATTTTATTTTGTTGTTTTTTTTCAAAATTTTCTTCCAACCTTTCCCTAACCACCCCACCCTATCTACAGCCCCCCACGCACCCACACCTACCACCGCCCCCACCCTACCAGACCCCAACCCACCCACCCCCCAGCCCATTGCCTCCCTACCATCCCCAACCGCACCCCACCCCATCATGAAACAAATTTTAAGTTTTTATTTTTTAGAAACAATTCAACTTCATAGAAATATTTTCTACTTTAATAAACATAAAAGATATTTTCCAAAACATTTTTTACTCAAAAAACAAATACTACAATATTTTCTACTCACCAATTAAACATGAGAAAATACGTCAAATATCTGATTGTTTTTCTAGAAAAACATGGAAAACATTTTCCTTCATACAAAACACACTTTGGTTATTCATTAAGCAAAATGTAGATGTTTATTTTGCTTGTTCACTATAGAAAATTATTAGAGTTAATTTTTTATTTAGCTTCTAATTTTCTCGTATTATTGACTATTATTGCTTTTAAATATGATCTTATTATATTTACGAAAATAAAAATATGTATCTTATTTATTACTTTTTTAATAATGTATCACTGCAATACTAAACAACTAAAAATTTTACGACAGAGTACAGAAGACTTGTTTTGTGCTCTATTTAATTATTTTTATATTCTATTTAATAAATCTATCTCGCAATGTTTTGCCTTAATTGTAAATCATGCTACAATGAACCAGTATTTGAGGAGTTTCATAGAAATGTTTACAAGACTATTTAACAAACTGTGATGAAAACAATAAATATAATATCAAAAGTTGAAAATGATTTTAAAAACAGATTGATACTAATTTGTTTTTGTTACTTTGAGACTATGACCTTCAAGTAGAAAGTTGTATTTCAAAATTTTCAATAAAGTAAAAAATAATTTTAGATAACTTTTTAAAAAAAATGTAGAAACTAAAATTATATGAATAATGAAGTTGGAAAATTTTAATTACTTACTATAAATGAAAAATGAAAAAAAAAGAAATAGAAATCATTTTAATGGTCAATATTTTGATATATGACGCTTTAAGGAATACTCATTGAATTTTTGTATTATGCTCTTGCCCTTTTTTATTTTTAATGATCAAATATTTTTTTAAAAAAAAAATGTTAAAACAAATAGGTTAAATAATATTTCATATGTACAAAATGATAGAGTAATTAAATCGGTTACAAAATAAATCTAAGAAGAAAAAAAAATAGAAAATGAGAAAAAAGAAGAAAGAGAAAAACAAGAAAGAGAAATATGAGGCAAAGAAGAAAACAAAGTGCAGGTCCCACGAGTTTAAATATAATAATAATAAAGTACTTCCTCATACAATTAGTGTAAGTTGTGTCTCGTTCATAATAAAAGTTTTCGATAGAATACTTATTTGATATAAAGACATAATATATAATTGTATCATTTTGGTGACAATCGATATTTTGCCCTTCAATTTTGGTTGTGCATAGGTAAATACTTAATTTAAGTATCTATTTGTGCACACTCAGAATTTAAAGACATAAATACCAATTGAGACCTAGTTAAGTGACATTTATGTATTATGCCGACGCCGACACTAAATAATCATACTATATTTTTTTTATTTGAACATTAAAAAAACATTCCTCTTAAAAAGCAAATACATTTGTAGTTTACCGAAAGGTGTTCTATTCTTAAAAAGTTATAAAACAACAATGGAGAAGGGAAGCCGCAATTATAAACATCTCTATTTGTTAATGGTGAATAAAGGGCCTACCACTATGAACAGAAAAGTTTGTGTGTTTTTTATTTTTTATTCTTTTAGAATTTAATTCTAGGAAGGAGATAGGTGAATTCAAAATTTAAAGTTTATAAATATGTGCTATAATATGATATACAACATAAATAACTGAGTTTCTTATGTACATGGATTAGACAAGACCTCAATTTTTTTTTCTTTTAAGTATATATAAGCTTTCACCTAATCAAAATGTTTGGAAGTTTGTCCCCTTTTTCGCCGTCTATTCCAGCCCGGGCGTATCTTTCCCTTATCTTTCTTTTTTTTTTTATAACCAACATGCTAGTTATATTAATGCATAAAAAGGTTGAAAGACTTAAAAGATGGGATAGCATCACTTACAATCCATCAAGGTGCTACCTAATTGAATAAAATTTTTTGCTTAGTTTGAGCGAGTAATTCCAACCGACCTTGTAATTGCTTCAGTGAAGCACCTCAAAGCACTTCACATAAGGTTAAATTCTTCACAGTAGTCTCTATCTCCTAAAGCTATAGTTTTTTGTATTCAATATCCATCAACATTTTTTTTTATCTGATAGGATTTGCACCTTTGGTCACCCCCCTTTTCTCTAGCATTTTCCTTCCAGGTCCATAAAAGAAAGGCGAATTGTAGTTGCTTCAACAGTGATGGCTTTCCAGCCCAACATATTGAATTGGGGAACGAAAGACATGAAGTAGGATACATAGCTATCCAAAGACACGAAACCAATGCTTGTCGTCTTCTTTTTCTTATGTACACTAGCATCTGCAAACACAACAATATCATTTTGTGTCATAGTTATATATCTATCATCATTAGAATCAGATAGAATATAGAGGAAATGGAATCAAATTGGCTTTCATATTCAGGAAATCACAAAGAACTTCATAATCAAATATCATTAGATCAATAATTTTCCTCCATTGAAAACTCTTTTGAATTTCTAGCCCTTCCAATTTGCCACCTAATAGAAATACTTAATTTCTTAAGCTCAATAGATCAGATATTTTTTAGTTTTAGTAAAAGACCATTCCACACCAAACAAATCCGAAGTATTTTCTAAACTTGGTCCAATTACTGGATAGATTTTTTTCCAAACTAATTGAGCACTAGGACCCCGAAACCACATGTGATCATTGTTTCATTCCAAGTCCATAGACTTTACCACTCGCACATAGCCCTCATTCTCCCTAGAATCATGCTGTTGACCAGTAATTAATTTAAACAAATAAGTGCTTGTACGTGTTTTTAATATCATAGACCATAAAAGTTTCAAATTCTTTTGACAAATATTGATTACTAGATTGAGCTGTCTCTTACTCAATTGTTAACATTTTCTAAAACATGTCCTTCGTTAACGGGTATCTTGATTTAATCTCATACTTTTGACTTAGTATGGGTTGCTGGATATCTATTGGTGACCCAACTGTAGTTGAGATAGGTATAGAGAATATTGTATGGACGTCATTTAGGCAAAAACAATTCTAAAGATCATCCAATTTCCATGTATGGGTACTTTCCTCTATAAGATTATTCACTTTCAACTCTACATATATTGGAGCATGCACCAGAATAGGTTTGAAACCACTACAGTTAGGAATACACGGGTTTGTCCATACTTTATACTTTCTCTTCAGCTACCCTCCATCTATGCCCATTAGTAAAAGATCTTTACCTCAAAAAACTAATGCTTTCCAATCCAGAACAAGTAGGAATAAGAAGCTTTAAGGAAAGAAGTAAGCGGAAATATTGAAATGTATTCTAATTGAGCAATAAAAAGGCAAACTCAATGTTGTTCTTGCTTTCATTACATTAAAAATTTTCTTTCGTGATAATTAACTTACAACAGTAGTTTGATTGTCACTTAATATGTATTTTAATGACACTTAACTCTCTTTGTAAAATTTTATAAATCCTATAGCGAAATTGAATCCAATTCCAATTAACAAATATCGATAAAAATAACATTCTTTCCTAATATGCATGTTTATTACCGCTATAAAACTATTTTTATGATAGTGTTCGCCTCTAAAAAGAGGCTTGAGACTCGGTTTGGGCTGCTTTATAGACTTTAATGGGATTTGGAATATCACTTCCAATCTCAAGGTCTAAAGAGTCATTTAATCCCCAATAAGTCTTGAACAAATCCTATTGAAGTTGATGGACTTGTCATAAAGAGACTTCCACTTTTCAAATTTTTTGTATGTCTACTCACTTCAGGACAACTTTTTACGTACATTTTCTAAAATTAATCTTGACAAATTCTATGTTCAGATACTAAAGTTTAGGCACATATGCTTGAAGTCCAATCAATTTTAAATGAACTTTATATTCGGTTTCTAGTCTAACTCCATATACCGTATATCTGAAGTAGTTAATTACGAATGAATGTGTTTTTAGGGATGCCCAGTGGGACAATTTTTACCTCTCATATCTTCTCTTAAAAAATCAAATTTCAAAAATATCGAGATGAATTTCAAGAAGATCAACTCAAAATCTGCATTTGCATCCAAATCTAGATCTGCATCTGTATCCGCATTTGCATTCGCATATGAATCTGCATCCCCAAAAATTGATGGATCTAGATTTTTCATTATTGTAGAAAACATCCTTGATGTTACGACGGGAAGCAAGAGACTTGTGACAAGGAATCAAGCCAAATTTCTTCGAACAACAAAACCGCGAGGTTGTCGTCCAACTCTGACATGGTCTTTGGTTAATAGAATGGTGTAAAGTCTCGTACAAAAGCCGCAAAAGAAGACATCACTAAAACGGTCTAGAGGTTGTTTCACAATTGAGCCTATCCACATTTAAAAAAAATCCTTCGCTTCAGAGCGCCAATTGATGTTCGTAAGCACAATAAATACCCCACGCAACATGGTTGCATTCTCATGTGTGGAAAAAGCGATGTTATTTACATACGAGGATGGTATAATGCACACAATGATGGTCGAAAATTCCACATAGAAGACATATGCAAATTGAGAGTGAGTGAAAGGAGTTGAAGGCCTATTCAAAGTACGAAAAAGGTCAAGACATCCAAATTATCAAGTTTACAAACATGATGAAGAATATGGAGAAAAGAGAATCCACCCAATTATGTGTAGATCTTCATAAAACGCAGGAAAAAAGAGTCTTTCACAAAACAAGAAACAATCATCAAAGAGTTTCAAATGTGTGTCGAAGATCTGATTCCTGTTGGAAAGTTGAAGGACTTCATCAAAGAGGTTGTCAAAGACAAATTTGAGTCCACGTCCAAGTCTTCTCTCACATATTTAAATTCACATTCTCAAAGAATTGATAACTTAAAAATACATGTTTGTTATTAACCTTCTACGTTGCAACAATTCAACAGCAATGGAAATCCGAAACAACACGTGGCACACTTTGTGGAAACTTGCAATAACGCTGGAACATACGATAATTATCTTGTAAAGCAATTAGTTAGATCTCTCACAAGAACTTTTTCGAGTGGTACATAGATCTTGAGTCTAGTTCCATCGATAACTGGAAGCATATGGAGAAACAATTCATTAAACGTTTTATAGCACAAGGCGTGTTGTGAGAATGAGAGAGATTGAAAACGTCCGTCAAAGAAATGATGAAAAAGTCATTGACTTTATAAATCGCTAAAGGAGCTTGAGCCTTAAATGCAAGGATTGCCTTGGTGAAACTTCTGGGATCGAAATATGCATCCAAGGTATGCATTGGGATCTTAGTTACATATTGCAAGGAATAAATCCTAAAATGTTTGAAGAACTAGAAATGTGTGCTTATGATATGAAACTGAGTATGACTTCAAATGAAGATCAAGAGTCGTCCAACTTCGAAACTTACAAAGAAAATATAATTGACATTGAGGATGAGCACATGATTTCATCTGAAACCAAAATTGAAGAGTCTATGTAAGTTGACATGCTCCTTGATGTACGATCCTAAACAACAAATCATAATGCTCATCAACGCACGAGCCTAAAATGTATGTAATGAAACTCATCAAGTTCAAGATAAATTTTCATGCTCCAAAGCTCCTCAAATTTGATTTAAGCCTTCAAATCAAAATACTCCTAATTCATGAAATTCAAACAAAGTCTTCATAGCGTAAAACTCATCAAATTCGAGCTAAATGTTTTGTCGTGAAGCTCGTTGAGTTCAAGCAAAGTCTTCAAGTCATAGGGCTTCTCAAATTTGAGCAATTTCTTCAAGTCAAACCTCATCAATTTCGAGCAAAAAATCTTCATAGCAAAATGCTCATTGATTTACAAGTAAAAAAGTATGTATCTTGAAGCACATCAAATTCGAACTAAGTTTTCAAGTCAAGTAGTCTCTCAAATTGGAGCTGAATCTTCAAGTCTCAGCAGCTCATCAAATATGAGCAAAATCTTCAAATCAAAATACTCCTCGATGCAGGAGCCTAAAATGCATGTCATAAGTTCATCAAATTATGTTGAATTTTCAAGATTAAATGCTCATCAATTTCAAGCAAGTCTTCAAATAAAAATGCTCCTCGGCGCACGAGTCTAAAATGCATGTTATAAAGTTCATAAAATTCTGTTGAATCTTCATGTTTCAATGCTCATCAAATTTGAGCAAAATATTCTAGTCAAAATTCTTCTCGATGCACGAAACTAATATGCTTTTCATGAAGCTCATTGAATTCGTGCAATGTCTCAAGTTTAGAAGCTCTTCAATTTTGAGGTGTGTTTTCAAATCATGATACTTCTCAAATGTGAGCCAAGTCTTCAGCATAAGTGAGTCTCTATGTTTGGTATTGGGGCATATTTTGAAGTCTTATTTGTGAAATTGATCATGGGACAAGTAGTTGTTCTCCAAAACTAGGACACACTATACAAAAATCTCTTTCTCGGCAAAGTTAAAACTGCTGGAAGAAAAGACAAAATTGTGATTCTTGCGAAAATTCAATTTAGAAAACATCATAGGTGGTGTTTGTTTCGCTAAAGCTACCAAAAAAAAGCAAATAATCCACGACTAATTGTAGAGAGATGTATAAGTGGTGGTCACTCCGCTAAAACCACCCCCTCCCAATTGCAAAAGAAGATGGGCACCGACATAATGGTTCTCATCAAATTGAAAACTATAAAAGAAGGAACTATTCAAAGTGAGGTTCGCATCGAAATCGCCAGATGCAAAAAAATTGATATTTCATGTGTGGGTCTTCATCAACGACACAACTTTAAAAGAACATGCTCCCAGGACACAATATTGGAAGAAGATGGACAACGGTGTGGTTTATCGCGAAAACGTAATTGCAAAAGAGGAGGCAACCAAGGGGGTTTTGTATCAAGTTAAAACTACAAAAAAGATATATCAAGTTATTGTTCGTCGTCGAAGCCGCGCAACTGCAAAAAAGGCAGCATATTTAAGTTTTGTTGTCACAAAGTAACTCTAAAAGAAGTGATTTCCATGTTATGATTCTGTCGTCAACAAATCCGCAAATGTAGAAAGAGAGTTACTAAGAGAGTGGTTGCACTAAAGTCGCAATTGTAAAAGAAAAGGCACCAAATGTGGTTCATCGCTACTGTCGTAGTTACAAAAGAAGATGTACGAAGTGTGGCTCACCAAATCGATAATCGCTAAAATATTAACCAAGTATGATTCGTCGTAAAAGTCAAAACTATAAACGAAGATGCATTAGGTGGTTCTTCGTCCATTATGAATTACCCCTCATTTTTTGTGGTATTGATATTAAGTCTTTTCTCAATCCATCGTAAACCTACAAAAAAAAGTGATGTGACTCACGATGCCGATTGCACGAAGCTTCAAATTGACATGTTGAAAATCATGGCATATGCTCTCATGATCATCATGATAAATGCAGTCATATTGACTTAAGAGATTTTTGTTCTTTCTCCATGTAGATAATGACAAATATATCATGACTTAAATATTAACCCAACTTTATCGACTAGTAATTTGACGTGGTCATATATATCATGAATTTATAGATTAATTCAAAATTTAATATGGATTTATCAATTAAATTTCACGTTCAATAATCCTATTGCACTAATGTAGAGCTTATATAGCATTGAACTTTTCTATCTCAATAACTTGCTTTTGCGGTGTAATTTTCTATAAATTCTATCACTATTATATTTCTACTCATTGATTTATTGTAAAACTGCATTTTGCAACATAATACATCTAATGAAATTCAGACGGAATAAATTCAGACAATAAACAAAAATTAGTTTAATGTTTTCTTGTCCAATAATTTCTTGGCGAAATAAATTTGATGAACCTTTTATCCTTGTATATGTTGTATGTCTAGACCCTTTACTAACGTTTTGTAAAAAATTGATTTAAATTCAATTAAAGTGAGACCTTTAAAAAACCCCTTTCCATATTGAGTGGACCTCCTCTCCCATTATATTAATGGCATGTCATATCATGTCACATAAATTTAATGCCTAAGTCATTATAATTTTATAACTATTTTATTTATAAAAAAAAAAATTAAAGAAAAATAGTAATACGTTTTCTATTCCAAAATAAAATCAAAATTATTAGTTTCTCTTCCATTTCCACCTTCCCAAATCAGAACCAATGTCAAAAATTCCCATCACGCACATTGGCCTTAAGGTCTTTTCTGTGAGGTTAAGGTGAAGTACAAAGGAGAGATTTTCACCATTATTTATTGGTATACCTCCGAATATGGCTTTTACATATTAATAATTGACAATAACTTACTAATTATATTGACTACAATTGTTGGATACTGAACTTTTGTGACACATTTTTGCGGCTTCCTCGAATAATAATAAGAAGAGAGCCCACAGTAAAAAACAGAGCTCAATGCAGAAAAAAAGAAAATTCATGTCCTTCATATATAATTATCATCATGTCTTTCATAACTCAAACCATCTCATAAACCACCATACATAGGAAAGGACCCATAGGTTCGAGCAAAATTACCACCCAAAACGATATCGTTGACAACAAAGTTTCTTTCACCATGAAACTTTCATTTACGTGACTACAAACTCGCTTTTAAAACATTCAGCCGTCTCAAGGGAGGTTGAATAGACAATTTAGCAGAGACGCTTGAGCGGAAGAAGAAGAAACTTTTTTTTTTTGTTAGTAATTATTTTAAAAAAAAAACAAATTCTTTGCTCACCACTCACGAGTGTGATACCAGCACTCTGAGTGAGTAGCCAAAAAAAAAAAAATGATTTAAGTCCTATGACGAGCCTCTTTAAAGTTGTTCATATCATTAGATAACTGACCTAGACTTTTAGACCTATTGAATACCTAAATTATGAAGAAATGGGTCTATGAAACAACAAAATGTGAGGTGGCAAAAATAAGTGTATCCACTGCTGCTGAGAGCGTGAATGCTTTTTTTTATTTTTTTAAAAATTATTTATACAAACTTTGTTGAACTTGGCAATGCATTGACTAAATATATAAAAAACTTAATTTAAAAATCTTTGTAAATCAAAAAAAAAAAGCAACACTCATCTTCCTTCAGGCTTCAACCCACCATTTTTTTCCTATTCAAAAAGAGTCTTAAGTTGACTGCTACCGACGGCATAGGAAAAATCTTTAATAATTCCAATTCAACACTCTTCGCATGCATGTATTCAAGAAGTCGATTTTGCGTTAATTTAAAAAAGTTCGTTGGACTTGTTGGTGTTCAAGTGACGATGTCCTATCAAAACCCTAAAAACGACATACAATTGACTTCAATTGTACTCTTCTCATTATCTGACATTAGATTCATTAAACGGAGAAGAGAAGAATGTTCCGTTTTGAAACTACATTGAGGGATGTTAAGTTGGAAAATTGACGGTGGACGAAAAGATTTAGAATTGCATGGGTGGGTGGCTATTATTATTTTTAGGACTTCTTTTTCATATTTTTAAGTAGTTAAATAGAATTAAAAATAGTTGTCTTTAAAGTTTTTTCTTTTATAACTTTTTGGACTCAAATACCAGGTGTCATCATTCAATTTGTCATTCTGTCATGTCATCGTCATGTCATAGCGAGTGTATTAAACACATTTCAGTTTTTTTTGCTGATTAACAAAAAAATGTCCAATAGGTATTAAATTTAAGGGGCATAGGTGTTCAATAGGTACAAACTTTAGTTGAGGTTTCTAAGTGCATTATGTGGACAATTTTAAGGGGTCGCCGATGACTTAAGCCATGTAAGCTAGGTAAATGGTCATAGGTATTTAAAATTTTCATTTTATTTGAGTTAAAGGGTTCAATTGACAAAGAGTTAAGTAGAGTGGTTTAAAATACAAATCTAACATTTTACTAAATTGAGTTTCCGACAAGTCACATAGCTAAACATAACATTACACAGTGAACAATGAAAGCATTGAAGACTACTAGACTACTAGGGATACATTCAAACACACAAAAAAACACTTATTATAAAAATAAATCTCACTAAACAAAGAAGAAGAAAAGAAACACATTACTTTGCGTCTAACATCACACTTATTTAAACCATTTTCAATTCACCCATAGAATTCTGACTCTAGTTGTTCCACCGCGGCATGCGGAAGGTATCCTCAGTTTTAATAAGGTCCTACCCGGTCTTCGGGAAAGAATCCTCACTTTCGGTCATGGTTTAATTTGTTAAGGAGTTGTTGCATGAGTGTTCCCAAAGTCTGGAAAATAGCAATCACATTCTCTAAAAAAGCATGAGGTTGTTGATTTTGGCTTTATTGTAAACTATAGAATTTTTTTGATTAATTTCGAAAATTCTTTTGGTGATAGTAGATCCATATCTCCCTTGCTACGGAAAATCTTTTATTAAAAAGTTCATTCAAACATTTTCCTTCTTTTAGTGATAGCTGGATCCATATCTCCCTTTGCTACGGAAAATCTTTTATTAATAAGTTCATTCAAACATTTTCCTTTTCATTCTTTTGATACCGAATGAATCCCGATCATTAATTTTTATATAGACACATGACAAACGAGAATGAGAGGAGATCAGCTCAACACGTGACAGATACTTTATAAACTATTTACTACTTTGATATAAAGTAAACACAATTCAATGATAATAAATAGCTATTGTATTTTTCGATATTATTTTTCAAAAAAAAACTTATGAAATTTAACACAATAAAAGAATTTAAAAATAATCAATTTCTTAAATTTAAAACAAATAAATATCAAATGTTTTTGAGAATATCAGTCACTAATATATATGATAACTCATCGATAAAACTCAAATTTACTGTGCAACCACATTAATTTAAAATCCTATTGTTGAATCAAATCCAATATCATTATAATCTTTGACTGACCAACTAAATTTAACATATTAATTAAAATTTGCTTTTAAATTATTTGAAAAAGAAGGTGAAAATATACAATTACTTCTAACTATATTCAAAGTATAAAATAATCTTAGTAATATAAACTATTAAAATTATTATTAAAGTAAATTTGACCAATAATAAAAATATTTTGACAAATCCTCCTAATATAATTCATTTTAGAAGAGTTAAAGTAATTTGGACTTCATTTAAATTATATATTTTGAATTAAATAATAATCCAACTTTATTAATCATTAATTTGACTTGATTAATATATCATGGATTTATAGATTAATCAAAAATTTAATATAAATTTATCAATAAAATTTCAGTGCCGACTCTTAGTTGTTTCAAGCGACTCTTAGTTGTTTCTGCCGCGGATGCGGAAGGCCATCATAATAATAAGGACTTCCCTTTCTCGAGAAAAGATCCTCCACTCTTCTTCTAGTGTTTGAATTTGGCTAAGGAGTTGTTGAACGAGTTGTTCCACGAGCTCTGGTAAAACAGCGGGCACATGCTCTAAAAAAGCATGAAGAGTTTGTTGACATCTGAGCCTTTCATTATCAACATTCAGAATTCTTTGATTAATTTGAGAAAGTCTTTCAGTTGAAACTTGATCCATACCTCCCTTTGCTTTGCCAAATCTTATATTAATAATAAGTTCATTCAGACATTTTCCTTTTTAGTCCTTTGATACCAAATGAATTCCGACCTTTAATTTTTATCTAGATAAATGAGAAACGAGAATGAGAGGATATCAACTCTTCACATCACACATACATTTTAAACTAATTATTAGGTTGAGAAGGGAAAACACAATTAAATAGAAATAAATAGGTATTGTATTTTCTATATTATTTTCAATTTTTTAAATGAAATTTAAACCACTAGAAAAATTTACCCAAATCATTAATTTTTAAATTTAAACGAATAAAAATAAAATATGTATTGGAATATTCAGTCATTAATGAGAATATCATCTCACTAACGCTATTTTTAACTTAGTTTTTAAAACTTAAGAATACTCCAGTAATAAAAGAAGTTAATAGAAATGTTTGTAAATTAAACATAGGAAAGTCATTGCACTTGACTATTTTTTCCTAATCCAAAATTATTATAATCTTTGACTGGCCAGCTAATTTTGACATATTAATAAAAAATTTCTTTTAAATTATTTGGAAAAGAAGGTGGAAATATGCAATTACTTTTACTAAATTTAAAGTGTAAAATAATCTTTATATCTTAAATTCTTTTAACTTATTATTAATGTAAACTTGACCAATAATAAAAATATCTTGACAAATCCTCCGAATATAATTAATTTAGAAGAGATAAAATCATTTGATCTTTATTTAAATTATATATCTTGACTTAAATATCAATCCATCTTTATCAACTAGTAACTTGACGTGGTCAAATATATCATGAATTTATTAGATAATCTAAAATTGAAATATGAATTTATCAATAAAATTTTTATGTCCTCACTAATTTCCTATTGCCATATATGAGATTTGAATTTTACATAGGTTTAACTGAGAGCTAATGTAGAACTTATATAGCCTTGAGCTTTTCTATCTCAATAACTGCTTTTGCGGTGTGTGTGATTTTCGATAAATTGTATAACTATTATATTTTCTTACCGTGATTTATGTAAAATGTTAGTTGGCAAACATATCCGTCCTTTTAATATCAATCAAGCGGTTAAATTCAGAAATAATAAACACAAATTTATTTATATAGTTTTTTTTGTTAATATTTTTTTAATTGGTCAGATCTAACAATATACTTAATTGAGTTTCCGACAAGCCATAACTAAACTAAATTTACAATGTGAACAATGAAAGCATGAAGACTATTAGACTACTAGGGATACATGCAAACACAATAAAGAGGACTTATCATGCAATATATCTAACAAAAGAAAAAAAGAAGAAACACATTACTATATCTACATTTACTTATTTAAACTTCTTACCTTAACTCCAAAGGTTAGTGATTCTTAGTTGTTTCGGCGCAGAGCGGAAGGTAATTCCGAATAAAAAGTTTTCCCTGTCTAGGGAAAGGTCCTTGTACATTTCCTTCCGTGTTTGAATGTTCGTTACGGAGAAAAGTTGAATGGAGTTGTTCAACAATTCTCTGAAAAAAATAGTAGGTCACATGCTCTAAAAAGCATGGAAGCGTTTGTAGACGTCCACCACCTGTCAGTTTCAACATTTAGAATTCATTGGTTAATGTCTAGAAAGTCTTGAGGTGGTACTGGATCCATATCTCCCTTTGATTGCCAACATCTTCTTTTTTATTAATAAGCTTATTCAAGATTTTCCCTCTTTTAGTCTTTGATTCCACAATGAAGTTCCGACCATTTTAATTTTATTAAGGAACATGAAAAAGGGAGAATGATAGGAGATCAGGCCTCAGACGTGACACATAATTTTAAAAGCTATTTATTACGGTGATGTAAGTAAAAACAATTAAATAATAATAAATAACTATTGTATTTGTCTATAATTTTTTTCAAAAAAAAATTATGAAATTTAATACACTAGAGAATTTGCCAATAATTAATTTCTAAAGTTAAATGAATAAGTATCAAAAGTGTTTGAGAATAGCAATATATATATATATATAAGAAAGAGAGAAATCACTTTTGAGTTGTTTCTTTTTTGTTAATATTTGAAACTTAGTGTACATATATATAGTGCAAAGAACGAAGTCAAAAGAATGTTTGTAATAAGAAAACATAGAGAGTATTTGCACTGGAACATGATGTTCCCCAACAGATCATTAAATATTTGATTAACCAACTAAATTGACATATAATTAAAATTTTCTTTTAAATTATGTGGAAAAGAAGGTGGAAATATACAATTACTTCAACTAATTCAAAGTGTAAAATAATCTTTATGTAGTAAATTAGATATAATTATTATTAATGTAAACTTGACCAATAATAAAAATATTAGCAAATCTACTAAATAATTCATTAGAAGAGATAAAGTAATTTTGGATGTTATTAATTATATTTTTGACTTAATATAATCAACTCTTATGATAAAAAATTCACCTTGACCAATATAGCATGAATTTATAGATTAATCAAAAATTATTAATAGAATGATTATAATATTTCACCGTCTACAATCCTAATGCACTATTGAGATTTAAGTTTTACATAGGTTTAACTGAGAGTTAATGTAGAGCTTACATAGCCTTGAGCTTCTATCTCAATAACTTGCTTTTGCGGCGTCATTTTTCATAAATTGTATCACTATATTAGTTCTACTATGATTTATTATAAAACTGCAGTTGTTTCCAACAAATAGCCTTAATGTCCATTGGTGAAGAAAGTCATGTAAATGTTTAAAACTAAGAAAAACAAAATTTATTTTTGATAATTTTTTGGTTACTATTTTTTTATTGTTTTGATACTAAGATTTTACTAAATGAGTTCTGACAAGCCACCTCAATAACACTAACATTACAAGTGAACACGAAAATATGAAGACATTTGGACTATTTGGGGCTAACGATGCAACACAACAAAGCACACCTTAGGATAAGAATAAATCTATAATAAACAAAGAAAAGAAGAACAACACACTTCTTGTGTGGTCTAAGAAATATAAGATTGTGTCATCTTGTATTCGTAATGTTACTTCGAACAAAATTTTGAAGACTTGGTTAATACGACACAACCAAAGTTTGAGAACATTGTTCAGAACTAGAAAATAAAAAACTAGTAGAGAAAACTTAGACTCAGAAACACAGATTGACAACAATTCTTTTTTAAGAAAAGATTTCATATATTTTTTAAATCGTTTCTGATTCTAGTTTCTCGAATAGTTTTTTATTCCAGTTATGAAACTGTTCTTAACTTTGTGTGTCTTACGAGAAGTCTTAAATTTTTGTTTTCAAAGTATCTTCTGAATACGTAAAACAAAACTTTGACATCTTGTAAGACAACAATGTTAAGAACATTTCACAACAGAAAATTGAAAATGAAACCACTGTAGTGAAACAGACTCCGAAAGAACAGATTAGAAAGAAAAATAAACAATATTTTCTTAAAGAAGAATGTTGTTAATAGTGTCTAAAGAATCTTACTGATTCCAACAAACTTGCCGGTACACGGACGTACCAAGATTAATGAACCCGGGAAGAACAAAAGATAAAAAAATGAAATTAATCACAAATCAAAATTTGTAAAAACGTACAAAATCTGGAAAAATTTTAAGAGAAAAAAGATCAAGTTCACTGACACTCACAGTGTGCCCTTAAGGAAATTAGTCCCCCTTGTATTCGGGTTTGATTGGTTGGAATATGACTACCAGGTTAAAATATCTCAATCATCCTAATATGATACCAAACAAACTCCAAGGTGTCAGTGAACCACCTAAACGGCAGTAAAGTACATTAGAGTACTAGATTTAGTAGTTGAAGAAGAACTCCATAAATTCTATATTTTAACTGTGTTAGAGGAAAAATAACTCAATTTATAGAAAACAACGGGTAGAGCGAAACAGGGTGTTATTGTGCCGGACCAGAAAGGGTCACAAACCTTGGAAAAGTAACCAATATTTCAGAAAGGAAGTTCATCTTGTCATAAAAATTCACAACGGTCCATGTGAAATTCAACACGGGTCCCATAAAAGGCCAACTTGTCCATAAATTGTCAGCAACTTTCATAAAAAATGCAAACTCTTTCTTTTGCAATTCACACGTTTTTTTTTAAAACCGCGATCCCCCGCATCAAAGGGGAATGGACTCCAAGACAAAGAACCATGGACAAAGTAGGTGTCACTTTACAAGCACGCATTCAATTGCAATTGGATAAGTAGGTTTTCCTTGGACTTTCTTGTAGTCGATATATGTCGGATATACTAGGTCAATCGGTTAGATGCGATTTTATCTTTAAAAACGTCGAGCTTTGGTGTTTCCTTAGAAACTAAGCCAAACAATTAACCCTTACCGTTATGTGCTTACAGTGTGTTGCTTTTCATTCCCTATGAACACACCCTGATTCATGAGTGTATAGAGAGTGTGCCCTTGACAACATCTTCTTGAATGACTACCACTTCCACTCACATACGCAATTTCTAATCGTGTTATTGCGTAGATACACTATTTGGTCAATCGGTCAATTTAGCAAATCAATTAAAACCATTAGCTTTAGGGGCTCATTAAAAGCCCTATGGTGTATATTGTCCCTGAGCTTGTTTCATCATCAGAAGGATTGAGTTGTGACAATGTCGAAACGTCATTGCACACTTGTTTTTTTCCTTGAATTAGCTTTAGGATCTCCAGGTGAAGATAGAGTTGTCGCCAGGACTTGTCCTGAGACTGGCGTATAAATCCATCCTAGATGTGTCTTTCAACTTTATCTCTAGTTAGGGCCTTTTTTTTTACGGGATTCGAACACATTCATTGAATTTACAAATCAATTATGAATTCTGATATTCCCCACTAGAGGAGTAGTTTCTAATGATATCATGTTCTATGTCATATATAATGAGACTTTCTGCTATACGTCATGCTCATGCCCTATTATTGCATCTCGACTGGAAATGAAAGTGTTTTTGCATTACTAAGGTCATAGTTTGATAAATAGAATATCTATAAGACATTTTGGAGTCTTTCAACTATTCAACGAATTTACGAGAGCACATAGTCAAAGATCATTGTAGAGCTAGCGATATATGCTCTTTTGAAATTTTTATAGAGATACTCCTCTACCAAGGTAAATACATAGCCCACGCGTGGATTTTTACTTGATTTGTCCAGTGATCAATTTGCCATCTTTATATCCTTTTAATAAGTTGGATATTGTTATAATGCAAGACATGTGTTAAGTATTATCAAATACTCCAAAACATTTTTTTATTGTCATCTTAAGACGTTCTATTGTTTTTTTTTTTTTTTTTTTTTTTTTTTTTTTTTTTTTTTTTTTTTCGGAGACTTGTTAAACTTACTCAGTTGATTAAATAGCAAATGTATATCTTATCGCGCATACTCATGATATACATTATACTTCTATACTCTATCACACCAATTGTGAGTCACTTTCACTAAATATTGGAAATGCAAAACTCAATTTATTGAAGACCTGACAATTTGAAATTCAAATATTTGAACTATTCAACGTATCTTTCCAATTGCCAATGCGAAGGTTGAATGATATGAAAATGCTAAAACATTATGAAGTTCTAAGGATTCTTTATCTAAGACCATCAGCAAACTCCAAACATATTCATTCCAAACTTGTGTTCTCTCAGGCATACGTCGAGTAGCATTATGTCATTAGTTGTCTTATTGATGATCAATTCACCAATATGAAAAAAATGCTTATGATTTTAATGTGAACACATTTATCCTTTCATCATTCTTTTAAATCCATCTTGTCAAATTGTTTGGTCCCAAATTTCTTATTGTAATGTTGGGTGCTTGTATTCGTCGATAGGTGACACAAGTCTTGCCCACTTTTTTTTTATTTACTAGGAACCACAAATCATTGGTTGTTCCATGTTAATTTCTTCTCCCATTCTATATTTAAGAAAGTTGCTTTTCACATTTCATTTGATGAATTGGAGCGTCATATACCACAACTAATAATTTTTAGCATCCGAATGTATGTAATTCTAGTTAATCACGCGAGCGAAGATACGACAATCAAAAACCTATTTTTATCTAAGCCTTGACACACAGTCTGCTTTATTTGGTTCAAACAGTTACATCAACTGTTATTTCATCAAAGATTCACTTTGAAAACCCAACGTTTATTTATAGAAAAAAATAATTAACTTCCAATACGTTTATAAAGATTGCATCAAACTCATTATTGACACAATCTTTTCAAAGGGTGAGTCTATAGAAGACACAAAAAATGATACAAAATCATATTCAAAGAAAGTAAATATCATTTGACATTTACTATGCTTCTGAATCTCTTTATTAAGTACATTATATTTTTTCTTTTCCTAGGCCTTTTAAACCCTTCATTAGACTAGCCAAGTCTAATTTTAGAATCCACATTAATAGGTTACTATTTTAATTCTTTTGTAATAGGAACTTGGCTTTTGCTAGACACCCCCCCACCATTTGCAAAATATTTAAAGTTAGATTTCACCTTCCTTCCATTCTCATTATGGAAAGATTGTATCAGGAACAAACAAAAAATACTTTCTTTCTAAAAAGACACTTTTTGTTGTGCCTTGTGCCAAGAATAATTCATCACAGAAGAAATTTCGGTAACACCAGGAAAAACTTAAAATAATGCATCTCTCAGTCTTTCATGTTCAATTTTTTATTGAATGAAGTAAATAAGGGCAGTAGTTTGATGGCTAATTCCACTTTCCAAAAATATTTCTTGACACAAGGAGAAAATTACTATTCTTCTCTATTGTCAATTTTATCTTTTCCAAAATGATTTTCAACTTCGAGTATACATTGTCAGACATTTCTTATTGCTTCACCTTCTCATCAGAAATAGACATAGTCATTTCTCATGTAATTTCAATAAAAAGTAAACAAGATCTTTTCTCACCATGGATGGTGTTTAAATTCTATCACAAATGTCAGTGTAAATAAATTCTAATGGTGAGCATCCTTTAAATATTTATAAGAATGCTCAATATACTCAGATTCTACAAAAACTACATTTTTATTTAGTGGCACTCAAGAAGGCAAAAGTTCTAAGTTTGATCAGTTTCCTTACAATTCTGTACTGACAGACCCGGAAGTGTTCATGTCACAAACATAACTCAAGCAAGTAAGAACAAAAAAACATGAGTTTGTGAAAAGCTCGTTCACGAGGGTAGATTTTCCTCACTAATACTTTGCTTCCTATTCTTACAAGTTTGTGTGATTAAAAAAATTGTTTAGATTGTCAAATGTCCTTTAGAAGGAACTTTCCAAACTTCACTTGATTGTTATAGGAACACATGACAAGTTGTCACGGGTCGATAAGGCAAATAAAGACAATTAGTCCAAATGTTATTTTTTACAACAAAAACATAACGAAATGACTATTCACCAATTATCATTGTCTATGCAAATTCTGGTTCTCATAATAGGAATATTCGTATTCATGAGAAAAGCACACATTTTAAGTGATATTTTTTCCATAAAAAAGAACACAATTATTTTGAACAAGTATATATGTAATTTGGCTGTTCATACTAGTCACAAATATACTAGTAATAGAGAAACTCAACACCACAATACCAAATATACTCCAAGAATTTTGTTGGGTATACCATAATACAAAAGTATCATTTGAATTCATATAGCTTCTGCTCAAAGTTAAATAGAGCACACCAAGTCTATGATATGCAAGAACCCCCTTCGTTTCAAACTGTGATCTCAGAAATGTTTTTCAAGTATTTGAAGATAGTGTTCCAAATATTTGAATGTTGGAAACAGTATTCTACGAAGAAGTATAGTGCTACAATTATCTTGACACGTTGCACAATGTCAGGTCATTCCATGAGACACAAATCACAAATTCTAAGTCAGTGGTATATTTTTTCTTCTATCATAAATAGACATACATTAGTATTTTAAATACTAAACAATAAGAATGAAAAAAATGTACAATTTATTTCTATATACATTGAAGTTTGATAGCAAGAAAAACAAAAGTACAACACTTAATGGTATGTGTGAATGGACGTGTTCATTTCTTCAAACCAATTGGATAGTCCAATTTATCCAGAGTATAAAACCACAAAAGTTTTTAGTCTAGCAAATGTCAGACACAAGAGTGAATATTTCTCATTGGAGTACAAAATTAAAAAAAAAATTCTCCAAAAGAATAACACAGATTCTTTATCATGTAGACATGTTTTTCTTATCAAATAGTGTCTCGCAACTATAACATTTTGACACTACTCTTTATCAAACAAAAAAAATCTGCAGCTCTCAAGTTTCCACAACTAAAGGTTGGGAGAAGTTTCAAACGCAACAATATTTGTCAAGTAAATTCATCCACAGATCGTCATATTTGACAAGGTTGTTTCCAAAGATATAATGATAAAAAAAAATCAAAGCTGATAAATCTTAGAAACGTATTTTCGCTCCTTAGACAATTTAATAGGAAGGTTACCTGATAATCATTAAACGGCATACCACAAAATTTCTGATTCTCACTTCGACATTGCTAAACCAGAAGCAACACAAAGTTATGGGAATATGCATTACGTCTACTTCCATGATCAAAAATTCTCTCAATAATTAGAATACAAAAAAATACTAACCTATAATAATTTCCTTAGATGTTGATAATATTGTAGTCCAAACATGTTAGAACAAAAATTGAACTCTTTGTATAGACAAAAGGTTAAGACTTAAGACATTTCACAACTAGAAATTTAAAACTAGTAGCCGAAACTGAATCTAGAAAACATATAAAAAAAATATACGAAAGTATTTTTCTTAAGAAGAATTGTTGTTCTATATTGTGTCTAAAGATATCTTGTGATTCAACAAACTTTGCAGAAACACGAGAGTTACAAGTAATGAATACCAGTGAAGAACACAGGAATAGAAGAACTGAAATTAATTCACAAAAATCTAAAAGATTTGTTAAAGATTTGTCCAGAATCTGGAAAAAAAGTGGTTTAATAGGAAAAGATCAAGTTCACTTAACTCACAGTGTACCCTTAAGGAAATTATTTCCTCTGTATTCCGTTGTTTAATTTGGAATATGACCCTCCCAGGGTATAAAATGTCTCAATAATCCCGAGAGTCTAGAGTACCATAAAAACTATAGTATCAACAAAGCACTCAACGGCAAGTAAAGAAGTAGAATAGCTAGATAAGTAGTTGAAGAAGTGCATAGAGGTCTCAATTGAAATAGAGGAAATCGCGCTCAATTTATAGAAAAACAAAGGGTTAGTGGAAAAATGTTCGTATTGTGCCGTACCAGAAAAGTCACAAACCTTTGAAAACGTTACAATCGTCGAAAGGTCATCACTGTTCATTAAAAGTCACAACTTTCATAAATTTGTCACAACGTTTTTATAGAAGTCGTCAAGCGTTTTCATAAAAGTTGAACTTTTCATGGTAAAAGTGCAAACTCTCTATTTTCCTTTCACACCGTTAATTTTTTTTAAAACCAACACTTTGATCTATAGAAATTATTTAAATATTATATAAAAACTTCAAATAGTCAACCGACTCTTAGTTGTTTCCGCCGCGGATGCAGAAGTCAATCCTAATAATAAGGTCTTCACTATCTCGGAAAAGGGTCTTCCACTCTTCTTCTAGTGTTTGATTTTGGTTAAGGAGTTGTTGACGAGTTGTTCCACGAGTCGATTAAAGAACAACTGGACATGTCTAAACAACATCATGAAGAAGTTTTGTTTCATTGAGCCGTTTATTTCGAGACATTCAGAATATTTTGTTTAATTTGAGAAAATCTTTCGGTTGTAACATGATCCATATGTCTCTTTTCTTTGTCAAATCTTCTTTGAATAAGTTCATTCACACATTTTCCTTTTTAGTCCTTTTAGACCAAATGAATCTCGACCATCAATTTTTATCTAGACAAATGAGAAACGATAATAAGAGGAGATCAGCTCTTCACATCACACTAATTTAAACTATTAGTAGGTGAGAAAGTAACACAATTAAATTAGTGTAAATAATTATTGTATTTTTCTATATTATTTTTTAACAATTTTTTAATAAAACTTAACAAACTATAAAAATTTACTAATCATTAATTTCTTAAATAAAAAAACGAATAAAGCTCATATGTTTTTAAAAATATCAGTCATTAATATAGATAGAAACTTATCAATAAAACTCAAATTCACTGTGTAACCACATTAATTTTAAATCCTATTTTTTAATCAATGATATTATATATATAAGAAAGAGAGAACATTTTTTATCCATTTTTTTCCATTAGTTTTTGAAACTTAGGGTTCATACAATGTAATAAATGAAGTTAACACAAATGTTTGTATCTTAAACATAGATGAGTCATTGCACTTGACCATTTTTTCCTAAGTCAAGATCATTATTAAGTATGGTTGACTGGTCACCTAATTTTGACATATTAATAAAAAGTTTATTTTAAATTATTTGAAAAGAAGGGGGAAATATGTAATTACTTTAATAAATTCAAAGTGTAAATAATCTTATAATAGTGATTATTTAAAAACTATTATTAATGTTAAACTTGATCAATATAAAAATATCTGACAAACCTTCCCTAAGTATAATTAATTTAGAAGAATAAAATCATTTGGCTATTAAATATATTATCTTGACTTTGAAATATTTTCCGATTTAACAACTAGTATTTGCAATGGTCAAAATATCTGAATATATAGATTAATCTAAAATTTAGTATGGATTTATCAATAAAATTTCACGTTCTACAATCTTATTGCACTACATGAGATTTGAATTTCACATAAGTTTAACTAAGAGCTAATGTAGAGCTTGAATATAGCTGAGCTTGCATCAAGAACTGATTTGCGGTGTGGTTTTCTATAAATTGTATCATTATTATATTTCTACTCATTGATTTATTGTAAAACTCCATTTTGCAATGTCCTAGTGTCAATTCAAGAAGGATAAATTCAGAAATAGTACATACAAATTTATTTATATGATTTTCTTCTTAATAATTTTTCTATTGGTTATATCTAACATTTTACTAAATTGAGTTTCCGACAAGCCACATAACTAAACATTACATTACAAAGTGAACAATGAAAGAATTGAAGACTATTAGACTACGAGGAATACATGCAAACACAACAAAGAGACCTATCTTAGGAATAGTTCTCACTAAGCAAAGAAAAAGAAGAAACACACTACTTTGCATCTACAGTTACTTATTTAAACCTTCTTATTAAACTCCAAAGAGTCGAATGACTCTTAGTTGTTTTGACCGCGGATCTGGAAGGTCATCCAAGTAATAAGGTCTTTCCTATCTCGGAAAAGGGTCCTCCACTCTTCTTCCCGTGTTTGAATTTGGTTAAGGGGCTTTTGAACAAGTTGTTCCACTAGCTCCGGAAAAGTAGCAAACACATGCTCTCAAAAAAGACGAAGAGTTTGTAGATGTCCGCATCTTTCATTTTCAATATTTAGAGTTATTTGAGAAAGTGTTTAGGTGGTAGCTGGATCCATATCTCCCTTTGCTTTGACAAATCTTCTATAAATAAGTTTATTCAAACATTTTCCTTTTTAGTCTTTTAATACCAAATGAACCACGATCATTAATTTTTATCTAGACACATGAAAAAAGTGAATGATAGGAGATCAACTCACACGTGACATATACTTTTTAAACTATTTATTACGCTGATGTAAAGTTAACACAATTAAATAATACTAAATAGCTATAAAATTTTTCTATCTTATTAAAAAAAACATATGAAATTTAGTGCACTAGAAAATTTTACCAATCATTATTTTCTTAAATTTAAAATGAATAAAGCTCAAATGTTACAATGATGAATATATCAGTAATTTAGATAGATAGTAACTCATCGATAAAACTCAAATCACTTTGCAACCACATTAATCTCAAATCCTATTGTTGAATCAATGAGTATATATTGAAGAAAGAGATAAACCACTTTTGGGCCATTCTTGTTTGTTAATTTTTAAAACTTAGCGTACATATAGTGTAATAAACGAAGTTAAAAGAAATGCTTATAAATTAAACATAGAAGAGTCATAGCATTTGACAGTTTTTTCCTAATTCAAGATCATTACAATCTTTGACTAACTAGCTAAGCTGACATATTAATTAAAATTTGCTTTTAAATTATTTGGAAAAGAATGTTGAAAGCATGCAATACTTCTAAGCTAAATTCAACTGTAAAATAATATTATCTAGTAAATTATTGGAACTTATTTATAACGTAAAACTGACAATAATAAATATGTTCTTAAAAAATGCTTCTAATCTAATTAATTCAGAAGAGATAAAGTTAATTAAGGCATATAATTCATCGCTATAAATATGTAAAAGGAATTTATATTCATGTCCACGGATAAGAATGAAAGCAAACAAGTTACTCGTACAATTACCAGCTTCCAATCTATATGCAAAATACATGAGTGGAGAATGACTATTTGTAAAACATATGCATGGAAGCTTGTGTGTCTTGTAAGTAAGAGTTAATCGCATCTGAATAGGTAGGTTTTTTTTTAAACATTCCGTAGTGAACATATATCGGATATATTCGGTTAATTGCTAGATTTGATATCTTTGAACAATCAAAATTTGGTGTATACCTAGACAACATAAGTCACACAATCAACCATTGAACTGTTCTTAGTTGATATTATTTTGTTCGTTTCATCCATGAACACATCTTGGTTAGTAAGTGCTTAGAGAACCGGCCTTAACGGATATTACTTGAAGCAACTTACACTTCACACTCACATCGGTTGTTTATTAATGTGTTATCCCGTAGATGCACTATTTCATAAACCCTGAATCAAACTTAGGAACCATTGAAAAAGTCCTTTATGTCTTTATCCTGGTTACTGAAATTGTCTCATAATGAAAATGGACCATAAAATAATTTTTTTTAAAATGTTTGAAAACCCGAATCCACTTACTTTATTTTATCTCCTGAACCTAGAATCTTGGGATCTCATCTTTAGGTAGACAGGATTGTACTGACAAGCCTCAATGTTCCCGTCAAAGATCTATCAACTCCCTTCTATTAGGAGGCCTTTTGTAATTGGATCTGACATATTATCCTTCTTTACATGGTTAATCCTTCAAGAACTTAAAGATATATGTTTGCAATGCAAAACATAGTTTTGAGGGTCATCTAAGTACCCCAAAACTCTCTTCATTGCCATCCAATGATTTTGATTGGGATTGCTTCAATATCAACTCAGTTTACTAATATCGCAAGTTATAGATCTGGTCGTATACAATTCATGAAACATCAAACTTTCCAAACACTGATAGTTCCAATGAGACTGACCTTTCACTTTGTTCTTTGCTAAGATAAGGTTCACATCTAATGTGCGGTGTTTGCCCTTTTGAAAATTTAAATGCTTGAGATTTTCAAGTAACCGGTTGAAAATTAAATGAGATGGAACAATGCTTAGCCATTAGGAGTTTTGATAATCTTGAGTTCCAGATATCAAATCGGCAACTCTAGATCGTTTCATATCAAACTTAGTGTGAGAATACATTAGGTAGCTTTAACATTGACAATGTCTGGCTCATTCTCAGCATGCATTCACATATAAGATACAATGACTTCTGATTTGGAGTATCTTTAAGAACCACGGTTATGTACATTCTGTTTGTTCAAAACTTTAAATATCATTGTTTTGGTGCTTGTTATGTCATAAAGTGAGCTTAACAAGGTGTATACTTTCTTTTCTTAGGGAACTATGAAAGCTCTTAGGGGTGTTCCATTACATTCTTCCTGGCTCTTATATTACGAAGATTGTTTTCAAATCCATTGATGAATTTCAAGACAGTACTGCGGCTAGGAGATTAATATCGGAATTGATGAATCCAAGTCTGGCGAGGGGGTGTCAAAAGAATAAGACCTTATTTTGTTCTAAAGACTTGACAACAGTCTTGCTTTATATTTGTCATAGTCCATCATCTTTCATCTTCTTTTAAGGTCCATTTTGACCCCAGGGGTTTGTTCCTAGAGAAGACCAAACCAATTAGCATGTATGTTGCCTTAGGATTGATTAGTCTCACTATGACCGCTCTTCAAAAGGTGAAGTCGTGAGACAACATGATTCCTTGAATATTAAGGCTCACTTTAAAGAAGGAATTGTACTAAACCAGATTCAAAAGGAATTAGTTGTCCTTTGCATACTTCGCTTGGCTCTATTCATTGGTTTCATTCTCTTTTGGTGTATTATCAGGTTGTTTAGATCCCCCACTAGAGACTCAAGTCTAGTTTTATACGGATAGGTTGTTCAAAAAATTCAGAATTATCTTATTCATTATGTATTATCATGAATATCAGGATGTTCGGGGGAAGGATGAACATAAAATCGACATGCCTATGTAGTTGAAAATATCAAACATAATCCATAGTTTTAGACCCTATTTTCACCCTCTTAGGTATAAGAACCCCGAATTTTTGATAGACACCCCCAACTTAAACTATTTCAAGTTAGTATTTTCTCCTTTCATTTCTCAAGGCTGATGAATAACAGTGTCTTCGTGTGAAAACACTCTATTAAGTGTCGATTTGCATTAAGGTAACTTCTTCTCCACAAGTTCAGCGGTAAACTTGAATTATAAATGACAGTCATATTCCTTTAGTGTTCGGTCTTTTCCTTCTGCAAATCCCATTAGATTGAGGAGTGAAGGGAGCAGGCAATTTGATGGTTATTTCATTTTCCATACATATTTTTGCAAAGGAGATCATATTCTCCGCTCTATCACTTTTTGATCATTTTGATCTTCTATCCAGCATGATTTTCAACTTCCAAGTTTTATATTGTCTAAATGCATTTATGCTTCATCTTACCATTTAGCAAATAAAAATAACAATATCCAGTGCAAATCGTCAATAAAGTTATTAATATTTTTTTCCACCACGTGATGGAGTTGACTTCGTATCCACAGATATCAGTATAATCAATTCTAAAGGATTGAATTCCTTCAACAAAATTGTATAAGGATGCTAGCATACTTAGATTCAACGCCAAAATTGGACCATTTGGTTATCACACTCAAATTAGGCAAAAAAGTCAAGTTAAGCAGTCTTTCGCTGGTTATTATTAACGTGTCCGAAACGTCATTTCATAAACTGTAGGACTCAAGCATGTAAGAAGAATAGAATTTTTTTCATAAAAATTGAGTTTAAAAGGTCCATCCATAGAGGTTACATTTTCCGACATACATTTATTTTACTCACTACAATTTTATTTACTCCAAGTACCATTTGAATCCAGTCTTAGTCAGAAACTGGAATGAAAACTAAGGGTTTTTGCCAATTTTCGAACATACTGACCAGGTTCCAGTCACCACCTTGCTGATGCTCATTTTTAATAGGACATTGACAAATTCTTCACCTTGCCACAACGGAGATGTTAGAACCAACTTCTCCTCAGTAGGTGCCTGAGTATATGATGAAGATTATCTTTGTCTGCACACACATGATAGGAGGCACCAGAATCATCCACCATTCTCTTGAATTGTTCTGACAAGGTACATTCTGAAAGCATTGCACATAGATCGTTCATTTCTGTTATAAATTTAGAAAAATTTGCATGATTCTTCTTCTTCTTGTTGTTATTCGGACCCCGACATTAAGTAGCCCTATGACCACGTTTGTCACAATTAAATCAAGTCTCATTGAATTTCGTCTTACGAGGATTGATTTTGACACCATTAAACTTTTTATTTTCTTTAATTTTTGGGATCTTCTTCAAAATATTTACTCCAGAGATTGTTAGCATTACATGTGACCGTTTTCTGCAGGCTTCTTACCATTTCGATTCTCAACCTTACTATGAATCCTAAAACAATAATCTCCTTGCATTATGTTTTCAAGTAATTTAACGTCCTTCCACAATTGAGGTAATTCTTAATAATTGTAAACATGTGAAAAAGAACATCTTCACAACCAATACTACAATAATGTTAGGTGAGTTTAAGAATAACTTATACTAACAACCTCTGCATTAACTAAATTTATACCTTTACCAAGATATCATGGATTAGACCTGCAGTTCTTGCGTGAACTGGTGAACACAGTCTAAGGCTAACATCTTATATATAGTCCAGAAATATTGTTTTTCATAATGCAACTTCTCATTCCGAGATCTCTGTTTTGTACTTCTTTTCTAGAAGCATCCCAGATGCTTTTGAAGGTGGCTTTTGACATTACCGTCAGCAGTAAAGATCAGTGTCTTGCAGACCACTGAAAATATAAGTTTCTACACAAAAAAGATCTAAATTGTCCATTGCTTGGTGACAAGAATCGTTCTTTCAAGAGGCTTTTCTCGAGAAAACAGCACATTAGCATAATGAACTCTACAAACTTCAGGTAGTGAGATAGGAAGAAGAACGATCTTGCTGTCATCTCTGAATCAACTCTGGAAACTTTGCAGTTTCTCAGTCGGTGCCTAGGGCAGCAGGTAGTTGAACGATTGGTTCAACCGATGTTGTGCAACGCACTTAATGTGTGCAGCATTCACTTACTTGAATTAGTCATTTAATGTCACAAATAAAGACATTTTATCATGTGAAATCCTAACAGTAAAATAGATACGTACACAGATATTGTACTTTTACGATAAAGTTTTATGTTGCTTTTAATCAGATCAAGATGTGAAGTTTTAAAATTCAAAATATAGTAGAAAAAACTATAAAGGTTTTATCCAAAAACTCAAATAATCAACTATAAATTTCTTTTTAGATTCTTATAACATGATTAGGTAGTTCAAAAATACATAAAAACAAATAGATGAAATAGATAGAATATTGTAAATTCGAGTCAACAGAAATCACTGTGTTTACTTAAGAAATTTAATTCCCTCACTATACCCGAGGTTACAGATTAATTTTTCCTTAGATAAAATGGATTAACATGTTAAAGAAGTAGCGGTACCTTAAACTTCAATAACTTCAGCAACGCAAGAACAGTAACAAGAGCACATACAGACTAAGTCGATTGACAATATTGTTTATGAGAGAAAATGTATGCATAAAGGAAAATTTTCTAGTGTCTTGAAACATTCTCTTATTTATAGCCACTTGCAGCAAAGAAACGCGTTTGCTGACATGGTGTGAATGCTTCTATTCAAACACGTCGTATCGGACAGTTGTGTCTTTTTGGGGAAAATAACAATTTTCTGGAAGGAACATGTCCCTCCAGGAAAACTGTTACCATTACACATGAATTTAAATAAATTCTGTTACATTAAATTAATTTTGTTAATTAACTAACTAACTAACATCCTAAATTAATTTATAACTTAAAAGATTAGAAAAAAGAATTAATAATGAGATTGATGAAAAAAATTTTATCGCAGGCAAAATATTAATAATGAATCACATCCACAATTAAGCCGAGCAAGAAAGCGAGGAAAAACGGCGCGAGGGAGCACCTTACTCTTAGCCCTTAAAAGTAAAGAATGTTCCTAATATAAGGATAACAATTGCTTGCTCAACCGATAAGGGAAAAAAATGACTTTTCATTTTCATTTTTTAAATGACTTTTCATTTTTCTGGAACAAAATTGGTTCCTTCACTTTTTAATTTTTCTCTTCTCTTTTCTCATTAACCGTTCTAAACCCAACCACCACACCACACCCCCATGCTTCAACAAGATAATCTTAAATCAGCCCTTCTCAGTTTCGTTTGCTACCCAGCCAATCATGGTTGAGATTTGTCTCTCTGACCCTTCCCGGCTCTTGGTCTCTCTGACCTTTCCTCTGCCAACACTGACTTATGCTGAACCCACTCTTATCTTTGTTTCCCTTTCCTGTCACTCCTTACTCGACGTTTCCCCCAAATGTTATTTCCATCTATATATTCCATTCTACCTTCCCACGCTTTTCAATCATTTCCCTTGTTCCCCTTTTCCTATGCTGTGCTGTATTTCTGTTCCCTCACTTTTTAGGCTATATTACTCCTCTCCCACTCCAGGGCGCCATGAACTGTTAAGTCCTGGCTCCGCGCCACGCCCTGATTTATGTTTTTGTCGTTCCTCACCATCTTCATTTTTTTTTTGGTTGATTTTTTATTTCATGGGTAGGTTAACTTATCCTCAAGGTTTTTTTTTTCTCGTTCTTCTGCTTTTTTCGCGTTTGTTTGGTCTGCGGCCCCCGTTTTTCTGCCTCTTTTTTGCCCCGGTTCGCTTTTTCCTCTTTTGTTGTTGCTGTTTCGTCGCCCACTCTTTTGCCCCCGCTTTTCGCGTGTTTTGCCTCTCCTCCTATTTGCGCCCTCTCTTTTTTCTCTTCACCTCGCGTCGCCTACACCTCCTTTTTTCCTTCACCCACCTTTCCCAATAGATTTCTTTTTTTGGGGCTGTGTCGGGGTCCCGGCTCGGCCGCCGGTATCCCCCCCCTTTTCTCAGCTCTGACCCTTTTTTTCAAAAATGTCTTTGGGCTTGTCCACACACTTTTGTGTAGGAAGCCCCTCGGGGTGTGCTTTTGCGCGGGGTGTCGGGTTGATGCGTCACGGTCGCCGTGCTTGAGCGGTGTGTGCCGCGCTGTGGGGCGGGGGCCACCCTGTCATGCACCACTTGCAGTTGCACTCATTCCCTTTTTTTTACCCTTCTACTTTTTGCTAGAGACGGGCGCCCGTCCGGTTGTCGCCAGGTGGGGGGTCGCCCTCCCCAGGCACGAGCAACACTTCACTTTTTTTTCGGGGCGGGGCGCCCGGCGGCGGGCTCCCGGTCCCCGCCTGCCCCCCCTCCCCCCCCTCCTTTCTCAGAATTCTTTTCCCTCTTCTGTTTTCCTCCAACACGGCTCGGCAGTCTGTCAGCTGCGAGCCATACCACAACGCCCACTTCTATACCCCATCTAACCATACTTTTTTCCCACGCCCGCCCCGTCTCTACTTTTTTCTTGCCCGGGGTGTGGGGGTCGGAACCCGGGGGCTTCTGGCTAGTTTACGTGCGGTTGCGGCGGGGGCCCGGTGCGCCCTCGGTAGCGGCTCCCCTCTCCCCCCGTTTGCACCCAAGTACTTCCCCCCTCTTTTCCACCTTCCTGTTACTCTTCTTTGTTTGGGCGCTGCGTGCGGGGGTGGTGCCCGGTCGGGGTGCTAGAGGTGGCGTCCCTCTTTGCCCCCCCGCCTCCTCTCCCACCCGTCACCTACCTCATCCCTGGCGCGGGTTTTCTCCCATGATGGCGTCGGCCCCACCTTCGTCCGCCCCCACTTATAGCGCTCGCTCAACCTTTCTTGATCCCTTTTTCCCTCGTCTCCCGTTCTCTCCCCCATATCTTGTGTTTCTTCTGTAGGTTTCTGGATTCACTTCTGGGCACGATGTTCCTTTACTGGCCCTCCGATCCCCCCACCCTCTGCACGAGAGAGCTTGCCCCCTGTTTCACATTTCTGCGCTTGCAGAACACTGGATTGATGAATCTTACATTAGGTCTATACGTTTGCCCGTCATGGCAGAGCTCGACTTTTCATTGGTAGTGTGTGATGTTTCCCTATGTGTTAGTGAGGCGGTGTCTTTTTCTCTTCCCTCAAACTCATGTTGAAGGTGTATTGTGGTGACGCGACCCGTAGTTTTTTTAGTTTCTTTTGTTGTTTTATTCACTTTAGTGAGGCCTTGTTAGAATCGCTTCCCCTTCATGGTCCATTCTTGGGCCCATTCTACATGCGACGAAGTGCACTGATATTCGGGTCCCTACCATTTAACGTGTTCAATTTTTTTTTTAAAATCGGGTATACCAATTTAATAATGAACTTTAGATATATATAACTAATATATATATAGTAGTAATATATATATATATATAGAATATATAATATGCTATAGAGATTATCTTATAGATACATATATTACGATCTATATATATATTATGCTATACAATATTGTCCCAAAATTAAATTGGACAAGTTTTATATGTTGGACACAATAGATAAAGTCCTGGACTATAAAATTGAAGTCAATAAGTTATGCAAACTTCATATCGATTTAAGGCTAAGCTTGAAAGAAATATATTTGAAGTAGTTTATTAAAAATGAAATTTTTTGTGTTTTTAACTACTTTAGATTGTCGTGTGTTCCAAAATTATAGGATTCCTTTTTTTAGTTTACATAATTTCTGGACTTTAACCAAAAAAGAAGTCAATTTTCCACTTGCCTTTTGGTCTTGAAGTTAATACTGTATGTATGCTCTCTACCATATTGTAGTACTATATAATATTATTTTTTACCCTATCATTTTAATATTTCCCCTATATGTTTGGTACATAAGCTATGTTATTATAAGCCTTATTCTAAGCCTAAACCACGATATTTTCACCTAGTTAAAGCTTTAAAAATTGTTAATCAGTTCTTTTATATTCATTAACACTTCAAGCATTAGAGAAAGGTTGCGCAAGAGAACAAACAAATGTGTTTCAGCATCTTCGAGCTTACGTTATGACAAGAACTTTGTTCTTCTAGGTACGTAAGACTATTTATTGTGATAGTGATAAGTCTTAATTCTTCAAGATGTTTATATGATCTTCTCACAAGTGCAGAGACCAGGTCCTCTACACAATATGTTTCTCCACGATCATATGATGTACAGTTGGAAAGTTGTCCGTGTCAGAAGTTGGTAGTCGAAGAGTACTACACCATCCAGAAGGGATTAGGTTGTTTGTTCGTCGTTTATTACCTCTTGATCTTTGATATATTCAATGTGACTAACAACAAATCAACTCAATTCATTCAAAGAGAGATATATTCGAGCTTCAAAACAGCAAGGGACTATAGATGTATCTTTCTTATAAGTTTTGTGGTTGAACTTTATTGCTTGAGTAGGCGTTTATTGTAGGAATCGTTCTCTTGTATATAAAGTTTCAACATTGGGTGTTGAATCGTTTTGTAATTGTAAGAAACTGAGATGAGCTTAGTACTTAGGTTTATCAAAGTCTATATTAATAAGTTGGATTAGTATAGTGGGCAATAAATGCATTGCTTTGGCTCATTGAGTGTTAGTGTATATCAGGATAGAGATTAGTAGAAATCTCGTGGATTGTAAATAGGTTTTGTACTTTTGCTTGGAAGTTTTAGTAAAAGTAGTTTGAAATCATTTTGAGGACAAAGTCGTGGTTTTCACGTGTCCCTTGAGGCAAGGAGTTGAATTGTGAAGTGTATGTTCAATTATTTAATTCAACATTATTTACTTTTGTTATTTGCATCTTTGGGTAAGGATCAGTCCCTATCATACTTTATGTCACAAAAATTCCAAAAGATAAACCGAGTTTGTCCTTACTCCCTACATCTAAATTCAGTTTATACCCTTAGTTTTGAAAATTCTTGAGATGAGCTTGTTGTTGAGTTTTGAGTTCTGTTCCTAATGGTTAAGTTGTTATATGTTATGCTTTGAGATTCTTGAGTTTATTCGTTCATGTTTATGCTTCAGCATGAGCTCTATTAATTAAGTATTCTTAAGATGAATAATATTTTTGAGTTGAGTATTGAGTTTTCTTATGTATTACTAGTAAAATTACCCGTGTCTAGTGCGGGAATTAATATTACGTAATTTATAAAATGTCTTTAATTTGATTTTCTGACTTATGATTTTGCTTGCACAAAGTGTTACTATTTAATGTTTTTGAGGAATCAAATGAACATCAATCAGTAATATTAAATATTCTAATAAATAAATAATTATTAGTGAAGGATTAAATAAATTGTAAGAGTCGGAAAAATGGAATAAATATTCTAATTCTAATGTGAAATCCTACTTTTCTCTCTACATATATCATCTTGAAGTTCTTATTTGAATGTATCATAAGAAATTATTTAAATAAAAATTGAAGGGAGAATGTATCATATTGGACAATAATTAAACTTCTCCACAACCCATATATTATAAGTGAGTGGAATAATATATGAAAACTATTCAATTTGTTTGAGTGTTTTTAAAAAAATCAAATAACATTTATGCTGAAGATCATCATTAAAACACATTTCTATTCAAATCACATGTCGAGAAAAAGAAAAATCATTACTCAGAAAAGTATGTACAACTTGCACCGAAGCCCAGTAAGTTGAGAAAATTTTCCATACTTCACATTTGAATACGAGAAATAATTTATTGTTGTAGTTATCTTGTCTTAGTTAAAAAGGGTTGAAATCTAGTCATTTTTACTCCTTATAGGTCATCCCGAACATCCTTGAACTTATGTTCAAAATGTAATCATTCTTGTGTTTCTTTTCCTGATTTCACTTCGAAAATGCATCAAGGCCTGCGATAAAGTTTTTGATGTCTTTATGTTCTTACAATCAAATTTGAATTTTGTATTCAAGATATATATGCTATACCAATCGTTTTTAAGATCTTTATGTGCTTACAATGACATACCAAATTTGAATTTTGTCTTCAAGATATTGTAGTAGAGATCTTTAAGGAATTCTTTTACCGTATCTTGCAACCACTTTTAGATCAGAAAAAAAAATGATGGATAGTCATTAAAATGGTTATGTAATATGTGACTAAAAAAGGCTCTGTGAACAATAACTTTGCAGAAATATAAATAGCAAAGTTTAAAAGATGTATTCAAAAATAAAAATTAATAACATAAACATAAATTAATGAGAGTAAATAAAAAAGTACCAGGATATGTATCAATAGGATGAAACAGAAAGAATAAAAGCAAGTCCACTAAGTGCATAATGTACCCTTAAAAAAATTGTTCCCCTCTAGTACCTGGGTGTAAAGGAATAGATTCTCTCAAGATAAGAGGATTCTATTCACCAGTGTATTGATAATAAAAACTACGGTGTAGAGAGCCACTTAACAAGAGCAAAGTACATGAATATTTAGGTGTAAAAAATAAGAATACGAAGTAGTTCAGAATTTTGGTTGTTTTAAAATGAGAGTAATCCCTCTATTTATAGCCAACAAATGTTTATTGTGCCTTATCAGAAAGGTCACCAACTCGTTGGAAAAAGTTATCTCTCGGAAGGTCCACAATTGTTATAAAAGTAACAACTCTTTAACAAGTAAGACTATTCAAGAAAAATCACACTCTTTATTAAAAGTTGCAACTTTCATAAAAGACGTGCAACTTTTCATTAAATAGAAATGGTCTTTTGAAAAATAAATTACAAAGGAATCATTGTTTCTGGGTGGACGCCATGTAGGCGGTTAAGGTTTTTTATATATATAAGTATATATATAATGATATATATCTATATATATATATATAATATTAGATCCTGAGTGAGTTGTATTGATTATATGTTAGCATGAACCCTCTTTAGTTTATAAATGTTGTGAATCTTTAAAGCCTAACATTATTGTTTTAAATTGGTTATGAGAAACTAATTGAGAGGGTTTTAGAAAGAAATTTAACCTAGATTTGAGCAAGAGTATAATGTAACTAAGTATTTCTCAAATATTTCATTTTTACATTAAGAAAGAGCGTATGATTTAGAGAAAAGTAAAAGAATTTCCAGAAAGATTGAGTAGAGAGCAGTTACCTCTAAAAAGAGACCTTTTTGAGTAATTATCTCAACATGAGTAAGTATTTTTACGTTGAGCAAATAAAAACCTTGTTTTGTAAATGAGCAATGAGTATGAAGATATTTCATAACAATTACCTCTTTTAAGAGGATAGATTAAAAAATTATCTCAAATCGGAGAAATAATATGATTTATATATTTGAACATCTATGATTTTGGAGAAATAACTAGTAAAGGAGTTGACCTGGTTAATAAGAGGGAGTCATACTTTGAAGTGCTTTTTTCAAAAAGAAAACTATCTAAAAACCCTATTATTTGTTGCTTCCAACCTGGTGTCAGGGATCTTCTAGAGTGAAATGTTGATATTTCACGGAACCCCAAATACCTGAAGGCTAAAAATGACGGATTGGAAATGGAGATAGCAATGATTTCATGTTCCGCCCCACGATCTCTGTATTTTCTTTTCATGAAAGTAACCCCTTTATGGATAGGGTAAACGGAATACGAAAAAGCTTTTTAAAAAAGCTCTTGAAAATGTCGAGTAGGAGGACCCAAAGCCCTTCTGATAGGTAGGACATAGTATCCCAAAAATATCAGTGAAGCTGTCTTTTGTGTTCTCACTGCCTCCTAAAAGTTAGCTAACATTTTTTTCAACTGGTCAAGAACTCCCTTTGAAAATAGAATCCCTGCAAGAATGTGTATAGGCATCGAGAAAAGAACATGTTTGCAAAATCCACTGGATAACAATACTTTCATCTCCTACCACTCTATATTATACTCTATCCAGAAAATGAGAATTTTTTTTTAGATTTAAATAGAGGTAGTCCTAGATCAAAATATTAGGAATCAAAGAAAGGAAAGTAGCATTGATGGAACGGGGGATCGCACCTTCAGCGAACAAATAAGGTGCCCGACTGGAAATTTTTGAAATCCCAACAATATTTTCTATATAAAAAGAATCGGGAAGGCCTGATGACTTTACTTAAAGGATGGAGAGACATCTTTGGGTTAGTGCGCAGTCCAGCATGATAAAATTAGCTTTTAAACTTCCTATTAAAGAGGGTCGTAAGCATCTTATTATTCTTCCTCTAGGACGTAAGAGGGGATGATTCTCAAGGATATCAATTTTCAAGCAACAAAACCTTGGAAGAAAGTAGGTATAAAAAATAAATTGAGGCTTTGCCATACAGGAAAGTTTCGAATTTGTTTCTAGGTGGTACTTCATTCTCTATCTTGTCGTCGTAAAGCCAGAAAGTTTTCAAGTTTGACTCTTGACCGAATCAAAAACTCAATTTTCTATCAGCCAGAACCACCTCTGTCAAGATCAAATTGACCTTCTGTGTTTTCGGTATATTTCATATTCTGAATAGTTAGCCAATTCAAGTTTTATTTGTTGAGTCAATCTTCCTAGGAGGAAGACTGAAAACGGATTTCCCGAGCATGGTGAGATCAATGTAATGCTTGAATCCACATTCTTTGGAAACGAAAGCCTCCAGGCTGCGAGTATAATAATCTTCTAAAGATTATAGAGGAGAGTGATTGGAGGATGAGTAAATTTGGTGGAAGCCAAGACGCGATTTATATGAAGACGGGGAAGTCCCATTGAAACGGCTTCTATCTAGTCTGCCCAAGATACAATTTTTGACTTAGTTGATTTTGCTCCAGTCAATTGTTGTTCATTGAAAGCCCAATCAAAGAATTACCAAACACGGAAAATCCTATCTTCAGAAAGCTCATCACTTCAATAAGGATTGAGAGTCAGGAGGCGGACCAGGTTTTACTCTACTAGATCCGCAAATTAAATTAAAGTTCTTCCCTACTAGCACGGGAAGTTAATTGCACGTGATAGGTTTTTTTTCAATATCGAGGTGTAAACTATGGCTTCCCACAGACGATCATGACACATCACGATCTTTGACGCTTATGGGGGGCGCTACATACAACATGCCACCAGAGTCTAATAAGAACTCTGGGAGCGGTCAAGTGACACCGGATAACGATAAAAAAAGCGGTCTCAAATCAGTAGTAGCAAGAACCAGGACGGACGATGGATTGAAATCCGGGAGATGCTTCACCGATCAGAGCGCCAGTAAGGTAAGCCACCCGCCCTACTTCTAGGATAGATAGAAAAGGGTGGTGGGTAGAGGGCTGAGGGACGACCAAAGTAGCAAGAACGACAAAAACTGCATGATAACGTACGTGAAATGGTGGCCCACATTACGAACATAATTTAACGGCGGTTTCCAATCTCGTTCGACTCGGGGCAATCACTTGAAAAACGCATGCGGGGATGGGGGGAGTGATAGATACATCCAAAATTCTTGCTTTCCATTCTAGGAGCGCAGATCTACAGAATAAAGAGCGAGAACGCACCACACTCTTACTATACCAGGGCCTTTAGTTTCACTGAGAAGAAGAGATTACTTCAGCTGGATAGCTTTTTTTCCCTCTCCTAACTAAGAATGATAGTCTTGTTTCGGATAATTACCAATGACGCACCTTCAGTAACGGAGAAGGTCAGGGGGCCGACGGGCACCAACCCTTAGCTCTACGTTTGGGACCTAAGAAGCATTTTCTGTCTGTACAACTACAGAGAAAAAATCAACATTTATTTATGATGTACGGTCAGTAATGGTTATAAAAGAAATAGGATTATCACTTTCCAATCTCCCATTGGTAAAGGGGGCGAGGACGGACTTTTTAATTGACTCCAATCTCCACGTAACTTTGGCGCTGGCGGAGCCACATAGGTAAAGAATGTTGCTCGTTGGAAAATTACATGCTTAGTTAGGTTAGAGTTTTTAATGTTATGTGTATATATGATGTATGTTATCTAGATAGTATATATATATATATATATAATATAATATATACTATATATAATAATGTATGCTGACCTCTTACTTTTACTGTACTTTATTAAATTACCTATTCTTAGTAAAATTTTTGATTTTACCAATATAGACGCGTTCTTAAGAAATTAAAATTGATGGACATGAGGTATCTCTAAATTAACTACGTTATTTTGCATGAATACTAAGTCAGACAAAATAATCATTTTGGATTTGATAGACAATATTAATATTTAAGATTGTTCTGACAATTATAGATAGAGATTTTTTAAACACTATGACATTGTGAATTTGAATTAGTACAGCTTAATTATGCTTAAAGTTAAAAGCAATAGACAACACAAAAATAGTGAAGCGTACAATTTGTGAAGAAAAATATAGATAAAGAGAAGAACATGTTTCCACTATGACTATTTATGAGTTGTCATATATATAATACATGTATTAATTATAGATATTAATTGAGTTTTTTTAATGTTTATTGACAGGAATTTTCAGCATATATCTATTAGACATTCTATAATATTTTATTAGTATAATAGGAGTGACAACACTATAATAAATTATGATATTATCCATATGTGTTATGATAATATGCCTTTTAATGTACACAAAATATTCTCAGTATACCAAATCAAGCAAAAACATGAATTGTAAAAACACTTTATCAACACAACCCTTAGACGTCTTATCAAGACATTGTGTTGTATATCTGTTACTGCATGAATTGTTTTGAAACAGTAAGGTTTTATCTACAGTAGCAACATATCCTCATTAAAAACACTTGCTTTTGGGGCAGGCACAAGTTGTCAAAAAGCCAAATTACCTTCTTTAATTTTTTCTTCAAAAATATTAATGAATGTGCCTCCAGACAACATCAAATGCAGTGTCAAGATCGATATTGAATTTCAAGACTAACAATTATCATGTAAACTAGTTGCCTATTATGAAGATTTGATTTCCCCATCAAATGCAGTGTCATTGAATTTCATAGATGTTTTAATAGAATCAATTATATTAAAAAAAGAGAAGTCATTCAGATTAATTAGGAAGCTTCAACTTATTTACGTGAGATCTGTTTTTTATCATGTGTTTTTCAAGTAAACTGATTTAATAGGAATTGACTGAATAAAAATCGCGTTTATTAACATAAATTTTTATCAATTCATGGTAGAAAAAAAAAGCATCTATTTCTATTAGTGAAATTATTCACATTCGACATTTACACAAATCAAATAGATACTCTCGCCGTCTAATTTTACTTGTAAATTAGATTAAGATATTAAATGTTCAGTTTTACTTACTCAACTTAAAAAATCAAAAAATATTTTTCGCTAACTAGTTAGTTCCTAATCTACTTTGTTATTAAACTACAGTTAATTCTCAAAGTATTTAATTTAGAAATAATATAATAAAATATTATATTTTATCAATTACTTCATAAAAGTATATCAAATCAAACATAAATAAAGTCAGGGAAGGAGTATAATATAACCCATGTCATTTTGGCTACTTAAATAAAACTTTATTCTATTTTAATTTTACTGTGTTGACAGTTTTGTCTTTTTTGAATGTCATTGCTTCATTGCTAAAATATTTTGTCTTTATTGAAAATTACTCATTTCTAGGGTGTTTTTGGTATGGAGAAAATATTTTTTTGAAAATGTTTTCCAATTTTTTCATGTTTGGTTGGGTCAAATGTTTTAAAAAATGTTTTCCAAATTAACGCATTTTTCTCAAATTTAAGGAAAATAACTTTCCTTCAATATTTAAGGAAAACATTTTCCAAAACTTTCTTCCATCCTTTTCCTACCCACCCCACCCTACCAGCCTCCCCACGCACCCACGCCTACCAGCCCCCCATCCTACCATCCCCCAACCCACCCACCCCCAGCCACTGCCCCTCTACAACGGCCTCCAACCCACCCCCCCTCACCACCCACCCCACAGCCATAGAAAAAAATTTAAGTTTGTTTTTTTTAAAAAAAATTCAACTTAAAGAATTATTTTAATTCTGTAAAAACTCTAAAAACTATTTTCCAAAACTATTTTTTACTCAAAAAAAACACTAAAGTATTTGTTCTGAAAAATATTTCTAGTCACCAACAAACATGAGAAAAGTGAAGTCAACTATCTTTTGTTTTCCGGAAACACGTTTCTAGAAAAAAAATATTTTCATGCGTACCAAACACACCCCTAATTTTGGTTGTTCATTATGCAAAATGTAGATGTTTGGAGTGGGGTTCACTATAGAAAATTATTAAAGTTAATTTTTTAGTTAGTTTCTTAATTTTCTCGTATTATTAACTATTATTATTTTTCCATGGAACGTATGAGATTGACCAAAATAAACATAGGAGATTATTTCTACTTTTAAATATGTATCAAATAAATACAAACAACTAAAAATTACGAAAGAAGTACAGAACACATGTCTTTATGCGCTAGTACATTAATTGTATTCGTATTAAATTTATTCCCAATGTTTTGTCTTTATGTAAATCATTGATTCAAGGATAGGTAGTTTGAGGAGTTCATGCAATGTTACAGACTATTAACAAAATGTGATGAAACCGAAATATAATATCAAAAATGTGAAACATGATTTAAAACCAGAACTTATACCTAATTTGTGTTTAATTTTGTAATTAACTTCAATTGAAAGTGTATTTCAACTTTCAAAATAAAGTGAAAATTTAGATAAATTTAAAAGTAGAAACGTTAACTGATGTGAAATATAGGTCTGGAAATTTTTAAAGTCCTACAATGAAATTCGAAAAAATAGAAATAATTTTAGTGGTCAATATTTGGTATGATTGTGACCATTTAAAGGAATTAACTGAATTTTTATATTGTAGGCCTTTTTTATTTGAATGATGACTATATTTTTTTAAAAAAATGTTAAAACAAACTAGCGTAAATAATTATTCATAGGATAAAAGGAGAGAATTATTAAATCGATTTCAAAAATTAAATTTAAAAAAAAAAAATAGAATAAGAAAAAATAAGAAAGAGAAAAACAAGAAAGAGAAATATGAGGCAAAGAAGAAAAATAAAATGCAAGTTTCACGAGTTCAAATATAATAATAATAAAGTACTTCCTCATACAACTAGTGTAAGTTGTGTCTCATTCATAATAAAGGTTTTTGATAGAATACTTATTTGATATAAATGCATAATATATAGTTGTATCATTTTGGTGACAATCGATATTTTACCCTTCAATTTTGGTTGTGCATAGGTAAATAAGTAAAAGTTTAGCAAGTATATGTTAGGTTGTGGAGCCTGATTAATATTTGATGTACTGTCATGTATTAATGGCACACGGTTCAAACCTCCGTGGTGAGGTTGTGGGGGTTATGGGGGGCGGGGAGCCCTAATACGAAGGGGAGGTGGGGGGGGGGATTCGGGGCATCGGCGCGACCAAATTTTAGGCTGTTGTACTATGTATTCTCTATTTATATTGTAACCCAAAAATACTAGAATTATTAATATACTATAACCACTGCCGTTGGGTGGAAAGTTTCTAAAGGGGTGTTATCACGAAATATTGGTTTCTCTCTTTCTCTCTGTAGATCTCTCATCTCTTGCTCTTTAAAGTATTGTGTTCTCATCATCAAGGTGTTGATGTGATTCGATCCGAACAACTGTCTCAGAGCTAAGGAGATTAACACGATCCTAATGATGGATAGTTCGAGCTGAAATCGGAGAAGTTTGATGGATCCAATTCAGTTTTGGAGATGCAGATCGAAGATATTCTGTACCAGAAGATCTTCACGAACATTGATTGGGGTTGAAGACAGAATAATGAAGGAGGGAAGGGAAGCTCAGGATCGCCAGGACCTCTAGGGTGATCCAGTTGACTTGTCAAGAAACGTGGGTAAACCTCTTGATGAAGGAATGAAGGACTAAGTCCATTCTGTGAAGGGCATTGTCAAACATGTATTGAAAAAATCAGCCCGCGATGAACAAGGTATTTTGATGTGTAGATGGTTCAATTTACAGATGTCTGAGAGATGAATATGTTTTTATCATATAAATGAGTTCGATATGAGTGTGAGTAACTTCAATTTTGTGGATTTTAATCGAGATGAAATTATGGCATTGATTTTGATGTCAATTATGCCCAAGTCTTGGGATACTGTTGTGCTTGACGATTAACACCCCCGGGATCTGAGGAATTGAAGGTTAGTTTGATGAAATCTGTGATGTTTGTCCTTAGGAAAGTATTCACAAATGAAACTGGGCTTTATCGGTAGTGCTCTACAGATTGACCGAAGGGGGAAAGTAAGACGAAAGGCCACCAACAACATGGGCTCGCTCAAAATCAAAGGATCAAGGAACATCTCCAACACAGATCAAAGACTTGTTGGAACTGTGAAGAAAAGGGAACTTTCGGACGGGATTTGTGTTGTACAAGCATTAAAGAGAAACAGAACAGAATTAGCATTCTGGAGATGACAATGATTTGATAAAATTCAACATGCGGGACAGGGGAGATGCTCTAATCCTTGTGTGAACAGCCCGGTGAATCAGGATTTTGGATTCTGGTGCATTCTTCCATTCTGTCTCCAAAGCAAGGAAGGAGTTGTTCCAAATTCAAAATCTAAATTTTTTGGAAAGGGTATCTTGTTGACAATAAAATAAAGCCTTAGAGATTGAATGAAGGGGGATGTTGCTCAAGACCACCTCGGGACAACCGGTAGATATTGGACGATGTCAGGATATATTATGAGGCTCAAAGAAACTCTTATCTCTGTTGTCCTTTGTAGTTGAGTAGAACGGGATATGCTGCAGAGTTTGGGAAAGGGTCGTGAGAAGATGGAAAGGTGATATGCGTAGTAGCTTGTGGCCCACCCAAATCTGGAAACCTTGTACACCACTGCAGGGGGGATTTAAACATGGTCGTGTGCTAAAAGGTACTTGCGGTTCATAGTATGTGCCACAACAGCCTTGGACAAATGAGTTCTAAGGAATATGAGATGTAATGCAAAAGGAACATTAGAGGGCGTCTGGAAGTCTGTTGATAGGGCTTGCGGAGCTGTGTTATGAGAAAACAGAAAAGAGTAAGCTTACAACGACTCTAGGAGCCAAAAGAAAGTTGCGGTTGGAAATGCGTCCCTACAGATGTTTGGGGACCATTCTTCAAGTTTCATCACTTGAGGATCCAGTTTCTTGTACCTTCATTGATGGTCCAGCAGGAAGGGTATGAGTTTACTTCTTGAAGCATAAGGAAGAGTGTTGAATTTCAAGAAGGAAGCGATGGGAAGTTGAGAATCCACGGTTTGAAAGTCAACTGCCTAAGGTATGGATAACGGAGGAGGGTGGAGAGTATGGACAAATAGGTTCAAGGCTTTTGGGGAGCTGAGAGGAATAGATTGATGAGAACAGTTCCTGGTAAGCAAGGTAATGGAATGATCAGAGGATAACAGAACATTGAATGCGCGTGAAAGGAGATGAGGATCACTGTGGGATGGCCAAACATTTTGGGAGGAGGATGATGTGAGCAAAGCTGAATAAGTTGATAACAAAAGGACCATCAGTTTCCTTTCGGGTTCAAGAATCCAGAGAGACGATGCGACAGGAAAGACACTAAATACTCACAATTGGGACTTTTGGTTGCACTGCTTATGTTCATGGTGATTCCATAAAAGAGAGACAAGTTTGATGACCACGGCTGTGAAGTTTACTTCATAGCGCTATGGTCTAATTTGTTTGGTTCCAAGGTTTGGGATGATGACAGAACAGAAAAGATCCTGAGACATTGTGAAAGTGAACATTTGAGGAGCTGTCTGTACAAGGCCAGAGATGAGAAGGTTCTTAGAGATTCAAAGCAAGTGGGAGTTGAGGGGTTGAGTTGGAGAAGAGTAACCCTAGAGATGTCGAAAGCAGATACTCAACAAACTCAGAATGAAGACATCTGAAGTAGGGAGCAAGTTACACCTGAGCAGGTCTTGTTTTAAGGAGATCATCCAGAAACATCAGGGGCACAAATAGGTATTCACATCATTACACTATTATTGCTAGACTGCATGAGGGGGAACCAGAGTCTTTTGATGGAGGACCCCTACATGTGGGGAATTCGATCAAGGGGAGCAAGCAATGGATTTAGAGTGAGTCACTTGAGAGGAAGAAGACACATGGTTGTTGAACTGGGTTCCTGCAGAAGAGAGATTTGTTGAACAAGGGGGGTGTTCAAGAATCAAGACTGACCAAATGGGCAAAGAAGGTTCAAGGTCTTTGATGGTTTTTTTTTTTATTTTAATTAAAGGATATTCACAAAGGAAAACATTTATTGATTCTGCTGAAATATTTTCTTCTGTTGAGGAATAAACCTCTATCGAATTCTGTTGAGTATTGTTGCATCGGAGAATTTGCATTAGAGCAAAGGATGTAACAAAACACGCTTTGTAATAGATATTCCTTAGACAAAGAGACTATAGGCAGCAACCGAAAGATTTGTGGTTCCAGTAAGGAACACAATGGGTGCATGGCCAAGCTCACCAGGAGGCTTGTAAATGGACTAAAAAAGAACTAAGGAAGTGGTACAAGAAGTTTGATCCTTCATGACCAAGAGTGGATTCTGCAAAGCTTGAAAAAGATCCTTGTATCACTTCAAGAAATACGCTGATCTATGTCTTTCTGATCTTGTATGTGGATGATTGTGATGCAGGATCTAGTATCTGAGGGAGATTAAAATCTGAATACAAGGTTATATGCAAACGTTGAGATGAAAAATTCGGGTCCAGCCGAGCAGATTTTGGGGATAAAGATGTATCGAGGATATATCTGCTGGCACTTTAACCTATCTTAGGAGGTACATTGAGAATGTGTGAGCACTATCAAGGTTATGATTGCTAAACCATGACTACTCCATTGAGCAAATATTTAAATTGTCAACGGAGCAGTCACCCAAAACAGCAGCGGGAGCGTGTGAGAATATTGTCCATAGCTCAGCATGTTAGGAGTTTGATGTCTGCTCTGCTATGCACTAGACGTGATATAGCACATACAGTGAGAGTTGTTAGCAAGTACATGGCGAACTAGATTAGTGAATAGTCACATTTATTTTTATTTACTTTAGGCATAAGATATAGTAGGTTTATTTGGTTAATGGATGCCGAGATAGTCCTTTCAGAGGAAATAACAAAGACTAATTGCAAAGACCATCCTAACTCAAGACCTTAAAAGACTAACTCAAAAGTCGATGGAGTAATGAAGGTTCTTTGTTCATGTCAGAACGTTATATGATTTTACTCAAATGGAATAATTGATAATCTTATATATATGAATTGATTATTCATGACAATACTAAATTTCCACTATTTTACGGCGACGATGTAAAAAAGTGAATAGGTGAAAAAATTTAGTGTTAGTATCATCGTCATTCAGATATAGAATTTCTATTTTAGTTATCAAAACTCCTCTTATATTAATGGGGAGTACGATTCAGCTTGAAATTTCTAGCTTTTTCAGTAGTTATATGATGAAGTTAATTTGTCAAAGAATTGAGAATTAAATGCCTATTATTTTAGCTCTTTTCCCTTATTCTTGAATATATTATAAAAAATGCCTATAGATAAATATTACATCGCGGACCATGTTAAAAATGCACGACATATTTAGAAGCTAGCCACTCCAAACATTAAAATTTCATTAAGTTTAGAAAAAAGTAACAGAAAATAAGAACATTTTTAAATTTATCATAATAATCTAGTACTACTATACTGTACTAGCACCAAATAACATTGTAATATAGATAAGATATGAAACGACATTTGAAGTTGTCCCGAATTCTCAAAAAGACATCTTAACTATGTGGGCGTTCTATTACCCCTTTAAAAAATTCCAATAATGTAGGCAAAATGCACAAGTACCCCCCTTGACTATGATAGAAATTTCAGAGACACACCTTAACTAAACTAAGGTCCTATTACCCCTTGAACTTTTATTTTGTAACTTTTTGCACCTTTTATATTATGTGACACACTCCATGACTCCATGCAATCGAGGTGCGTGGAAGATATTTGGATGCCCCGTAAGTCAAAAAAGTCCACAAAATTACAAAAAAATAAGTTCAAAAGGGTAATAGAACCTTAGTAATTAATGTGTCTCTGGGATTTCGATCATAGTCCAGGGGGTGCTATTCCTTGGAACTTGATGTGCTAGAGTCTGACTATGAGATATTCATTCTAGCTCGTGTTTGATTCTCTTGGTCATGACATCATGTCCTTAGTTTCGTACATAAATTTATTATTCATTTACTTTGGCGTCTTTAATACTCCTTAGACTAAGTATTTGAAAATTAATTGTCTTTGTTGTGATGACTTTCAGGTTTTGGCGATAAAGTATAATAGACTTTAGAGATTTATTTGATTGGTTACTTTAATAAGTTTTAAGCTTTCACATTTTATTGTTATTTGTAGTTGAATCATTGATATATGATGGGCATGTATCTAGGTAAAAAGTTATGGCAGAAATTCATTTAATATCAACAGAATAAAAAGGAAAAGGTGTATATTAACTTATTAATAGATAAAAAAAAGTTTTATTCAGTAAAATTTGAAATCGGACCATGTAAAAGAAGATTTGACCATGAGAAATAAAATAAAAAAATTATTAACAAGGAAAACCATTAAATAAACTTATTTTTCTTATTTTTAAATTTAACCTTATTTATTTGGAACTTATTATGCTGCAAAATGTAGTTTTGCAATAAATCAATGAGTGGTAAAGCTATTTGAGTTGCTTGAAAATAATTGGTTGAATGAAAACTTAAACTGAGAGAATAACCGTTCATTTCTTTTTATCTGTTCAATAAAATACTTAACAATCTTAATGACCTTTTTTACGATCACGAACTCATTAATAAATTTTATAATCACAAAATCGCAATGTCGGCTAGTAAAATGGAGTTTAAAGCCCCTTTGTAATGTCCATTAAAAGTTCATCAATATTGAATTAACGCGAAGGAGGTAAACTAATCAGGCGCATTGAAATTCCTTGTGTAAACTAATCATTGTATGTGAAGAGTGCAATGTATCTCCTTGTTGTTGATGTAAGTCCATTGACAAGCAATGGCGGACCTACCTTTGGTTCGCCCGACACCCCTTCGTCGTTACGTTGTATATAGTGGTTAAATTTTATTTTAATAAATATAAATGCATAAACTGACACCTCTTAAAACACGTTGAATGTTTAGTCTATTGGTTACGGGCTTGCAAACACTCCATGGGTCATGTGTTCAATCCCAATCCCTACTAGCCTCACTATTATTTGTTTTTCTATAATCATTGGCACTCCTTAATTAAAATTCTGCGTCTGCCACCCACTGTTGACAACAACAAAGTTCTTTTCCCAGACTATATTTTGGTTGTCATTCATATGAAAGATAAAATGTCAATGAATGTCCAGAGAGACCCATCTATTGGGGTGGTTGATCAATGGAATCGAGAATTGTACTATTTAATATTATTCATTGAGACATTAACAATGATGGTGGTAGTTGTGATGCTAGTGGGGTGGTAGAATGTTTATGGAAGCATGATGAGTGGGATGGTAGGCAAGGCGTAATTTGTGTTCTGCATGTAGAAATAAAGCTGTAATTTTATGAGGCAGTTGTTTGTTGTCGTTCTTACCAACGACACCATCCGAGTTTCCTTTTGCTTATTGATTGCGATAAACTTGTGTAACTAGATTATCTTTTATCTCTTTCCAATTAATTATATGTGGATTTGTTTGTGGGGGTCCCAAAGATATTTAATATTTTAAAGTTGTCATTAATATAAGTTGAAATACAATTTAAATCCAAAAATTAACACTTTGAATTTATTTAAAGGTAGTTGCAGATTCCCCCCCCTCGCGCACTCAGTTTCACATCCCGTCCCACACGCCCCTTGGGATCAGGGAAAGGACTCAGGCGACAGAAGGCAGTAGTTGAGATGGGGGGGGGGGGGCGGATGTGGGGTCGCGTGACGGGCGGGCCCCCCCCCCTCTTTTTTTTTTTTCAAATAATGTAAAAGTAAAGTTTGATTTTTTTAAATTTGCAAATTTAGCCACAAATCAGCATAGGATTATAATGGTCTTGGATCTAGAATGAATGCCAAGTGAATGAACTCAATAATATCTCTTCTATGTTTGGCTTACAAACCTTCTTATACTTTTTTTTATCAACACTAAATATACCAAAGTTTAAAAAATTTACAGGAAAACCTCGAAGCTGATTTCCTCTTTTTTAAAATAAATACTCTCATTGATTTAATAATAGGATTTGAATTGATGTGGTTCAGATTAATTTGAGTTTTATTAATGAATGAGTTACTATCTATACTATAACTAATATTTCTCAACCATTTGAGCTTTAATTTGTTTAAAATTAAGAATGTCATGCCCTCGAGTTCATACCATGGATGTGACCGACATCTGAGAACCATTATGATCCTCCAAGTAATTCTTGGTCTGGCTGCCTACTAAGAGAAAGACTCACCAAGAATAATAAGGCTTAAAAAAGAATTTTGGGGGTCTCGAAATAAACTTTAATCAATATCTGGAAAGTGGCGTCATCCTCCTGCCCGATAAATTATAATTGTGGTTTGTAGAACCTTTTTTTAAATGAAGAGTAGAGTACCAATCGTCTCGTAGATCTTTAATCTACAGGCCTCTAATCTTGGATAGGTTTGGGACAAGATCTACTTGCCTCAAACCAACTTACCTGAAAGTAAATACAATCCCCCACAATGAAAGGAGGCTCCAAAACTCTATGGAGTGTAGAGTGTCTCAACGGATCCGCCTGTTGAAAAGGATCCCGAACCCTGTATTTGCATCACAAAAAGATGCAGGTCAAATGACATCAGTACATTTAAATATTTAATTATGTAGTATTGTCGAGACGAAATAACTGAATGAAAAGATTGCAATAGATAACAACATACTCAAGTTAATTGTAAAGAAATAAAGGAGTGCAATTACTTTAAGCTTTAAAAAATACTGATTCATCTTTGAACTACACATAATAAGTGATATATTAAATTACACTTTTAACTCTATTGGGAGTATTTTTAACCAATAACCATCACTGTGAGCTACATGATGATAGAACATCTCACCCACACAGTTGAATTGTCCTAAATCATGTTGGGGGTATAATACCTCTTAACTATGTGTATCCACTAAGTAATACAGATCCATCTAAAAAGTATGATCATGTTCCTATTTTTGCAAGACATGGTTTGAGGATTTTGAGTTTGTGAACTATCTATGAATTCATTGCTCATTTGGATTAATGTAATTCCAGTTGGTTGCATTCTGGTTGTACAAGTGGTAATGTTTGTTGAAAAAACTTGTTTGTATACTATTTGTATGAGGTAATTTACATTGTCTGATTTATTCTTCCTATATGGATACCAAGTTTATACAAATTGGATACCAACAGGATAACAATTTGGTGTCATTCTTAATTTTCAATTTGGAAATCAATTGGACACAAAGTAAGTCACCAAAACTATTAAATGTAGTTTTCAATTGGCGTCCATTTTAGTTTCACTTGATGTCCCATTGGCAAAATAGAAACATAAAGATGAAATTGATATTTCAATTATATTAGTAAACTTAAAACTAATTATATCCCATTAATATGAATTTGGTATCAAAGTGGTATCCCTCTTGAAAAATAGAAAAACAAGTTTTTATATTATTGTCAAAAAATCATAGTAAAAAGATGTAATTAAGATTTTAACAAAATTAGTCAATCTAAAACTAGTTAATGTTGTATCAAATTGATATTGATTTGAAAAACTCAAGTGTAACATTGTATAGAATTGTTGTATACTAAATTTATGAGTTCTTTTCAAAACAAAAAATTTAATAGACCTCTGACTAATGTTATATCCAATTTGTATACCCTTGGTATCAAACTCCAAAATTTAAGGTAAAGAAATGTATGAAGTTGGTTTAGAATTGGTATGATATCGGAAAGAATACATCTGACAATGAAAGACAGGAAGCAAATATGTTGTTGGCCAAAACTTTATAAAAGGAAATAAATACATCATCAAAAAATTAAACATGTAATGATTAAGAGTCTAAGATGCAATTTTTTCAAATTTTGTTTTATGTTGTTTTGGTATAGATAATTATTATAATCCGGACATATTCTTTTGCTATGGCATCTATATCCTCGCACTAGAGATAACTAGAAAGGAGTGTTAAAAATTGGAAATACTATTTTGGAAGTATAAGGATCTGAACATATTTAAGCAATAGAAAAAAGAAGTCAATAGTTTTGGTCAACTTCAACGACCTTGTAACTTCTAGCTCAAGCTGATTTAGTTGTATTTCCTGATATTTGGAAGTCCTTCAACAATCCTTTCCAACCCGCGAGATTATAATTTCAAGTTCATAAGAGTTTAATATGTATCACATAAGAACTTAGTCAGTTTTAGAAGTTGAGAGTTTTTACCCTAGGCCTAAGGAAAAAAGAGAAGAAAAAAGAAAATGAAAAAGGGCATGATTTGACAAGATGGTCGAATTAACTTGTGGATTTGGTCGGTAGTGATCCCTAAAAATTTATGTGAGTCTATATTAACATTTGGTTCATTCACCCACGTACCAAAAATGTTTGATTTAGCGTGATTGCATCCTAAAGAGATTGGATTTTGTATTTTGTTCTTGAATTGCTTTCGTTCATGAACATGAGATGAGATTTAGGAGTTTTCTCCGTGATTTAGGGGTTGTTCTGGAATTCATTGAGTTAGATCCTTGTGTATATAATGTTGGTACATGAATCTAAAGTGAACTTGAGAAAATGAATTAAAACGATTTAAGGTTAGAAAATGAGAGAAAAAATTTGGCAGATTCTTTCCTAAAGAATAGGTTGGCGCAACGCCCCCCATAGCGCATGGAAGGCTGGGGTGGCGCGCCATAAAGGAGCCTCAGTCAAGTGAGGCTGATACGGCGCGCCCTGGACAGGTGTTTTTCACTACTTATCGTAAATTCGGTCTTTTAAGCCTTTCTAAAGTGTTTTAACAATTCCTAATGATTCTAATACTCTAAATGACTTCAAAACATATAGAAATCATCAAGAAACATGAATTTCAACGTTGAACCCATAACTTAAAATTCAAGGATAGCTAAGAGTGAAGTCTACGATGTACTTAGAGTCTTTTCTAGAAGTGATTTTGCAAATACTTTTAACTTTGTTTTAGGATTTAAAGATGAAGTTAAGTAAAGAGTGAAGATAAGGAGAAGAAGTTCATTTCAAGTTTCATAAGTATTTTACGAATGTTTTAACTTCGTTTTAAGACTTAAGTTTGGGTTCAAATTAGAGTAAGTGAAGTCTTTTCCTCAAAGAGGTATGGGGATGAAGTATTCCCAAATAACTATAAACATGTTTTTCACATTTAAACAAGAAACAAAAATTAAGATTTCGAAAAGAGTCATTAAGCTAGTTTTTGAGTAAAGAGGAAACTATGATTTCCAAGAGATATTTTTAAGCTAAGTTTGAGCAATTATCTCAAACCAGAGAAGAAGTTGTTTTACAAAACTATAAGTTAAGATATTTTGGGAGTAGTATTGATCACATATATGGGAATGTGAGTTCATATTAATTCAAACCCTAATAAACCATGTAGCCATCATGGGAAGAAAAAACATCATACTTTTGAGATGATTCCTCATTCCTTTTTAGCATAGACTAGTGGATCCACTTAGTGAGTTCAGGTTCTATATAGCGATGGCAAGGTATAGAATGGTCCTTGGCAACGTGACGTAAATTGTTGTACCATCAATTATTCCCATAGTGATGGTTCTCGGTTAGAGAATCTCCGCCGAAGTTATAGTATTTTCATATACATCAGTTATTGTCTTTTACATACATCAGAGTTGAGTTGTATTCTTTTATATACACAGAGTTGACATCATGTATTTAAACAAGTTTTTCTTTATATGGCCTCTACTTTAAATTGCTTTATAATGAAATGAGTTTAGGTCAATATTCATGAGATGAGAAGAGACAGGTAAGTGTTTCTTTCAGAACCTCTAACAAGCCTATGCTTGTTAGCATTCAACTTGCATACTCGTGCATTCAATATAGTTAGCATGCATCATCTTATGATACTGATGCAGGTAACCAGGATCAGCATCCAACGCCTCGTTAATCCTTCTTTAGCATTCAAAGTTTTTTGGCGAGCGTCCTTGTACACCTTTCCACCCCATTTTGTACGCTTCAACGAGTTGCACCTGCGGAATGACGACATTGTTATATCATTGAAACTGCTAGAACACTCCTACATGAGGCCTCCCTTCCAATCCATTTTTGGTCTTTCCATTTCACCACAGTGTCTACCTCATCGACCGTCTGCTCACCTCCCACCTAGATAATAAATCCCATTACAAAAATTACTTGGAAAATTACCTGATTATAGTTCTCTGTGCACCTTTGGTTGTTTATGCTATCCATGACTTAATCCATACTCCACAAATGAAATTGAACAAATATCTATAATGTGTGTCTATCTCGTATTCTCTTTGTCTTATCATGTCATTAATGTTTTGACCCAATCTTTGCAAAAGTGTATTTACCTCAAGATGTGCAATTTGTTGAGAATAATTTTCCATTTAAAAGTATGTTCTCCAACTATGCCAGTAAATCGACTCCCCTACAATGGGAAACAACCACACTTTCCAATTCTTCTGAACTTACATCTAAACTTCCTTTAAGTACAAATCTGCCTCCTCTATTAGAAATAGAGGTACGCAAAACAGATTCCCCATCAACATCTGCCACTTGTCCAGCCAAGTCCCAAGACAACTTAAATTCACATTCCTCGTCCGACAATGCATCAATGGTATAAGTATCTTCCTCTCTCATAAGTTCTCCATCTCCAAGTTAGTCTTTATCTCCCTCACCTTCTACACAATATCTACCACTGTCAATTCGCCGTACACATTCACCAATGCCTATATCTACGAGCATGCATACCAACTTGCCTCATTTACTTGTCTATCAATGCAGAAATACCAATCCATCAACACTCTTGGATCCTCAACCATCCTATCATATCCCTGAGTTAGAGCTCACTCCTTCACCACCTCACTGTCCATCTCCTTCTACCCGTACTTTCACTCGATCCCAAAACAACATCACCAAACCCAAATAATTTTTTATTACCTAGCCAATTTGAACCCCACCATCACATCCACAACTTTAAACAAGCACAAAAATACCCCAAGTGTCATAACACAATGAAAAATGAGTTCGATGCTTTAATAAAGAATCAGGCAAAGGAACTTGTTCCTCCTGATGCAACAAAATATATTGTATCTAGTGACTGGCTTTTCAGGATGAAATGGAGTGCAGATGGGACCATCGACAGATAAAAATCGTGTTTGGTTGCAAAAAGGCTTTACCCAAAGGTCGGACATGTATTGTTTTCATACCATATTCATCCTAATTGTCAAGTCAACCACGATTCACATCGTCCTTTTTGTTGGACTTCGTCATAATTGGCTCCTACGTTAACTTGATGTCAATAATGATTTTCTCCAATTTGGAAACTTAGATGAGAAAGTGTACATGGCACAACCTTCTTGGTTTACTAGTGAGGAAAAGACAACACATATATATCGTCTGCGCAAGGTATCTATGGCTTGAAACAGGCTCCTTGAGTGTGGTAAAATGTCCTTATGGGTTATCTCTCATCCATAAGATTCGTAAAGAATAAGTCAGATGCCTTGCTTGTTGTCAAACATGGTCCAGGTGACACGTTATTTGTCCTTATCCATATCGATGATATTATTATCACTAGGAGCAACACCTTCAGTGTCAATCAGGTTATTACGTTCCTTACTTCTCAATTATCTATTAAAGATTTAGGTAATCTTCACTACTTTCTTGGTATTGAAGTGCTACGTAACTCTGGTGGTTTAATTTTCACCCAAGCAAACTATGTGAACGATATTTTAAATGATGATCTAATGACTGTAAGAGTATCAACACGCCAATGAGTGCCTCTGAGTTACTTACCTGACTTATGCCACATGGTATCGTCGAGTCTTGGGAAAACTTCAATGCCTATCTTTCACCAGACAGTACATAGCCTATGCAGTCAACAAGTTGTCTCAATTCATGCAAGCAACATTAGACCTTCGCTGGAAAGATGTGAAGTTCATCCTCTGATAACTGTGTGGTACCATTCATCTCGCCCTACGAGTTACCTCTATTGATGACTTTAATCTACATATGTACTCCCATTCATCTCTGCCTACCCTATTGATGACTTTAATCTACATATGTACTCTAACACAGATTGGGGTGGAGACATCACCAATATAGTTTTAGCATCTTATTATATTCTGTTCGCTGATCACAATATGATTAGTTGGTCTTAAAAGAAGAAAAATACCGTCTCACGCTCTTCCACCGAGTCTGAGTATAGGGAAGTAACTAATGCTCTTTGTGAAACCTTGTGGGTCACTAAACTCATTAATGAGTTGTAATTCCCAGTGCATCAGTTTCCCACAGTATATTGTGACAATCTTGGAGCCACTTTCCTAAGAAAGAATCATGTCATCCATAGTCATGTGAAACATGCTGCCATTAACTTTCAATTTTTTTGTCATCATGCAACACCAAACGGATTCGTGTTGTTCATGTTCATGGTGCCGATAAAATAGCCAACACTCTCACTAAGGCATTGAATAAATCTACATTTTAGAGTAATATTTTCAAGTTAGGCTTAGTGACCAATAACCTAACTTGAGGGGTCATATTGGAACTTCACGAGTCAATTTAGTTATTTAGTCATATTACATTTGAGCAATACCTATGTCACACCTCGAGCCTACACCCTAGGGGGGACAAACAGTTGAAGACCATTATTGGCCCCAAGCAAACCGTTGGTCTGAATTACTTACTGAGCGGAAGAATTAAAACACAAGAATAGTCTATCTAAAGAACTTGTGAAATAAAGTGAGAATGTCTTAAATGAAAGAAACTAGGCAAAATGGCTATTGAAGTCTCATAGAAAAACATCTGAAATAAAAATCTAAAAGACTTATATATAACTATACGTCTATTTATGAAGCCTCTAAAAAGACTGTGATGGATGTTGGGACATACCCCACAACATCCTAATTAAGAAAAATATTGAAAGCAATATAAAGATTCCTCCAAAATGCAAAGAGGCTCACAAACAGACTTTGAACTACTCATTGGATTTACGATGCACTTGATGCTTGATGTACCGTGATTTCACGGTATTTTCAATGCCTTTTCCTTAAGTTTAGTGTGTGTCTAAAACCTTTTTGTATTGAATTTTGATATAGGTTTCTCTTTATTTGCAAGAAATTTGTCCAAAGGAGAACACAGAGGATTTGAGTAGAAATTGCAGAAGTGACCACCTACAGAGCCCAAGACGGTCCGTAGGTGGAACCGTAGTGAGATGAAAATGGTTGCTGAAGTAAGTTGGGGAAGTCTGACCAAGTGTGGAACTACTAAAGCCCATGACGGACCGTCATAACCACAACGGCCCGTCTTGCATATTCGTCGTGGTTGTCAGAGAGTAGTTCCAGTACCCAATTTCAAGAAGTTTCTAAGTGTTGTGGAACGGAACCCCTTGATGGACCGTCGTGGTTGCACCGGTCCGTCATATCTGTCCGTCGAGGGTAACCGAGAGTTGATCAAGAAAGCAGCAGAAATTTATGCCAAGTATGGAATGAAGGAGCTCACGACGGTCCGTCACTTCCATGACGGTCCATCGCAGGGATCGTCGATTCAAACACAATTTGGACAAATTTGCCTTATATAATGTCCTTGTTTTTTTAGGTTTTATATTATTATAAATAGTTTGAAAAACCTCGTTTTTGGAGTTAGACTTTTGGATATTTATTAGTTCTCTTGTTTAAGTATTGAACTCTTGATTTTGGTATTTGATCATATTTTTTCGGAATCAATTGTTGGTGTTTTGTGAATTATTCAAGTGAATTTCTGGATTTGCTTCATTCATATAAAAGTAAGTGCATGAATTCTTATATTATCAATATGAATTGTGTGATTATTAGCATGGGTAACTACACTTCATAACTAGGGTTGTGGGAACCATGGGTAAATAACAAGGTAAAATCTAGCTAAAATAACAATTCTAGAATAGTGTCTTGCATGTATTGCAAATTCTTTCGCTTACAAGTCTTTTTATCAGATGGCCAACGTTAGAACTCGCCTTATTGCTACTTTCCGGACCAAGGCGGTAGATAATAGGAAAATAATTATCAACATAGATTTAGTTTATACTATCTAATATGCTAGTGTCGGTTGGTACGAAGTAACAACTTAGAAAAATATCTAATATGATGCTTAATATGAGGTAAAGATAAGGTTTAGTAAAGCAACATACGTAGTTGGACCAAGGTGCGGAGTGAAATTCTCTAGTTGCCTGACCAACGATTTATAGATACCTAACTTATCACTTTGCATACAAGATACTAGGAAATGATTGTTATAGCTAGAAGTACCGAGTTAGGAGCCTGTGGGGAACACTTACGCCCTAGTTACTTTCATTACTTGATTAAAATCCAATACTTTAACCTATAACTTGTTTACTTTAATTTAGCTAATTGCTTTTATTAATCAAAACCCCCTTTAGTTATCTGTTTTCCGAAAATAATTGAATAAATATAAGTAATAACAAAATAAAGTTTAGTCCGAACCATTTTCCTCGTGGGAACGATCCCAACCTCACTAGTTGAGTTCTTTACTTGATGCGATCGCTTTTACTTCTTCTCGAAAAGTAAATTTAAGCGTATCAAATTTTGGTGCTGCTGCCGGGGAAAGTGGCTTTTAGATTAACTTTAAGCTTATTACCAAAGTTTAGTCAGCATTTTCCTAATTTTAATTTTTCTTTGTGTTTTTGTCTCCTGCAGGTCTAACTTCCTCACGTGCCAAATACACGGAGTAGAGGAATGCCCGTAATTGAACCTGACCCCGATTTAGAACATACTTTAAGAAGAATAAATAAGAATTTGGGCATCTAAGGTTATGAGGTCGAACTATAAATGCCACTATTGGTTGTTACCTTGTATTACCTGATATTTGTGGGAAAGGTGAAATACGTAGACAAACTCCCGCTCCATGCCCTCAATAGTACTATAGGGGCTATGAAAATATTGCAGACTCTGATGGGCCTCTCGCCTTGCCCCCTCTACCACACGGCCACACTTTTGTGGTAACTAGTAGTCTGATGCAAATGCTCACTGCCAAAGGTTTGTTTTCAGGGTTACCTTCTGAGGATCCACATGCCACATTGCTAAGGTAAGGGCAGTGAGAAAAAGTTGAGTAGGGAGGCCCGATTTGAATATGGATGTAATCGGACTAAGAGTTTTTCCTCTGTCACTAACGAGAGAGGCTGCTATCTGGTTTATTGAGTTCCCCTATAACTCAATATTTACTTGGAATCAACTGAGGGATGCTTTCTTAGCACGCTGCTACCCGGTGTCTACGAAACTAAACCACAAAGACATTGTGAACAACTTTGTGGCACTACCCGGAGAGTTAGTTAGCAGTTCTTGGGATAGGTTCACTTCATTCTTGTGAAGTGTCCCAAATCACCGCATAGATGATGATTTTCTGAAAGAGTATTTCTATTGGTGACAAGATTATAACATCAAAACGGTGTTGGATACAATAGCGGGTGGTTCTTATTGGAGTGTCCTTATGCCGAGATTGCTGAAAAGGTAGACAAAATCTACAGAAATAATAAAGCTTGGAGTACTAAGAAGTCACATACTTGGAGAAACACCTTCGCAGTCCAATGTGGACATAACTCAGTCGTAGACGATCTTCGTGATGAGATGGCTCAAATGAGAACTGAGCTTGGGTTGGTATTGAAACATGTTGCTGGGGGTGCAGAAAAGGTAAATGTGGAGAACTACTTGTCTAAACCACCACCGCCAAATGATGAATATTTCTATGAAGAGGAAACCTATGTAATGAATAATCAGACGGGGGGTTTCTGACCAAAAACCCAAGGCTCCAATCAGAAGAATTGGAACCAAGGTTAAGAAAACCAAGGTCGAAAGTATGGTAATTATAAATGCGAGGATCATTATGTCTAAGATGGGAATTACAACCACGATAACAACTTCAACCGGGGTAATTATGGTAACAGAAATGATAGAAGTGGACCCTATGTTCCACCTCAAAATCGTGAAGTTGCTCCTAGGGATGGTGGAGGTAGTATGGTGTGAGTTGAGGACATAATGCAGAAAATGATGAGGAGGTTCGATGCTAGTAATGAGCACACTAAAGAATTAAGGAATGACTTAGCATGTATAGGGCAGAAATTTGATACACATGCAATCTCGATTAAGCATCTTGAGTTGCAAATGGCCCAATTGTCTGCAACTGTGAACACATGGCAACCGGTCACTCTTCCTAGCAACAATGTCCAAAATTTGAAAAATGATGGGCATTGATGATAATCACTACTCGGGGTGGTAAACAAACCATTGATCCACCTAAGCCGTGTAGTGTAGAAAAGGTGATAAGATATGATAATACAGTGGTGGAAGTTAGAAGATAAAACGGTAAAAGATGTTAAGGTTCCCCAAAAGTAGACCCCCATGCATAGAACACCACCTCCTTTCCCACAATGGTTAGTAAAAAGACATAGGATGGTAAATACCGACGTTTTAGCGATCTTGAAACAACTTTCTATCAATGTTCTTTTTGTAGAAGCTCTTGAACAATGCTCGATTATGCCAAGTTCATGAAAGATTTGGTTACAAAGAAAAGATCAGTTACTCTTGAGGATGATGATATAATGCAACATTATAGTGCCATTGCTACTAGATCTCTAATGTAAAAGAAAAAAGATCCGGGTGCTTTCACTATTCCTTGTACAATCGGATTATTACATTTTGTAAAAGCATTATGTGATCTTGGGGAAAGTATAAATCTCATGCCCCTCTTGATTTACAAGAAGTTGGGTTTGGGTGACCCAAATCCCACTGCGATGCGGCTACTGATGGCCGATCGAACGGTAAAAAGGCCCATTGGTATACTCCACGATGTGCTAGTAAAAGTGGAGTCATTCATATTTCTAGCCGATTTTGTGATTCTTGATTGTGAGGCCGATTTTGAGGTGCCTATTATTCTTGGGAGGCCATTCCTTACTACGGGTAGAGCCTTGGTTGATATGAAAAAGGGGCAGATGAAATTCTGGTTGAACAATGAAGAAGTGATCTTCTATATTTTTTGGTCCATAAGGTAAAGTGGTCTCCAATCGGTATATGCTATATCCCACAGAGTTGAAGAGTCATCTGAGGTACAAATTGAAGAGCATCTGGGTGTAGAAGCATTGGCGGCAGTGATCATAAATTTTGATATATGGGTCATTGGTCGCGGCACTTGTTCGAGGTAATGTTCGTTTTAAACCAAAAAAAAATTGAGTAAGATATGCAACATCGCGAATCTCCACCAGTGAAACCGTCTATTGAGGAAGCTCCAAAATTAGAACTTATGTATCTGGAAAGATGACACTTTGCTGTTATTATTCTCATCCGATTGAAGTGCATCAATTATAGTTTGGTGATGTTAAAAGGTCAAAAGAGCTATTGGGTGACTATGCGGATATTATTGGGATTCCTCCCAGTATTTTGGTTCTCATAAAATCCAACTCATGCCCGATCAATGGAGCCAAGTATTGAGCATCAGAGACGTCTAAATCCACCTATGCAGAGTTATTTAAGAAGGAAACTTATTAAGTGGTTGGGTGCCGAAGTAATATATATAATCCCTGATAGTTGTTTGGTATGCCCTGTTCAGTGTGTACCTAAGAAAATGCGAATGACTGTGGTCCTCAATGAGAAAATGAGCTTGTTCCAATGAGACCAGTGACTGGTTGGAGGGTGTGTATGGATTATCGAAAATTAAATGTTTGGACCGAAAAAGACCATTTTCCTATGCTCTTTATTGATCAGATATTGGATAGACTTGCCGGAAAGGGGTGGTACTATTTTATTGATGGTTATTTGGGGTATAATCAGAGTTCTATTGCAATAGAATATCAAGAGAAAACCACCTTTACATGTCCATATGGGACCTTTGCATTCAATAGAATGCCGTTTGTGTTGTGCAATGCACTCGCCACATTTCAGACATGTATGATGTTGATATTCTCCGATATGGTGAAAGACACTATTGTGGTGTTTATGGATGATTTTGCTGTGGTTGGTGACTCGTTTGAGCGGTGTATGAGACATTTGTCTGAGGTTCTTATGAGGTGTGAAGACTGCAATCTAGTATTAAATTGGGAAAAATGTCACTTCATGGTGAAAGAGGGTATTGTATTGGGTAATTGCATATCAGAGAAGGGCATAGAGGTTAATCGAGCTAAAGTCGAGGTAATAGAGAGACTTCCCCCACCTATCTCTTTCAAAGGTGTAAGAAGCTTTCTTGGGCATGCAGGTGTTTACACGAGGTTCATAAAGGATTTTAAAAAAATTCTGCATCCTTTGTGCAAGTTGTTTGAGAAAGAGTGTAAATTATTTTTTTTGATGAATCCTGTCTTAAGGCATTTGGTGATTCGAAAGAAAAGTTGGTGTCTGCACCTATCATTATTTAACAGGATTGGAGCAAGCCATTTGAGGTAATGTGTGATGCTAGTGGGGTTGCTCTTGGTGTTTTATTGGGTCAAAGAAGGGACAAAATCCTTCACCCCATTTTCTATGCTAGTAAAGCCCTAAATGAAGCCCAAAAGAACTACACGTTGACTGAGCAAGAGCTCCTTGCAGTAGTCTTTGCTTTTGAGAAATTTCGCTCCTATTTGCTTGGCACTAGAATTATAGTGCATACAGATCATTCTTCTTTGAGATATTTGATGGCAAAGAAGGATGCAAAACCTAGGTTGATTCTTTGGGTATTACTATTGCAAGAATTCGACTTTAAGGTGAGTGATAGGAAAGGGACCAGAAATCAAGTTGTTCATCACTTGTCTCGTTTAGAAGATGAAGCAATGAGAGAGTTGGGGGATAAAACTAAAATTGATAATACTTTCCCCGATGAGCATGTATTGGCCGCCTCTCAAGACTTAATTCCATGGTTCGCAGATTTTGCGAATTATCTGGGTAGAGATATCATCCCACCAGAATTGTCCTTTCATCAAAGGAAAAGTTCATGTATGATGTGAAAAAGTTCTTTTGGGATGATCCATACTTGTATAGGAGTTGTGCCGAGGGGCTTATTCGGCGTCGTGTGCTAGAAGTTGAGATGTTGAGTATTTTGGAGGCATGCCATTCTTCATCCGTAGGTGGAAATCATAGTGGGTATCCGGACCACTCCCAAGATCTTACATTGTTGCTACTATTGGCCAATTATTCATCAAGATGCTCATGAGTTCGCCAAGGCATCTGATAGATGCCAAAGAGATGGTGGCATTTCAAGAAAGCAGAAGCTCCCTTTAAATCCCATTATTGTGATTCAGTTATTTGATGTGTGGGGTATTGACTTTATGGGCCCTTTTGTGAGTTCTCACAAGATGAAGTACATTCTAGTAGGGGTTGATTATGTTTAGAAATGGGTAGAAATGACCGCACTCGCAAATAATGAAGGGAAGAGTATCATCGCGTTCTAGAAAATGAACATATTTTCCCGATTTGGCACCCCAAGGGCTATTATTATTGATGGGGGATCCCACTTTTGCTACAAAAATTGTTAAGAGATTATTGGAAGAAATATGTGGTTCCCCATAATGTTGTGGCCATCCTGACCATCCTCTACTAGTGGCAATTTGGGTGTTTAAATAGGGAACTTAAGAAGATTTTATTGAAAACGGTGAATGCAGTAAGAACGGATTGGTCAAGGAGACTTGAATGATTCTCTTTGGGGTCCTACCGACAACATACAAGCATCCCATAGGTAAATGTCCCCATACCACTTGTATATGTTAATGCTGTCACACTTACCCGTTTAATTAGAGCATAAAAACCATGTGGGTAATGAGATTTGAAAATAGATTAGAATGAGAGCAAGAAAGATAGGTTAAATGGGTGGAATGAGCTCGATGATTTTCGCCTAAAAGATTATGAAGTTCACGCCCTCTACCAAAGAAAAGATGAGAAGTACCATGACCAAAAGATTGAAAATGCGTTATATGTTTGAGGATTTGGTGCTTTTAATTCAATCTAGGTTTTCGCTTGTTTTTGGGCAAACTCAGTCCCAACTGACTGCCCTTACTTGATCACCATCCTAGTTCCTCACTGAGAGGTTGAGTTGGAAACAAGGGGGAGTGCAAGTTAAAAGTGAACGCACAATGAAGGCTAAATCTATCTGGGGCATATGAAAATGACGAATGAAAGTGATCGGCCCATACCATTTATGAAGTCCCCTTGAGTAATCAATGTCCTCCATGTGCCGCGACGTTAAATCAGCGCTGGTTGGGCAGCACCCAATATGTATCCTCTAGGTCCAACTATAGGGGTTTTTTTGGACTTTCTATTCATAGTTGCATTTTCGTCGTGCTTTTTTTGTTAGAACGTGTTGGGCTAAGCTTTTTGGGTCCGGGTACAAAAAAGGTTTCGAGAAGATAACAAAAAGATTAAGCTTTATTATGGGTGTTTAAATTTGCCAAGACACATCACCATAAAATTGGTTTGCAGAACTCATTGACGGACCTATCGACAAGTCCACGCCTGCGATGGATTGGTCGCACATCTTTGTGCCAGGTAAGTTTTGCCATTTTAATTTAAAATTAGCAACCATGAGGGCCCATCACACCTTTGACGACCGTCGATGGGGACTCATTGGCATTAATTACCCGTAAACCTGACCCACCTAATGACCCGCCGATGAATATAAAATTTTTTAAACCTTTTACTTCCCACGCAATCCCACCTCTTCATTCAACCGTTTTAAATCCCTCACTGACCCCCATTACGCCCGCATCAACCCACAGCACTCTCTCCTCTCCCCAAAACATCAAAGTCCCCCATCCCGCCCAAAAATTCCCCAAATTCCTTATTCCATCTCCCTGCTTTGTCACGTAGTCCTGCCAAGCCATCACTGTTCATATGCTGAATCACCAGAGTTGTGTGGCCTTACTTTGTTTTCATATTCTCCAATATCAGTTTGTGGTTCCTAATGTCTAAATCATCTATAATATATTTCTTTTTTTTTTCATGCGCATGCTTGTTATAAGTGTGATCTTCAAAATTTACCCCTATTGCATGCTATGCAACAAACGAACTCACCCCGTTACCTCTATATGCCTTAAGACCCCTTCACGATGTAAACAGAAATGGGGTGTATGTTTTCTGATAATTGTTTTTTAACTAGGTTTGAATAAGTCCTCCAATTGGCGCTAAACGGAGAAATTGTTGCCTTTAGGATTGTAGTATATGGTAATTTGGGGGTTGAAATTGTGGATGATAAGTTTCTTTTGATTAGAATTTTAGGGGATGATTGAGGCATCCCCAGTTCTGTCACTAAAGGACAGACAAGACCTCATTAAAGGACCGTCGTGCCCTCAACGGACCATCGTGGGGTAAGTCCCACCAATTCCCATTTATTTTGTCTAAGTGGCTGTCGATAACCTCTACGATGGATCGTCGTGCCCTTGATGGTCCATACTGTGCAACTGTCATGGTTATCAGAGACCCTATTCCTAAGAGTCTTAAAATTTTCTCCAAGTGTCCAATGACAGACCTCTACAGTGGATCGTCGTGCCCTCGACGGTCTGTCCTGCAAAACCGTCATGGTTGTCAGAGATCCTACTCCTAAGGGTTTTAAAATCTTTTCTAAGTGTCCAACGACGGACCTCTATGATGGACCTTCGTGCTCTCGACGATCCACCCTGCACAACTGTCATGAATGTCAGAGACGATAGTGTTGATTCCTTTCTAGCACCACTGACTGGAGTCCCCTACCCGGTTGCCGACCAGCCACACCAGTGGTGTGTTGAGGGGAAGTTTCAGGTGTACACAGACGACAAGCTTCCGAATGATAAGAGGGTTATGACCTGGACCCTTACACTAGAGAGGTGGATCCTTACGGGGATTCTCCCCACCATGTTGGCAATCCATGCGCTCTTCATGAGGCACCGAATAGAATGGACGGCTCGTGATGTGGGCCGATACAATGAGCATATGTTCAGAGAGTTCTACGTCTCGTATGTGGCGACTCTACGATCTGAGATAGAGAGGCGGGCTGCCCCGCAAAATAGGTCCTTCTAGAGAACATCCGAGTCCGCGACAAGCGGGTAGACATCTCCTTGCGAGCCATCCCCCGGTATCTATACGGAGGAATGTTGATGCCACTAGGACTCCTCTCAACCGCCGAGGTGCTATCGGTGGAAAATTGGTAAAGATGACAAAAACCCCTCCTTTGTGAGCAAATTTGGCAGAGACCACAAAGGTGGATTGGCCCGATACTTTTATCTTGAGGAGAGCTGCTGATTGGTTCTTCAGCCGAAGCGAGCCATCACTACGGATAACCTTACCTGCACGACAATTTTTTGTGGTTGATAGTCCCCCGCCAATACCTTTCCCCCACTGTTGCAACTATATTGTCACTTTGGGATCCGCGCATTTCTAATGGCGCGATGAGCAAAGCAGGGATCGAGTGGGACCTTTCGTTATCGTTTGTCCTTTCTTCAAGCGTCATGCACGAGAGGCCGTCACGGTCAGTACTACTACCCATTTCCGTTCATTGGTGTTTTTCTTTGTGCAATCGCAGTGTGTGCCGATTTGCACATCGATCGGATCAACACCCCGCCGGGCACTGTTGATATAGGCCTTATCAGGGATGAAGCCAATTCGTTGGCCCCATGCAGAGGGCTCCGCCCGAAGGTACCTCCGCTTGGAGAGAATCTGAAGGACACTATAGAGCAAGCCCAAGTGGCTACCCAGGCTAAATCTGAGCCTACTTAAACCACCCCAATCGAGTATATCCCGAGTTGTAGCACCACTCCGAGCTCCTCTCGCTCGACTCCCTCCTCCACTCTGGTCCCACTTGCTAGGGTCTTAAAACTTGAGGCCGAAATGGCCACTCTTTTGCATCACATCCAGCCCTAGATGCAGAGGTCTATTGTTAAGGCGGAGGAGCACATGGATCAGAAAATGGCCCAGCACACGGAGAGAAATATCATGAAAGTTCATCAACGCCTGGACGTTTTTGAGTTGCGTGTGCTAGCCTGCCCAGCCCCTCCGGTGGATGTGTCGACCCTTCAGGCTGCTGTAGAGAGTCTGAGAGCTAACCTGGACATGATTCTAGAGGCTACGATGCCCAAGTCTAAGGCCCCTTCTGCTGAGCCCAGTGAGGATACTGTTTAGGTGGACTTATTCTCCACTGCTGCAGTGCCACCACCTCCACCACAAGAGCATGCCAAGAGGCGTAGAGGACAGAATGAGGATGAGGTTAGGGCACAGAAGAGGGAGTGACCAGAGTTGGAGGCTGTGAGGAGAGCATCGATTGCTGATGAGGAGGCCCGTTAGTTGAGGGCTATTAGTTTGGCTGTAGGGGCATCTAGCTCCTGAGTTGTTGATGAAGAGAAGAGCAATACTGATGGTGTTGTGATTGTTGACAGAGGCACTACTGAGGGTGCTGTTGATGCTGAGGACAATACTAAGGGTGTCCTGACTATAGAGGGAGTGCGTTCAGGGACACCGGACCCCACAAAACTTGTTGATCCGAACGATGCTTTTGCCCCTCCGGGTTGTCTTCACCTACACGTTTATTATGTGGATTATTTTATGAATGGGGGCTCCTTGTCATATCTTTTTGGTTGGGGTGGGGTAAATGGAGTAGTTGAGTGCTAGGGTGAAGTTCCTCCATAGCCCACTCTGATCATTTTTGGTTTTTTTTGCATGGATTCTTTTTTTCCAAGACTGATTATTTTTATTGTGGAACCGACAGTCTACATCTTGGTACATAGTATAACTCTGAAGCAATGATGGTTAAAACAGAAGAATATCCTAGTGGAATGAAAATGATGCATAACGGGCATAGTAACTACTAAATGTGTGGCCTCTAAGCTGACATAAGATACATCCACTGCATGACCCTAATCTAAGACTCGAAGTAGGTTTCTGAATATGGTGAGTAAATTAGATTCATGAGCTGTGAGGAAAATTTGAATAGTCCCCCTATTTGTACGGAGACTAGAACTTTGCCTGTTAGTCCTTCTAAATGTCGCCGTAATAGAACCATTAGGAAAGGTCCATAGCCCTGTTCAATATATCCAATTTAGCTAAATAGAGAAAACCACATGAAATTTAATCACTTTTTTTTATCCAAATTATTGAAGCTGTCAAATAGACCTTCTTTTTTCAACCCCAACTGATCTTTTCGAGAATAATGTGTTTTGGTTTTGGTCCCTCCTTTGGACATGTGCAACTCAGCTTAATGCCAAAAACATAAGTTGAGGGTGGCTATGCAAAAAAACCTGTGTGCCCTTACCCAACTTTGGGTATTGTGTAACTTTGACTCATGAAAATCCATGAGTTGGAGGTGTCTACTATGAGGAATGCTCCGGAAAGTGGATTGAAAGAACAAAGAGAGAGAAGAACAAAAGAAAAGCGACTCAATTTTTTTTTAGAAGTGAAATAACAATAAAATAATAATAATAATAATAAACTAATAAACTAGCATAACATATAAGAATAGAGATAACAATTACAGAGCAAGAAAAGAAAGAGTCACTAACACAAAAATAAAGAAGGAAAATGCAAGGTGAAAGAATAATAAAATTAAAGAAAAAGAGCGAAAGACAAGTTCACGGTAGGACGCTTAACCAATTGTGACTGAGGCAACCAGGTCACTAAATATACCGTAAATATATAACCCTACCTAACCGTGATCCATAGTGACATAGCTAAGAAAGTCTGATTTGATCCTAAGAGTTGTTTATTGTGAACGGAAAGCCGTGGAAATAAGGAGGTCACGCTATTGAAAATATGTATCTTAGTTGGGAAGTTGTTCTGAGAATCGAGTGTTGAAAGTAATCCTCAACGTCAAATCACTCATTATGTGAAAAATGAGGATGTTATTTTGATGTGAGGACACTAGTTTCAATAAGACCGAAAAATTATGCACCTAGGTGAAGAGCAAAGAGGATAGGTTTCAGGTTTGTGGTGAGTCTGTTCATGGTCTGATCCACATATTGAACCTAATAGTTTTTATACATCATGAATATAATGAGAATAATAGTATTGATAGCCAAATGACTGAGAAAGCGAAAAGACGTATACTTTTGTACAAAAATTTTGTAGTGAGTCATAGTTCGTCACTTGAGGACAACCAATGAATTTAAGTTGAGGGTGTTGATGTACCGTGGTTTCACGGTATTTTCTATGAATTTTTCTAAAGTTTAGTGTGTGTCTAAACCCTTTTTGTATTGATTTTTTACGTAGGTTTTTCTTTATTTGCAGAAAAATCTGTCTAAAGGAGAACGTGGAGGATTTGAATAGAAATTGTAGAATTGACCACCTACAGAGCCCACGATGGTACGTAGGTGGCACCGTAGAGAAGTCTGACCAAGTGTGGGACTACAGAAACTCATAATGGACCGTCATAGTCACGATGGTCCGTCCTGCATATTTGTTGTGGTTGTCAGAGAGTAGTTTAAGTACCCAATTTCAGGAATTTTCTAACTGTTGTGGAACAGAACACCTCCACGGACTGTCGTGCTTACAATGGTCCATCATATTTGTCCGTCGAGGGTAACAAAAAGTTGATGAAGAAAGCAGCAGAAAATTATGCCAAGTATGGAACGACAGAGCCCACGACAGTCTGTCGTGTCCATGATGGTCCATCGCAGGGATCGTCGACTCAGACGCGTTTTTGGACAAATTTACCTTAAATAGAGTTCTTCTTTTATTCCGGTTTATTTTATTATAAATAGTTCAAAACCCTCGTTTTGGGGTTAGACTTTTGGATATTTTGTTACTTATTCCCGTGTTTAAGTATTGAACTTTGATTTTTTAGTATTTGATCATACTTTTCGGAATCAATTGTTGGTGTTTTTGTAATTTCTTCAGTGAATTCTGGATTTCTTATTTCTTAGAAAAGTAAGTGCATGAAATTCTTATAGATCAATATGATTGGTGTGAGTATAGCCTGGGTAAACTAAACTCCATAACTAGGATTTGAACCATGGGTCAATAACAAGGTTAATCAGCTACAATAATATTCTAGAATATTGTCTTGCATGTCTTGATCATTCCTTTCGCTTATAAGTCATTTTAACGTATGGCCAACGTGGACTCGCCATAGTTGCTACTTGTCGACAGGAGGTAATAATAGAAAATAATTGATCACATAGATTTAGTGTATAATATCTAATAGGCTAAGTGTCCGGTTGGTTTGAAGTAACAACCTTTAGCCAAATATCGCAGATGCTGCTTAAATATGAGTAAAGATAAGGTTTATTAAACAACACATGTACCGGACCAAGGTGCCGGATTTAAATTTCTCAGATGACAGAACAAATTTAGAGATCCCTAATCCTATCACTTTGCATGAACGATACTAAGGAATGATTTTATAACTATGAATTTACCCGAGTTAGGAGCCGTGGGGAATACTTTCCGCCCTAGTTACACTCTCATTAACTTGTTTAAACTCAATAACATGAACCTGTCATTTTTTACTTTACTTGTAGCTAATAGCTTTTTATTATTAAAAACTTCCCTTTCGTGATTTTGTTTCTGGAAATAGTGACTAATAGAAGTAATAACCTAATAAAGTTAAGTCTGACTATTTTCCTCGTTGGGAACGATCCTAACCTCACTTGTTGGGTCTTGATGTATGCAACTATCTGCTTTTAACTTTCTTGTCGAAGTAAATTTGAGCGTATCAATGCAGATCCTAGTTACGTGTGTCTGCATCACAAGATAATACAAGCCAATTGGCATCAGTACATTGAATGTACGAGTGTGAGTCGGAATGCTAAACAATACTAACATAGGCTTGAAAAGGAGAATCTATGGAAACTTACCTAGATCAACTCTATAAGAAAGAACTCATTTCAATATATAACAATTTAAAGTAAGTGTAATATAAAGAAAAGTTATTTAAACATGATGTTAACTGTATGTATGCAAAGATACAATGTAACTCTAAGATGTATGTAAAAATAAAAATAACTATGTACATAAAATATATTTAACTATTGTGAGATTTTCTCTAATCGACAAGCATCTAAGAGCTACAATGATCATACAACGTCTTGCCTCACCCTGCCAGAGTCGTCCTATACCTTTCCATCAGTGTACAACCTGAACTACTATGTGGATCCACTAGTCTATGCTAAAAAAATACTAAAGGAATCATCTAAAGAGTATGAACCTTTTCTACCTGTGGTGGCTAAATGGTTTATGGGGGTCGTGAATTATCTGAAGGATCTCCCTCATATCGGTGCTCAATACTACTTCCAAAAATATTATTGTATTAGCTCTTATGTTTTGAAAACATACTTACTTCCGTGGTTTTAGATTAGTGCTCAAAACTTATCTCAAAGTCTATGTTGGAAATCTCAGTTTCCAGCTTGCTTCATTTAGAAAGCTATTACTCTTTTGTAAAAACTATCCCGAAGGCTCTTTGAAAATCTTAGTTTCCTTTCTTATTTAAATGTGAAAACATTTTATACTTCTTTGGTAATAATTAGTCCTCATATACTTGTTTGAAGAAAGGACTTTACTTTGAATTGAACTCAAACTTAGGTCTTAATGCGAAGTTAAACGTTTGCAAAAGACTTATGAAAATTGAAATCAACTTCTTATCCTTATCTTTACTCTTTACTTAACTTTATCTTTAAGTCTTAAGACAAAGTTAAAAGAATTTGTAAAAGACATCTTGAAAAGACTTCAAAAACTTTCTAGACTTGACTCTTAACTTTCCTTGATTTGGAGTTATGAATTCAAGGTTGAAATTAATGTTTCTAGATGATTTTTAATTGTTTAGAAGTCATTTAGAGTAGTTTTAACCATTAGGAAGTGTTAAAACACTTCAGAAAGGGTTAAACGAACTGGAATGTGAAAATCGGATGAAAAATGCCGATTCAGACGCGTCCGAGGCGCACCACTCCAGCCTCACTTGACTAAGGCTGATTTTTGGAACACTTATGGCGCGCTGCCCCAGCCTACCTGGCACTAAAGGGGGTGCCGTGCCAGCCTTTCCTCAAGTCAATTATTGACAATTTTTTCCTCTCATTTTCTGACCTTAAATTTTTCTAATTCAATTCCACTTATCAAATTCACTTTAGATTTATGTACCCACATCATATACACAAGTATCTAACCCAATGAACTCAAGAAATAACACTTTTTACCTCAAGAATTTCATAAATTTAAACTCATGTTCAAGAATGAATGCAATTTAAGAACAACTAACAAGAACATTCAAAATCATATCCTTTTAGAAATACATTACTTTTAATCAAACATGTTGGGCACGTGGGTGAACAAAACCAACTTTATGAGAGATCCACATACCTTTATAGGGATCACCTCCAACGAAATCCACAAGTTACTTCGACGATCTTGGCGAATGTTGAACGCCCTTCTCCTTTCTCCTCTTCTCATCTTCTCTCAAAACTCTAGCTCTTTTGGTAATAGTGTAAACTGATCTAGTTCATCTCAGACCCCTAAGTTAATTATCAAAAATAAAACGAATTAATAGAGCAAGGAAAATACCAAATTACTCCTTAAAAATCCAGATTTGGACTTCCCTTATTCCAACAAACCAACTTCCAAACGGCAAAACTCACTTATACGAACTGGAATCACACAAACTGGGCGGCATAGGAAATATCATTTCAAGATCTTTCCAACAATACCTGGATCTTAATCTCACTCATCTTGAGATAGGAGTTATGACCGTTTGAAGTTGACCAAAAACTCACTTTTGACTTATAAATTTCCAAATTTCCTTATGCTTTCTAAAAATAAGTATTTCCAGATTTTATAGTTCCTTATAAGTTTGAGTATATTTATACCCTATCCCCTGTTCTATTTGGATTATGTTTCCAACCGTTATTGTCCTAGTTAGTTTTATTACTTAAGTTTGTTTAGGAGTATTCCAATGTAATTCTATTTAATATTCCTTTTGTCGTCATTAATAAATTATCGTCCTTCAACTTATACCTAGTCTGTATAAATTTATGAAATATATATTCGGTAAATACAAGGTGCTTTTATAAATAATAATATAAAAACATTTTTCAAATGATATTTGTCAAAGACAATAAATTATTAATATATGCTAGACTTTTTAAAAAACTAATTTGTAAAAATACTTTTTCATAATAAATATATTTTAAAATTTTTACCAAAACATGTCCTACATCGGCATTTTATGATAAATTTGTTTAATAATTATTATTTGTCATGTGAAATATGTATGTATAAAGGAAATCAAATAATTTTAGTTTCTATAGAAATAATATAATTCATTTAAATAAAAAAAAATTAATCAAAATTTTACCACTAGACTACTCATGTCTTTCAGATTTTAAAAATAATTTTGAAGTAGCTTTAATATTCAACCAAGTATCGTCTCCCAATCCAACTAACTTGATAGTCGTAAAGACAATTTAAATCTAAGTGACCTAGGGTCCCCACTTAACAACATGCACTCGGGATTGGGAAGATGATTTCAGTTCATTTTACATGTTGGGTTGAACGATCTTGTCCAACCTATTGGGCCAGATGCAGCTACAGAGTGCTGAATATTTCTTCCTCTCTTCTACAGTTAAGTATCCTTTCCAGCGGAAGCTACTGCCCTGTCTAAATATAATACCGGTGAAGCTTGATTAGATAAAGTGATTGACCTTGTGCAGCATGTTCCCTTTCATATGTGCTTGTCTTTGGACTTGAAACATTAGCTATAGTTGGAGGTGATGAATCTGTATCTGATTAAATCATTTTGCACCGATGGCTATGATAGAGGAACACAAGAAAGTCTACCGCATAGCAACGATGTAATCTCCAATTCCCATTCATAATAGTTTCCTGTAGCGATAAAACATTATTTAAATGAGTAGCCAAACAAAGTTTTAGGATAAATCTTGCAACATCCTTCTGATAAACAAGACGCGAGTCTCTAATTTTTTCTATTTAACTTAGCTATGATAAAAACAAATTACACTTCAAGCTTTAGCAAGTAACACTGAAGTAGTAATTATTGGATTTGTATAATGGGTGCACAAGCCATCTAGGATGTATCGATTCTTCTATCTCAAACTAGTTTCAAAATTCTAAAAGGTATGGTGTCATGGGAGAATTGATAGATACTTGTAGTCGTTACAATTGCTCACAGTTGTAATCCCCTACGTAGAGTCTCTTAGGATCAAAATAAGCAGGTCTAATGCGGAATTTCGCCAAAGAAACCTCGAAGACCACGACTAAGAAAACAAAATGAGAACACACTAAAGACAAAAAAAAAAAAAAAAAAAAAAAAAGAACAAAGATTTTACTTTGTTTCCGTCAAACGACTATGTCCACAAAGTTCAATGAGCATCCCCTATAAATATAAGAGTATACATATAAGGAAACACCTCAACCATTCACTCAGAATCAAGGAGGTACACAAAATTCTCTATCACTAACGGCACGCTCAAATCATAGGACTACTTGTTGAACTTAATTAAGTAAGCAAGGAATAAGTTCTAATTCATAGAGTCTTAAAACTTCCCTACAAGAAAAGGACTACTCAAAATATTAAAATCTTATCCTAAAAAGGAAAACCTATTTATGGTAAGAAATCAGGGCAAATATTGTGAGGTGCCTTTTTAAACTATCCTTACTATTGCAGACTTTCATAATCATTCTTTATACCTTTCCTGTGAATATGTATCATTCTTTTTGAGTGTTTCCAACTCCTCTTCCATTGAGATATGCCAATGTGCAATAGCTAATGCTATCACAACATTGCAAACAAAGTCATCAAGGTAACATGGATATTTTTTTTTCAAACTTCCTGTTCTCAAGACAACAGCCTGAATCGACTCATTTGTTACAACAGTCTCAGTTGACTCCTGATCAATTCAACTTGTATGCTAGCACCAGTCAGCTCTATTGGCCAGCCAACAGTAATTTCAACTGGCTCAGTAATGTAACTTTCACCTCTTGTCAACACTTCTTCTGAAATAGTCGGCTCCTCAGCTTTGTTCCTGCCTTAGAAATTTGAAGTGCTCACACTGGAGCTGAGGGACATTTGAGGCAGGATGAGTATCATACAATTTTAAAATAGAAGTTCCATATTAAGAACCGATGAGGAATCGTATTTACATAAAACATAGCAGTCAAGAATGCATGAACCCACAAATAAAGAGGTAGCTTAAAAGACACAATAGTGTTAAACTAGTCTCCACAATATGTCTATGCTTCCTTCTCGCAACTCTATTTTGTCCAGAGTATTTATGCACAAAACTTGTCTCACAATATTCAACATGAGTAATAAATTCAGCATTAGAAAATTCACCCCCTCAATCACATTGAAAAACTTTAATCCTCTTTGAAAATTGGTTTTAAACACTTTTCTGAAACTCAACAGGCATATCAAATACTTCAGTATTCTATTTCGAAGGATACAACCAAGTATACCTAGTATGATCATCAACAAAAATGCCATAATATTTCATATGTACTGATAATCCAATATGTGGAGGTCCTCATACATTATAATGAATTTTCAACAAGGATTCATTCTCAGTCTTATTTCTCAAAAGATATCTTACAACCTTTATCGATTTGTCAAGTAAAACATATTCTCAAAGTTTTATTCCAACATGTGCCATTAATACACTTATTATTACTCAAAACTATGTATTTTGGATGTCGCAATCAAGTAAAAAATTTTGCACTTCTGATATGTGTAATATTGAGTTCTAAACTATTAAGAACAATTTAATCGGGCTTAATAATTGATGAAAGTTGGACAAGTTAACCTATAGAATTTATCATAGGGTGTGATCTTCATCCTTCGTGTGCTGTAAGTTTGGCTACGATAAGACTTGATGAATTTCATCACTGCTTGGTAAAAAAAAAAAAAAAAAAAAAAAAAAAAAAAAAAAAAAAAAAAACAAACAAAAAAAAAAAAACAAAATAGAAATCCGTTAATAGAAACATTCAGGGTGACCAATAGCTGGATTGAAATCCTCTTACCTCTAGATGATTATGTTCCCCCTCGTTGATAGATCAACCACAACCTCGACTAAACTTTTGAGCTTGAACGCCATACTTATTCCGGTTGAGTATCTTTCCCATATCATAGTTGTGTATCATAATTATATGTATTCGAGTTTAGAGTCATTCAATTTAGTAAACCAATGCATGTACCAGCCAAAAATCCCCATTTTCTTGGGAAAAATTTGAATAACACATCCACCCCCTTTCACCCACTTGACCTTGTGGGGAAAAGTATTGAATGTATTAATGAGATAATGCTTGCCTATCCTGAAATTTACACTAGTTGATGAGGAAGCCAGAACTAACCTCCAACTAATTGGGCAGATTCAAAGTTATTTTAGAGTTCAAAAACCCTAAATTCACATTCAAATGGGTGTTTAGAATTTATCGTGATATGAGAATATAGCGTACATGAAATCATTGGTGTCATGAGCATCCCTAACTGATTATCATCAAAGATGTTTCTTCATCCTTCATTGTCAATTATTGAAGTTGAAAGCAAGGAATCCTTGATTTAGTTCTCATATAGATTCCAGAAACTAAGTCAATTGACTATCCCTATTCCGATTCCACATTTTTGAAAGGATTAAAGACATATTTTTTCTATGTTAATCAAGTATGAGATGCTTATGATGCCAATGAATTCATGTCACACTATTATGCTCTGATTCACGATATGATATCTAAAAGTCATTTAAAGTGAAATTTAACTTGTTGAACTCCAAATATAACTCTGAACTCCGCTTACTTAATTGTGTTGGTTCTAGTTTCCTCAAGATTAGTATAGATTTCAGGATTGGTCTCCTAAACGGAATGAGCTAACTCCGAATAATATGATACACAATGATGATATGGTGGAAGATACTCAACCAAATAATAATATTGCTTTTCAAGACCAAAAGATTAGAGGATATTGTGGTAGGTATAATCCACAAAGGAAGAGCTTCTCCAATAGAGGTAGATGATTATCTCCCTCAAATTCAACTAAAAAAATGAAGCAACACTCGACGACCTGTAGATAAAAACAGTTAAAGTTTATTCACATAAATAATGTGGAGAAGAACTATCTTTGACTCTTCAAACCTTAGAAATCATAACAAATATGCCAGTCACAAAAGCTACCAATGAGAAACCCAAAAATAATATCATAGAAAATAAAAGGGTACTAGTAAATAGTAGAGAAAATGATCAAAATGATCCATCATGTACATGGTTGATATTTTTTGGTCCTTAATATATATCACGTGGAAGAAATAGTCCTTAATTAATGCAAAATGAGTGCCATTTTGATCCTAAAACCCAAAATTTAACTTTTGTCTATTTAAGTAACGTCGCATTCCCTAACTCATTTCTTTCTCCTTGGTTACTCTGTTTTCATGTCTTCTTCTCTCTAAAACTGCATCAACTTCTTAAAATAGATTTTAAAAGTTCTTCTTTTAAAACTATTTTGTCTTCATTTATTTCTAACATAGATAAAAATTTATATTTCCACATGTATGTAAAATTCATACCCAACGAAAAATGTTTGAAATTTGACTCCTGGTAGATATCCGATGATCCACAATTCTCACAATGAACATGAATAAAAAAAAAATCTTCTACCAGCCCTTCCTCATTTGGAGCATTCCTACCAATTTTTTTTGGCTACTATTCTCACTTATCGACTCCATCTGCTTTTAGAAAAATTCAATACTCATTATGATTTGAGTAGTTTGTTCCATTTTTTTATTAATGGTATGAATGACTTTATATTTACACGAGTTGACTTAAATAAAAAAAATATTCAAATTGGTAATATAATGTTATAAGAAGTAGCATATCAATGTTTTGGATAATATGGACACACACAAAAAAATCTTCATTATTTTATTACTGTTTAGTTTATAATCTCTTTAGAACAACTTGGATGATTTTTTGTTTGGATGACTTAATTGGTTAATTCAATGAATCATGAAAATTCAAATTGATAAGTGAGTCTTTTTTTTCCCTTCCACTAAATCGAATAAATTTTTTAGTTACTTGGAAAGAAAGAAGAAAAAAGTTATGGCTTAGTTTGAATAAGCAATATATGAAGTGTATTAGTATCCTTTTATTGAGGAAGAACAAGTACTAAAGAGCGAGAGAAGGGGAACATTAGTTTTCAACATTCAAAAAGTTAAATATAGGGCTTAGGACCAAAATGATGCCCCTTTACATATATCATGGACTATTTCTATCAAGTAATATATATTAAGGACCAAAATAAATCAACCCTTATATATGAAAGTCTTGATTATTTTATCTAAATAGTTCCCCCCCTGTCCGAATATCCCAATTTATATGACACATTTAATTTTTTGAGATTCAAACTATTTAAGTTTGACCAAAAATTTGCTCATGAAATTTTTATATTTTTTTAAATGAAATTTATATATTTTTATCTACGTAAGAATACTATAAGTCACAAATGACAATCAAAATATTTAAAAGATATATAAAAAATTTATGGTCAAAGAAGACTGTTTGAATCTAAAATCAAATGTAATCACATAATTGGAGATGAGAAGTATACAAAGTAACAACCACCTAAAAAAAAAGAATTCGGATAGTTTTAAGTTTACATTTTAATATGATTTAATCAACTATGCACATCTCCATTTCCAAAATATTTTTGCTAGATTTCTATAAAACATACTGATGAGGGTAGAAGAAGACAATGAGTTTCATGGTTTGACATGTATTTCCAACAGGATGAGGGAGGTTAGGATTTAAAGCCTATTTGATATTTCAAAACTCTTGTTTGCTAAGTTATGTTGGTTTTCAAATTCAAGAATTCCCTTTGGACAAATATCATATGGAATAAATATTGTAAAAAATTATCCCTCACAAGGTGGAGTGGAGGGGGGGGGGGTTACAATTATGGAAGCTAGGAATTCTATTGATCGGGAAATGTGGTGAGAAGTAAGATGTCATTTCAATGTTTGGCTTGTATAAATGGGCAAGGTTAGGAGCTCTATACTATGTGATTCCTACAAAAAATTTCAGATAAACAGGTCAATAATTAAGTTAAGACTTCAACGAATTAACGTGGATGGGATAATGAGAAGATGCAACAGTTTCTGCCACAAAGTTTATGTTTTAGATATCATATTCATAATGAAATACATTTTCAAAAAGTGACTAAATACTTGGTGGATGCTCAATGGTCTAATAAGTTCTCTGAAGGAGTGCTTAGGAGACTTTGAGATGCACATGAAAACTTCCCAACATTTATTTATAACTCTTTCTAGCACCATGAGACTTGTGAGCATGCCTAAACCAAGTGTATAAACATATCCAGAAGCGTTTATCATATCAACACTTTCTGCTCGATCACTATCTTGAATAACCCATATATTACCCTTGGTCTTCCCTTATAAATAAAATTTAATAAGCAACTTCCCTTAATATACCTCAATGTTCTCTTAGCGACTCCAAGATGAACTTGACTTGGGACATGCCTAAATCTCGACATAGGGGGATTGCGTAGTTGCTTGAGAGTTACTCATTGTTCAACACGAGCAGAACAATTTTGGATTTTCTAAAAGAAACAAAGCATTAGAAAGCATAATGAATTTTGGATTTTTTTGAGTTATTGGAAGGAACAGAGTATGAGAAACATTTTATAATAACTCATTAGAGGATTTCAATGATGCTCTGAAGGTAGTTATATATTTTATCACTTTTATATCACTTCATATTATTGAAGTTAATGATTGACTGGTACGTATTAGTAGGCATTTATACCACCAGAGCCTATGTAGGGAGCATTAAGAGAACTTAAAGCATTGGTGACATTACTATAGTTATTAAAAACACAAATCATTACCATACAAATCACTTGTATACGATGTGTATTTTTGAATGTTTATACAAGCTAAATGTTGATAATATCGCGTTTTGCTAGTGGTTCTTGTGTGTATCAAAGTACAGTGTGAGACATCTAAAACTTCAAAACAACTTATTATCTTGCTAATTTTAATGTGATGAGTTTTAAAAATTATCCAAAAACTAGTGTCACTCTTGCAAAATTATCTTTAAATGCAATGCATTTCTATATTTATCTTCTGACTTGAAGGGATAAACGAGCTCTGCACATGGACATATTTTTTCCTTAACCAGTTTTGACTGCGGCAATAATATTCACGGCCGCGGCGAGTTGCCCCTATTGTCCTGTCTAGCTCATATTCTGTGTGAACATATACACAAATCTCTCATTTTTTTGCGTAATTCACTCCGTCTTTAGGCATAGCACCTAATGATTCTTATTTTTAATAATCTCATGTGCTGCACCTAAGACTGAGTAAATTACCCACTGACCTCTGAACATATTTCATACCACATCAAGCGGAATTTGAGCATGAAGAGTCCAATGGGAGACTTGGGTGAGGACATGAATATCATACCACTTGCATCAAACAATAGTTGTTAAGTAGAAATAGATCGTCCCATGTGTCGAGCTTTAGCTTTTCCCTTCACATCAACAAAGATAACTAAGGAAATGCATAATATTTAGATATTATTTTATTCAAAAATTTTGTTGTTGTAGTATACAGTTTTCACAGATTATTTTAACTTAAGTATAACTTTCAGAGAAAGACTTAAGAGGCATTGCAACCTAAGTTTCTCGGAATCGAGTGCGGATCTAGAGGTTAGATCATTCGTTATCTAAATTTTAAAATTTGGGGTCCGGATCTATGTATGGATACGGGTGCTATGATTTGACTAAAAGTAAATAAAATTTCAAAAATAAAGTTATAAAAGGAATAATGCATAAGTACCCCTGAACTATTTATGAAATTTCAGCGACACACCTAAACTTTACAAGAGTCCTATTACCCCCTACTATATTTACAATGGAATCAATACACCATAAATATTGATGTGACATAGATAACTAAATGAGTATCCTTTTTGTGTATTATACGCACTTCACACTTTTTTAAGCATTAAAAACATGGCTACCATGTGAAGTTTATTCACATAGATATAATGTGGATAAAAACTATCTTTGACTCTTCAAACCCTAGAACACAATCACCAAAATATGCAACCAAGTCACAAAAAAAAGCTACAAACTAAGCATGAACATATAAGGAAAAATTTACAAGTAACTTACTCAAGTAATAAGGACCTAAAAGGAAAGAAACTCCAATAGTTTGATTACATTCTTTAATAGTTTCTGAGTTCCAAGCTTTTGATATATTTTTATGGAACAATAGGGATGACGGTAGAACCAGAACCCTGGAGAATAGTTCACCCCAGGGGAGTAGTAGACTTTTAAAGAATTATACAACTGTAACTGTAATGAAATTATCAAGTGAGCCCATTACCTAGGCATTGGTTTCTATATAGTTATGGGGAATGCTATTTGATATATGTAAAAGCTTGGAAGTTAAAAAGCACAATTTTAATGCTGAAGTAGGAAAATAAAGTTGATATGAGTTTTGGGTTTCAATAAATGGGATTACTCCACTGGGTTGATAAAAAGTTATTCTTTAATATAAAAAGGTATTGCGATGGGTTTGATAGATACCTTGAAGTATTTCTTTGAGATTCAATAATTAATGATTTACCTGATAATGCCATTATTTTGTGGATCCTGTTTATGAGAGGGTAATTCAATATTTAACTAAACTTAGTTGGTTGTTTTGAAGGTATCATACTTTAACAGTCTATAAGAGTTTCCCCAAAAGAAAGATTATTTTTCTCTTTGATAAAAAATCAGATTGCAACCATAGAAAAAAAATGTCAAAAAAAATTAACATTCAAGATACAATAGCAACAACCCAAATACTACAATACCATCATTTTAACATAGTTTAATCAGAGATAATTATGAAACATTACTTTTCATGTTCTAGGTTTGGTGTCAATTTCTTCTATCAAAACGAATATTTGATCATCGCACTGAATTGTCTTGGGATTAAGACTGCTATTAACTTTTTTTGGACAACATGATATTATTTTTCTATTGAGTATGTTGAAAAGAGCAGGTAATGAATTTTTCATCAATTTTATTAAAGCTACCATCCTAGCTATTATTGAGGTTATATCTATGAAAGATTGAGAGATGATTTCTTACCAACAATATGATGAAAAAGTTTTCAACATAATCAATTGCTCGACATCAGTGACGTTTTTTATGTCTAGAAAGAAATAAATCCAACACATGCAAGATTAATATTAAGTTTTTTCATAGAGACTAGCTTGCTGGTGAAGATCAGATGGATCCTATGAAAATTTCATTTTCTTGGCACAACTTTCCCCTTTTTCTCTTCCGTAGTTGTTTCTAGAGTTTTCTTTGTCTTTCTTTTGTGTTCTTTCCTAATTCGGGTGGGTATGTGCTTATGCGGATTGGGCTTTAAGGACTTACGATATTTTCTTTGAATAAAAAGTGGTCTTTGTCACGTCTTTAATTGAAAAAGAAAAGAAAATAATGTATCATAAATAATAAATAGTTAGTGTATACACTGTAAGATTATGAATTTTTTTATGAAATAAAACATCACTATATTTGTTTAAGCTAATTCCTTAATTGTAATATTTTGAAATTGTGCTTTAGGTTTTTGTTAGTACATTTTGACCCAAGGTCTTTCAAAACTACTCCTTTTGGTTTTAAACATGTCCCACCTTTTGGGACAATGTTTCAGATGAATTTTATGTCTTTATCCTTCTTAGTAAAATCAATACATACATTCTGAGGAGAATGTAACTCTCGCAATTTAAAGAGCTAGGAGAAGCTATATCTGAAAATAGTAGGGGGGTAGAGGAGGATTTTGATAAGTGCGGTAAGGATCATGACAGCCAGGGGAAGGAGATGAAGAATAGTAGGGGTGTTTCGGGCGGACGTTGTAGGGTGGGTAGGCGTATAATCTCTGGCTGATGAGGGGGGGGGTGTTGGCGTGGCATGAGGGTGTGTGTGTTGGGGCAAAACGATTGCTGATTATGGTTGGGATGGGAAGGTAGTCGAAAAGTGAGGGAGAGGTGGATGGCTGGTGGTCAAGATAGGAGCGTAGAATGTAGGGAATGATTAGGTGGTTGATCGGGAGGGGCGATGAGATTAGGGGGTGGATGGAAAGCGGGAAGGGTGTTCTTGGAGGTATGTTGGATAGGGGGTGGTAGGGTCGGCTGGTGGTGGGGATGGCGGATGTTGTGGGGCAGGAGGATGTCTGGGGGCGGGTGGTTTGTTGGGATTTGATGGAGTTGTTTTTGTGGGGGGGGGGTTGATGGGTTGGAGGGTAGCGAGTGTGGGTGCTGCCGTAAGGGATAGGTGATGGAGTGGTAGAGGTAGGGGGGAGTGTGTCGAGCGATGGTTTGGAGGGTTGTGAAAGATTGTGTGGTAATTGGTATGCGGATGGAATAAGGAGATAGACAGAAGAGAGGGTTGAATTGGGGGATGGGGGTTGGGGTGGTATGTTCAGGTGTGTCAAGAGGTATGGGTGGGGCGGAGTGTGTACGGGGATTCGTTTGTGGGTGTATGGGAGGGGGATTGTTTGGTGGGTTGTATAGGGAGAATGTGTTGGAAAGCGTGGGGTGGTGGAAAAGGGGAAGTGGGGTTGAATGTGAATGTGAGGAGTGTGTGGATGGTTTGGTGAGGGTGTACGGAGGAAGTGGTCGGTGAATGCGCGTAAGTGGAATTAAGTGATTGGGTGGCACGGGTCATGGAGGTTGTTGGGGGCAGAAGGTGATATTGTGTGGGTGTGTGTGAGGTGGGGCCGGTGGTTGGATGGGGAGCGTGGGTAGTGTGGTGGGTAGGGATGTTAGTGGTGGGTGTGTATGGGATGAAAGGGGGGGGGAATGCAGGAAAAGTAAGGGGTAATGTTAATTGGTGGGGTAATTGAGCGTAGTGAGGTTGAAATAGAATGGTGGTTAGATCGAGTGCAGTTATTACGTGTAATCGGGTGTGTCTGGGGAACATGGAATTGGCCTGAAAAAGTGATAGATGATTCATGTGTTCACGTAAAGCGTTCGAGATAAATTGTAGAGTGGTGGAAGAGGAGGTTTGGTGTTGCGCTGAGTGGGTCCAGGGGCTGGGTAAGTAGCAAGCGAGAGCGGTGCGAGAGAAGGAAACGGTGTGGAGTTTGTTGACTAACTGAGTTGAAGGCGAGGTGGGGTGGGGTAGGGGGGATGGAGAGTGGGGTGTTGGGGGGGGAGCTGAGGGGTGGGGCGGGGGAGTGGGGGCTGTACGTTGTTAGAATGGTTGGAAAGTGACGATGCGTGCCTGGGAGGCGTTGATGGATGATATATATTGTGGGGGGTTGGCACTAATCGGGGGGGGGGAGAGGAAGGTTTGGCGGGGGGTGTTGGTAATTGAGGTTAGGATGGGGTTAGGGGGTATTGTTTGTAATGGGATGGGTAGTGGTCATGGAGTGGATGGGATGGGTAAATAAAGTGAGTATATTCGAACGGGGACGGGGGGGGGTAGGGGGGAGAGAAGGGGCGGAGTGGTAGGGGTGGTTGGTGTTGATGTTACTTAAGCGGTTGGGGGTTGGGGCGGTTGGGACGACTCATTTTGGGAAACAATTAAAAATCTGAAAATTTAGTTAAGTTAGAAAAGTGAGTTTTTAGTCAATTTCAAGTGGCCATAACTTCGAGCTCAAGATGAGTTAGGAGAACTTCAAGATATCGTTAAAAATATCTTGGAATAATCTTTTTAAGGCTGTCGAGTTTGCGTGATTCGCAGTTCGTATGAGCAAGTTATGCCCTTTGGAAGTTGTGTTGTTAGATTAAGGAAAGTTTAAATCCGGATTTAAGAGGAGCAATTTAGTCTTTTCCTTACCTTATTATTTTAATTCGTTTTTATAGTCTTATTGAGTTATAATCATTTTTTAATCAGTTTTAGAAGTTACACACCCTATAATACACTAGGCTTGGTGAAGGGAAAAAAGAAAGGTAGGGAAAACGTGCAATGATTTGGCTGATATTACTGTCAATTTCGTCGAAGGTGATCCTTACAAAGGTATGCGAGATCACATAGTGTTGATTTAGTTCACCTACGCGCTAATCATGATTTAATTCAACGAGTTTAAGTTCTTGAAAGCCTAGAAATTTTGTTCTTGATGGGTTTGCTGAAGTTATATTAAATCTTTGATTCATTACAATTGTGAGGGTGTTGTTTGAATTCAAATCATAATTTAGGTTGATTTTGGAGTAGAATCTATGACGTACACATTTAATAATTCTAAGTGTTTTGGAAAGAACCCATGGAGATTATAGGTTTTTAGATATGAAAAACAAAGAAAAATTTCATCGACAGAATTTTGCCAGTAGTGGTGCGTTGTGAGCGGTTTAGACTTGGGAAAATTTTTTGCGCAATCGCAAGCGGTCACAGAGCGTTTCTTCCCGCAAAGTCTTTCGAGACTAAATTTTAAATGTTTCTTGGGACTTTAAGAAAAGGTGACAGTGAGGCTCAAAATAAATAGGTTGGTGACATAAGTCTTAAGTAATTGGTTGCAGGTGCAATTATCTGACTATGATTAGGGATTTTGGAGTTTCTTCAAGTTTTTTATAAGTTGCAGTTTGGTCATTGATTAAATGATGGTAAAAAGGTCACCCAAGACTAAATATAATTTAAATCATTTTGGTTGAACTTAAATTGGGTGAGAAGCCCTTTATGTTTCTTTAGTATTTCTGTATTAGGATGATTAGGGGTCTTTTCCCAACATCTCTATTTTTACTATAGGCTTCATAGCTAGACAATTTAGTAAGTGCATAGTCATTACATTATCATTCTATGTTAAAGACTTCAGTTGCCATTTTTGCCAAGTGAATATTTGATTCTTTTAACATACCAAGTTTTATTATTAAGTAACTTAAGAAAGTGCACTTGATCATTGTAAAAATTGTTAGAGTCTTCCATTGATTTATGCAAGCGAGGCCAAGGGTTCCCTCGATGCCCACATTGGACTACGAGTGCCAGTCTCTCCTAAAGTCTAGGCTCGGGGCGTGATAAACTCGGTATTAAGCACAAAGTTCATATCTCTTTTGTGCGTTAGAGCTTATCTCTAAAAAGTTTCTGTCTAAGTCGTATTTTCGCGTGTTTTCAGATAACTATGCGTCCACAAAGACTTCTGAGGTCGTTCAGCGAGGAGGAATGTTAAACCGCAAGAGCAAGGGGTACCTAATTCACAAAATGTGCAACCTTAAAAAGAAGTCACCAATGCAATGCTTTGTGACGCTATCCGGATGCTGAGCCAAGCGGTGACTAACCAAGTTGAGCAACAAAGAGGAGCTCAACAAGATGAGGCTGACGCTTTAAGAACTCGTGAGTTGTTGAGAATGAATCCCCCAAGTTTCACTTGTTCGAGCACTATAAAAGACCTATAAAACTTCATTAATGAATTAAAAAAAGCCTTACAATGTGATGCATGTTGTTACTACAGAGGAGTTGAGAGCGATACCTACAGGTGAAGTGTGGTTTCTCAATCTTATTTTGAGCAGTGGAAAGATGGTACAATGAGATGCCCCACCTCCGATATTGTTGTTTTGGGGGGGGGGAGGCCCTTTGTTGGGCCGTTTTCTTCCCGAGACTAAAATGGCCCGGTACGTGAGTTCTCACATCTTAAGAAGTGTTTCTAAGTGTGCATGAGTGTGGGTTGAAATTCATCCAACTATCTCGTTATGATCTGGAGATGGTTAAGGACATGATGAGTATAATGAGTTTATTTTTTTGTAGGTAAGGCCGTCATCAAGTAAAGAGTGTGAGGTTGCAATGCTTATTAGAGTCATGGACATTTCGGGGTTGATGTTTTATGTGCAGCAAGTTGAAGAGAAGAAGCTGAGACGTAAAGGAGTTCAAACAAGAAAAGCCAAAACAGGGAATGAGTCTGGTAAAAGAAGGGTAGTGCAAATTGTTCATCCTTTCAACAACGAAAGGGACCTATACTATTATCTTCTAGTGCATTTGCACCCAAAAAAAAGGTGAGCATCATGGCCAGAATTCGTAGTTCTTCAGAGCTAGGCCCACACAGTTTGAAGGTAGTGTAGTACAAAGAAGTAGTTGGGCTCCTGTATGATATAGGTATGGTAGGCACCACTCAAGGAAGTGTCGTGATGGGTAGAAAGGTTGTTATAAGTGTGGTAAAGAGTGTAACTTTATGAAAGAGTGACTAAGAATAAACAGGGCGATGGAAATCTTGACAACAGAACCCAATCTCGCCAGTTGCTCCACAAGAGAGGGTTGCACCTAGAGGAGATACTTTTGGTACTGGTGGAGGAGGAAATCGCCTCTATGCAATAACGAGTCGCCAAGAGAAAGAGCTATCTAGATGTTGTCAATGGTATGGCAAAGGTTTGCTTTTGATATTCATGCTTTGTAAGCACAGGAGCAGTTTTAATTGTTTGTACTCCTATGTTTGGCAAACAAGTTTTCATGAGAAACGTTGTGGAACCTTCTGTATTTCTACACCAGTTGGGGAGTCTATGCTAGCTTAGCGAGCTTATCATGATTGTGTCATTTCCATTAATCACAAAAACACCACAGCTATCTAGGTATGGCCTAGATTTTTGCCTGTTATGGATCAATAGATTATAGAGCTTGAGTTTCATGTTTAATATTCTTAATGAGCCACTCATAGAGTGGAGTAGTAGTTCAATAGTGCCTAAGAGTCGTTTCATTTCATACCTTGAGGAAAGAAAGTTAGTTACAATGGGTTGTATCGATTACTTAGTCAAAGTTAATGACTCAAGTTCTTAGGTACGTCCCATTTTTTTTGTTCTAGTGGTAAAATAATTTTGAGTAGTCTATGCAATGACTACCTGGAGTCCCCTCACTAAGAGAGAATAGTCTTCGACATCGACATCTATCCAGTTTTGTCGTAATTTCTAGTTTCCATACAGATTGTCCCACTAGAGATTTAGAAGAACAATTAATAGATCTATTAGATAAGGGCTTTATTAGAGAAAGTGTTTCACCTTGGGGAGATCCCATCTTGTTTGTGAGAAATAAAGATAGTTCCCTTAGATGTGTATAGATTACCGTCAATTAAATAAGGTTACCATCTAGAATAAGTATCTCCTCCCAAGAATTGATGATTTATTCTATCTAATTCAAGCTGTCACATATTTTTCTAAGATAGATCTCAGATTTGGCTACTATTAGCTAAGAGTAAGGGTATGTGATATCCAAAGATAACTTCTAAAACCAGATATGACATTATGAAGTTTTGGTCATGTACTTTAGGTTGACCAAAGAGTCTGCAACATTCATGGATCTTATGAATATAGTTTTCAAACCTTATTTAGATATGTTTGTTATCGTCATAATTGATGACATACTAATCCATTCAAGGAATGAAGAACATAATGCGAGTCATCTCAGAATAGTTCTTCAGAGTTTGAAGGATAGTAGTTGTATGCCAATTTCTCAAAGTGTGAGTTTTTTTTGAGTCTATGGCATTCTTGGGTCACATAATTTCCGGTGATGGTATTAAGTTGATAACTAAAAAATTGAGGCAATGCATATTTAGCGTGGACCCAAATCTCCAATTGATATTATGAGTTTCTTGGGTTTGGTTGTCTAGTATAGGAGATTTGTATAAAGTTTCTCGTCTATTTTATCTCCATTGTGGAATTTGAGTGAGAAAATAATCAAGTTTCAATGGCCTGAAGCTTGTGACCAAAGCTTGGAATTGAAGAAAACGTTGACTACTGCCAGTTTCGACCTTAAATGAAGGTACTGAAGGTTTTGTGGTGTATTGTGATGCATCTATAGTAGGTTTGGGTTGTGTGTTAATGCAGAATGAGAAGGTTATAGCTTATGCCTCAAGATAGTTGAAAGTTCGTGAGAACAATTTCCCAACCCATGACATAGAGTTGACTGATATCGTTTTTCCATGAAGATATGGCATCACTATTTGTATGGTGTTTATGTTGATGCCTTCACTGATCACAAGAGCCTACAATATATGTTCACTCTGAGAGCGCTTAATTTTAGAGTAAGGAGGTTGTCAAAATTGCTCAAATATTATGATATGATCATTCTTTACCACCCATGTAAGTCAAATGTGGTTGTTGATGCCTTAAGCATGTTGTCTATGGGTAGTACCACCCATATTAAGGAATAGAAAAAAGAACTAGAAAATGACATGTATAGACTTGCATGATTAGAAGTCTGACTAATAGTTTCCACAGAGGAGGAATGCAAGTGACGAATTGGGTTGAATCGTCATTAGTGTCAGAAGTGAAGGAAAAGCAAGACCAAGATCCAATGTTGTTTGAACTGAATACAAATGTTCATAAAGCAAAGAGTTTAGCTTTGGAAAAAGGTGGAGATGGTGTATTGAGATATCAAGGCAGATTATGTGTAACTACGGTGAATGGACTCCCAGAGAGAAACATGGAGGAAGCTCATAGATCAAGATATTCTATTCATACGGGTTCCAAAAATATGTACTGCAATTTGAGAGAATTATTTTGGTGAAATTATATGATGAAGGGCATTGCTGAATTTGTTGCGAAGTGCCCGAATAGCAATAATTTGAAGTAGAGTACTAAAGGACTTGAGGTTTGACTTAGAATATAGAACTTCGAGAGCGGAAGTGGGTTGATTAATATGGATTTTATCAAAGGTATACCAAAGTCTCACAGGCAACATGATTCTATATGGGTGATTGTCGATAAAATGATAAAGTCAACTAACTTCTTGCTGGTAAAGATTATCTATTTGGTAGAAGATTATTCTAGATTGATATTCTAGAGCTTGTGAGACTTCATGGAGGACCTCTTCCATTACTTCAGATAGAGGTGCACAATTTAGTGAAGAATTGTTGAAATGTTTTAAGAATGGTTTGGTTTCGAAGGTGAACTTAAGTACGTCCATTCATTCTCAAATAGATTGCCAAAGAGCGCGCACCATTCAAACTTTAAAGCATATGTTGAGGGAGTGCGTGATTGATTTCAAAGGTAATTGGGATGATGACATACCTATAATTGAGTTTGCCTGCAACAATAATTATCACTGTAACATCCAAATGGCTCCTTATGAAGCTCTTTATAGGAGGAGATGAAAATTTGTTATTGGATGGTTTGAAGTTGGTCAAGCAGGGTTGATAAGACTAAATTTAATTCATCAAGCTATGGAGAAGGTTAAAGTGATTCAAGAGAGGTTGAAAACAGTCAGAGGCTCTAATCCTACACTAATGTAAGGAGGAGGGCTTTTAGAGTTTCACTGTAGATGATTGAACCTTTACTTGAAAGTTTTTCCCCATGACGGTGTCATGAGTTTGGTAAGAAGGGGTATGTGATTACCCGGTATATTGGACCTCATAAAATATCCACAGATTGGCAATGTAGCTTAGAATTATAGCTACCACAAGATTTATTAGGCGGTTTCATTAAGTACTTTTAATGCCTCATTTTGAACAAGTGCATGAGATATCCTTCATGATCATTCAATACAAATATAAGGATCAAAGACAACTTATCTTATGAGGAAAATGTATCATTTCTAGTCTCGAATTTCAAAAATTGAGAACAAAAGATGTAGCTTCAATCAAAGTCTTTGGAGGACGAAATTTGTTGAGGAAGCTACTTGGGAAGCCGAAGGGGATATGAAAAAAGAATATATATCCACATATCTTTGAATCCGGATAAAATTCCTATTTAAGATACTAATTCTCTTTTTAGTAATCTTTAACATATGAATGTGCATGGTTGTTTGTTGCATTGCTTGTTTGTGCTTGAACCAGATGTTACCCACCTCTTAGCCATTAAAAGTAACTCATTCCAGGACGAATTATCCAAAGGGGGGATTTTCCAATCTCTCATTAGAAGTAACTATAAAGGATTTAAAGAAATCTTGAAATTTTTTAAGCAATTAAAAAGTGAGTGTTTTTGTCAACTTGCAAATACCATCACACTAGCTCAAGAAGATTTAGGTGCAATTTCAATATATATGGTTGGAAATCTCTTGAACAATTCATTTCAACTGTTGCCGAGATTGCACGATCCTCAGTTTGTATGAGAATTGGCCCTTACTGAAAGTATGCTGTTGGATAAGACAATGTCCAATTCTAGGGCATTTAAAAGATATTAATTTTTTCACACCGTATTAATTTAATCGTCTTAGGTCTTACTATAGGTCAAATCAAAACTTAATCAACTTAAAACTAGAAATTTCATGCTAGGGTAGAGAAAGGGAAGAAAATAGAATAAGAAAAATAGGCAAGATTCGTCAAGATCCGTCCATTAACTTCTGGATTTCTTTGCATTGAGTCTATCTTTATATTGGTTTCGTCACCCACTGCCAAGCTAATTCGATTTAGCATGCTTTTATCCAAAAAAAAAGTTTTGGGATTTTAATGTTGTTCTGGAATTGCTTTCGTTCTGAACATGAGATGATATTTAAGATTTTCTTCATGAGTTCGGTGTTGTTCTTGAATTCATTGGGTTTGATCCTTGTGATATATATTTGGTACTGAATCTAAAGTAATTTGAGAAAATGAATCGAATTAAGTCGATTTAAGGTTTAAAACCAAAGGAAAAATTTGGTAAGAATTTTTGCCTAAGTAACAGTTTGGCGTGACACTCCATCACCCCCCCCCCCAAGAACCCCATACCCCCCCCCCCCCCCCCCCCCCCCCCCCCCCGCCCCCCCCCCCCCATAGAACTAGGATGAACTGGACGGCGCGCCAGCACTGCGCTAGAAAGGAGCCTTAGTCAAATCAAGCTAGCACGGCGCGCCCCGGACGCGCCGTGATCGACATTTCCACCTAGTTTCATAATTCTCTCTGTTTAAGCCTATCAAAAGTGTTTTATCATTTCCTAATTATTCTAACTACTCTAAATGAATTCTAAACATATATAAATCATCCAGAAACATGAATTTCAACCTTGAGTCCATAACTTCAAATTCAAGGGTAGTTAAGATTAAAATTTTTGAAAGTTCTTAGAGTCTTTTCAACAAGTCTTTTTCAAATGCTTGCAACTTTGTTTTAAGACTAAGATCAAGTTGAGTAAAGAGTACATATAAGGAGAAGTTCACTTCAAGTTTCATAAGTCATTTACAAACATTTTAACTTCGTTTTAAGACTTGAGTTCAGTTAAGAGTAAAGTGAAGTCTTTTCCTCAAACAAGTATATGGGGACTAAGTATTCCCAAAGAAGTATAAACATGTTTTTCAAGTTTAAAGAAGAAAGGAAACTAAGGTTTCCAAAAGAGCCAGTGAGCTAGTTTTTTAGTAGAGAAGACTATGATTCCATGAGTGCTTTTTAAGCTAAGTTTGAGAATAATATCAAACCATATAAGAATTTGTTTTAAGAACATATGAGCTAAGTATATATATTTAGGGAGTAGTATTGAGCCCCAATATGGGGATGCAATTTCATATTAACTCAAGCCCCCATAAGCCATGTAGTCATCATGGGCAGAGAAAAGATCATACTTTTAGATGATTTCTTATTGTTTTTAGCACAAACTAGTGGATCCACTCAGTGAGTTCAGGTTCTATATCATGCAAGGAATAGAGTGGTTATTGGCAAAGTTAGGTAAAGTGTTGTACCATAACTTAGACGCATAGTGATGGTTGTCGATTAGAAAATCTCCCACATAAGTTATTGTATATTCATATGCATCAATTATTGCATTTTACATACGTTCATAGTTATGCTGTATTCGATTATATACACAAAGTTGACATCATGTATTCAAACTAGTTTTTATTTATATAGCATCTTCTTTAAATGACTTTATAATGGAAGGAGTATAGTTCAGTATTCATGAGATGAGAAGAGCCATGTAAGTGTTCAATATCAATTTTATGTTTGTTAGCATTCCAAGTAGCATGCTTGTGCATTCAATATATTGATGTGAGTTGGCCTTCATCCTCTTATGATGCAGACGCAGGTAACCAAAATTAGCATGCAGCGCCTCGTTGATCAAACTTAACAATTCAGAGTTTGTTGTTGAGCCTCCTTGCTTTCCGGAGGGCCCCTTTTATTTTGCTTTTAGTATTTCAATATTAAGATAATAGGGGGTCTTATCCCAACATCTCTCTTTGTACTAGAGGCTTCGTAGAAAAAAAGTTTAACAATTCACTAGTCTTTGTATTTTCATTCTGTGTGAAATATTTGAGTTGGAATTTTGTCCAAGTTAATGTTTGAATCTTTGAACATTCCAAGATTTATTATTAAGTTATTTGAGTAACTGCATTTGATCATTGAAAAATTGCTTAGAGTCTTTCGCTGAGCTAAGTAAGTCAGGATACGGGTTTGCTCGAGGCCAACAATGGCCTTCGAGTGGCAGTCCCGCCCAAGGTGTAGGCTCTGTGTGTGACAACAGGGTCCACCAAAGTTTTTAGCAAAAATTATAGTTACTTTACTCTCACTGAATGCATCATCATCGTACTTGTTTCATCCATAATACCGCAATGTTATATCAATTTCATGATAACACATAGACATAGATGCACAAATCATAGCAACTTTATGCCAACATTAAACAAGATTCATGCCAAAATAATATGCATAAAGAAACAATTTGAAGAAAATAACTCCTACTAGCCAGTGTAGCATTTCATCAACATCATTAAGACTACAAAATATTACAAATGTTAGAAAAGACACAAAAAATTTATATCAACTTTATGTCAATGCATATAAAGATATTTATGCAAGAAATCATACCAAATGCATGTCATACCTATACTAATTAAGATGATTGGATTCAAATTTAATACGTAAGATGAACTACACAATAAAAAGTGACAATGGAAATTGTCCTGATCTTCTAAAAGTACCTTAACTAAGAGGGCGTCTTATTACCCCACTAAACAATCCAATAATATATTATTTCACTATTTTTCGATCAATAACAAATTTTAAATAGCAAGTAGTTATCACAAATCAATCATTGTGTGACACGTGTTAATTGAATTTGAAATAAAATTTAAGTTTTTCTTTATTTCTCTCTCTTACTTTTTGATATATTCTAATTTTATTTCTTTCATCTTAATTTCACTGTAATTCTTCATCATTCACCCCTACTTTCAAGTTACACCTCCATTCATTTTTCTTTTTTTCTTTCTTCATCTTATTCACCTCCCACCCTCACCTCACCCCACCCTTAAATCAAGTTAAGCTCCTCCATTCTTTTTCTTCTTCTTCTTCGTCTCTTCTTCTTTTGTTGTCAAATTCCTTCTTTCAAAATTATATTATTTTCTAGAATTTGTGTTGTTGATAACAAAACTAATTATTTTTCTAAGGTAAATGAAAATTTTGATGTATCATCAATTAACTTATCTCATTTTCATATAACTTTAAAACTAGAAATGATAATTTTGAAAGAATAAGAATTCTCCAAAAATTGAGTAAGTTCCACTTTTAAAGTTTTAGTTTTAGTTAGGGTTTTGGGAATTTATTAGTTATTTAATTAGGGGTTAATATAGGTTTGTTAGTTAGTTAAATTACCACCTATATACGTTTTATTTACCCTAAACTAATAAATTTAAGAAACACATCTAAAGATCCCAAGTTACACTAAAGAAATTCTCTCTCTAAGAAGCAATGAAGAAGAGGAAGTTGGGGAAGCACCTAGGTTGATAATTAACCCACGTAGTCCCTATAGTTCCCCCCCCCCCCCCAAATTTTGAACTCAAAAATCCAATTCTAGCTAGGTTTGTGATTACATTATGGTTAAGGCTTGGGTGTTATTCAAATCTAGTAGATATCACCCAATTATGTTTTTTAGCCTTGTCTAATAATTATATGATGATTTCCTGTGATTCTGATGATGAACCCTAATCTAAATTGTTTGATGTGATCAATGGCGGGGGGTGTGGTAATGCTGTTATGGTGGTTACACACGTTTTGAAGGTTCTAAAGTGAGGGGCGTCGTTGAATCAGTGTCTGAAATGCTAATTGATCATAGTTCAGATCATATAGTCATTAATTGAATTATACTTGATTGAATTGGAAGGATCTTGACTATTAATGTTACAATTGAACCTTTATGATCAATTATGACTTGAATCACCTTCTATTGAACAATTCGATTGAATCACTTCTAATTTAGACATGGATCCTGCTAGAATGAAGTTAAGATTGAATGTAGGGATTGTAGACATTATTTTTAGGTCTTCGGCGGTGAAGTTAAGATAATGTGATAGTGTGGTGTGTTCTCTTTCTTTTTTACTCTTAGACATGAACATACTAGAATGTTAATGTTCTCTCACATAGAAGGATTGTAGGTTGAATTAATAACCTCAAATAAATCAAATCATAATAGATTAAAATAGCTCGAAGTAGTTATATATGATCCCTTATTGTGTAGCTTGAAATGGTAAGATAAGACCAATATAGGATATTTTGGGACTGAGTATATATACTTTCTATAGATAGATTTGCGGTAGCATTGTAGGATGCATGAGTTAGTCATGGTAATCTAGGATAGAGGATTTATACTCTCCTATGGGTAGCTTGAACTAGTATTATTAGGATCCATATCATGGTGTCTTTATTTTGTTTAACAAAGAAAACTTTATGTTAGCTTTTGGATATATGACTTATACTCTCCTTAGGGTAGTGTAGGATTTAGGATCCATACTTTTGTAAGGGTAGCTTGACTTGCATTATAAAGTGCAATTCAAGGATAAGTTTAATTAGGTTAGTCATGATAACTTTGGACTGAGAAATCATACTCCTAATGATAGATTAGGGTTGAGAATCATATCCCCTAACTTTGGACTAAGGACTCATACTCTCCTAATGATAGATTAGGGTTGAGAATCATATCCCCCTATAGATAGCTTTCATTTGTATTCTAATACACTTGTAAGGGCCACATGACTTAGCTGGTTTAGTACTACTTCATGGTACTTAGAATGGGACACTTGTACATTTTATAGAATATCTTAGACTTACATCTTAGTGTGTATTCCAAGGTAGATAGAAAGATGCTATCATGGTCTTGCCTAATATAGGGTTATCCCTTGGTAGACTTTAAAGGGGTAAATATAATAGAGGGATTAATCTCCAACTAGTGAACCTTCATGGTAGTCTGTAGAAGTACTTAGTGTGGGTAGTAGTATGGGATGCTATTCGTACATGGCAAAAGTATGACTTGATGCTAGTTTTGAAGGGTTCCCATATGTAGTACGATGAAACTTAGGTTGTTTCCTTAGTTTTATTCGTAGATATGATTAATTAAAGTGGTAGTTCCCTTGTCTATATGAAGGTAGCCAATGGTAACGCCAAAGGAGAGTGAATGTGACTAGGATGACTTTTAAGGTTGTTCTCGGTGTAAAGGGTAGTATATGATGTCTTCATGGCATTACCACAAGTATGGCTTATTCTTTTGGTTACCTAGAATCATGATACCTTACGGTTAAAGGTTTCGAAACCCAAACCTGCATTTATCTTGATTAGATGACTCATAAAGGGATACTTGGGTTGGGTAGTAGTATGTGATGTTATTCTTTCTTTTCCCATGTATGCTTTTCATGTTTATTATGAATGGTTCTATTATTGTATGGATGGCATAGGGTGAATTAGTTTTACATGATTATGATGTATCTTTTATGCTTATTAACAATGTATGTTGACTTATGTTTATTTAGTATCTTGGGGACATTCTATAACTATGAATGATTATATAGGGAGTGTTTAGTAGCTCCTTTATACTTGGTACATTTTGTACTAACACATATTGCCTAGATTTGGACGCTTGAGTTGTTTGGAGTCTACGTTTCAATGATTTAGAAGAGTTGAAGATCTAGGTGAGTCCTTATAGATTCGAGGACAATATCCACTTTACCTTTATGTCATTTCTATTATGTTTGTACACTTTTTATGGGCTACACCCAGAGACTAATATTCATTAGTATTAAATAGATAGTTTTAGAAAAAGGTTTAGTAAGTTCCCTTTCCTCGATCTATTTATAAAAATTACTTCGATCGTATATCTTTAAAGCTTAAAATTCCTCCACAATTTCTATGTACTTATGTTATGATTATGCTAACCACTTATATGAGATCCATTCGGGGTCAAGGACGTTGTGTTACCTCTAGGGGATCTTTTTAGGGCGTGAGATTCCCAAAATCTCCAACCTCGGCTCTCAAAGTCATAACTACCTAATACTCCCTCTCTCTACTCTTACAAGTTGCAACTCTCCACGTCAAATCATTAGCACAAGTACAGAGGGGGTCATTGCAACAAGGATTTAACTCTCAATCATCTATTGAACTATAATCTCTAGTCGAGTATCCCTCACATCAGGCGAATGGACCAGGTACCTCATATTATGATAGTAGCCTGAGTAATCTTTACAGGTTGGGAAGAGGTCGAAAAACCAAGAGCCTGGGAGGAAGAAGTAGGATAAGATGTACTTGAAGGCCCATAGGCCGGAGTAGGATAATTTGCCTTTGCGGGTATAAAGTAAATGTACACTATGTGGAGATATATCAACATGAGTTGTTCTTCTCATGTTGTTCTCATGTCATTACATGAACTCTATACGTTTGATATAGGTGGAGGATGTAGGAATGATCTCAATGTCTCTCATCACATCACAAGGAACTTCAACACGTTGACAAAACTCTATAATCAGCACGAGCAATGAAACAGAGGTCTGGCTCTGCGTGGCGCTCATGAAAATCTCCTGCTCTATAATAATTCTTGTGTCCATGCTCTTCTTAGACATTATCACCCTAAGGCAGGCCTCCTTAGGGTGGTGGAGGATGGATTCATTCATGAATGGACTGATGGTGTAGTTAATAAAGCCAAACCAGAAAGGAGCAGCAATACTCAAGTTCTTCTACTCAATAGGGTCCCCTGCCTCGATCCCCCTCTTTGTGGTGTTCTGAATATCAAAGATGAAAGCCATCATTTCAATTCATTAAAGTTTGGAGTGGTAGGCAACGCCTCGTATGCCAAGTATCACCTAGAGCCATGTCAGTACAATGTTAATGTAATCACTATGCACCCCTTACTTCTTTGCCCACCATGACCGTCTCACTTATCTGAAGCACTACCTTAGTTTTAACCATTTGGGCCCAAGCCTCTATAGATTTTAGAACTTTGTGAAGATGTAGGAATTAGGGCCTTGGGGCCTTGTGAACGCTCGAATGGGGAATTTAGAGGTGCCTTGTCTGTAGAGTCTGTACCTCCTAGGCGCATTTCTAGAAAGGGTTATTCCCTCAAGAAATAGTTCCACAACCCATAATGCTTTTAATTTAACTGTTGATAGGTTGGGAAAAGAACATCTGATAGAGTTGGAACATAGGAGGGTCCAGAGCTTGAACTGATATTTTTTAGGAGGAGGTTGCTGTGAACTCTAATAAGAGTTTGATAGAGATCTAACAGGGATCTTCTCACCCCTTCTCTCCTGCAACTGTAAGGGCCCGGCGTAATCGCTCAACAAACTACTACAACTTGGGTTGTTAAAGTCTCCTTCACTCTATAGAGTTGTGGGTCCGGGACCTTAGCTGCTAGCCTCTTCCCTTTACCCTTTCCCTCTTTTGGAGGCTTAGCTACGTCCCTTTTCAAGAAGGGATGGTTCCTCCTTGTTGACACCCAAGTTTGCCCGCGTCGGTATAAAACTAATTATCGACCTTCCTCATTTTCCCTAATTTCACTAATTAGTATCATAAATTTTTTGCGAATTCATAATTAATACAGAAATTTATGCTACTTCAATATGCCTTTTGTCTTAATTTTTTAGGTAATATACAGTTTATATAATTATGTAAATAAGTTGGTATATTCTATGACTATTCAAAAAAAAAAAACCAAAACAATATATATTTTTTGTTTTATTAGCAATCCATAAACTAGTTTACTTTGTATTTCGAATCACTATTTTAATAACTGAAATAATTTTATTACTAAAATAAATACCCTCCGTTAACAATTTATATCAATTTCGTTTGTCTTAATCTTTACTAGTTATTCAATTTGAACTCATTTTCCCTTTAATTTGGAAGAATCCAAATTTCCACAGCCCACCCTTATACCCAATAGCCCAACAACCCACAAACTCAAGCCCAACTACCAGGCCCACGTCTTTCAGCAGCCAACACCATATTAACCCCAGGCCCAAGCAAATAATCCAACACTAAACTTAAATACCCAACCCAAACCCTTGACCCGTATGACCCAACCCGTCCCCGATCCAAACCCGACCCCTGTCTTCTTCCCCTTCCCCTCTCACGCCCCAAACAACAAAATAAAATCCCCAGAAAACGTCAAAAAGAGAAGCCACCCACGCGTTTCTTCTTCCCCGCGTCTCCCTAATCTTTTCCCCTCACGCGACCTCCCCACACGCTCTCATCTCTCATCCCTCCTACTCTCTTCTCTCCCTCCTCGCAGCGGATCGTCCCTCTCTTCTCTCTTTTCAGCCTTTGGTCGAACCCCTGCAGCTCGTACGATTCCAGAAAAAGATGTCGTTCTTTTCGCAGGCAGGTCTCAATCCGTGTTGCTCACTCTTCCTTGCTTGAGGATCGAATGGCTGCGATTTTGATTCCGTTGAGGTTGGTCGGTTACAATCCTCATCCGTATCCCTTTAGGGAATTTTTGAATTCAAAATGTGGGAAGAATCTCGAATTGCCCTAGCTTCTTTTCATGATTTCCTTCCCTTCCCCCCCGCTCTCCATCCTGTTAAATGCTATATAATTGGCCATTACTCCTGTTTAGGGGAGACTTTTAGGGGTTAGAAATTTGGGGGTTGGAAATTTTGGAAACGAAAATTTGAGTTGAAAAAAAAAATCTCGAAAAGATTCGACTTGTTTTTTTTTTCCTGTTGGTTGGAGGTTTTGGCTGAAAACTTTCTGAAAAAAAAATTATTCTGTGATAATAGAATAAGAGGGAAGTTTTGGGATTAGAGAAATTTGGTCAAGAGAATTTTGGAAAGAAGTTCTCGATTGCTCTATTGTTTTCCGAGAAAACTTAAAACAAAAAAAAAAAAAGAAGAGATTTTCGTGGTTAGAAATTGGGTTAGAGATTTTTGTTGGAGCTTCTGTTGAAAATTTGGAGGTTCGAAATTCTCGAATCGTTGGTTTGGAAGAATTTTTGAAAAGTTTCCTTTAAGTTGGCAGTGTCTCGATCAACTCGAATATACGAAGTTTTATCGTGAAACCAAGATTAGATAAGAAGAGAGTTAAGGAAGCTCATAAACGACAGTGAGCTTCGGCTGTTTTTCCTTCCTCTTCCTATTTTGAGTTCATTGTTTGGGTTGCTGTCGAGTTCCCCCTCTCTCCAGAAGCTGAGTTCTATTCGAGTCATCTGTGGCGTGAAGTCATCGCTCTCCTGCTCGCCGTCCCTGTTTCGCTGCACTTAAAGAGGTAACACCCATCTTGACCCTCGACTCTTAGTTGTATTAGTTGTTTAGGTTGGTTTTAGCTGTTGTTGACCGTTGTTTGACTCGTGTAGTGCAAGAAAACCGTTTGAAATTTTGTGGTTTTGTTGGTTCTGTTGCTACTGTTTTTTTCCCCTTTCCGAACCTTAATCCTCTGCATTTTTTTTTTTGACGTGATATTTCCCTTGTTGTGGGCTGGCTTTCCTCGAGTGTAATAGTGTTTAAATAATGCTTGCACGTGTTGCTGTTAATCAAATATGGCTGTTTTTCGTTTGTTCTGGGTAAAATGTTTAAAAAATTTCGAGTGTTTGAGCATAACATATGGCTTGTTTGTTGTGAATATAGGATGTTATATTTGTTGGGTTTGGTTCGAGTTCAAGAGGTATCGTGTGTTATGATTCTTCTCTGTTATATTTGCTCGTTTGGTGATGCTCATCTGTTTGTTGCGAGTTGTCATGGCGTAGATTTTGTCAGTCTCGACTTTGTTCTGTTTTGGTGAGAGCCACCGACTATTGGCATAGTTGGCCGAACGAAAAAAAAAATTCATGTTAAAATTGTTAGCTATATTAGGTTGGTTTCATATTAATCAGTTTTGGATTCAAATTTGTGTTTCATATGTTACTGTTTACTTATTTGCTCCGTAAAGTCCTGAATAGTTTTGTTGTTGTCGAGCTTGATCTCCACGTGCGTTTTGCTCCAGTTTTCAATCATCATAAATCTTAGAAGATGGTATGTGTATGTTTTTGTTTCTTTAAGAGGTGAATGTGCCACATGTTTAGCGTTTCCATCTCTTTGGGTTCTCTTGAATTTTCGCAACAGTTTATGTTTGTTTTAACTTCGGGTTATCCTTGTTCGCATCACATCGTTGTGTTGTCCTTCTGATAGATCGAATTGGTCCTCTTATTTAGTCGTCTATGTTATCTCTTGTTGGTAGGTTTGATGTTAGTTTGATATTGTGTTGATAACTTTTTTGAATGTAGTACATAATACATCCACAAAAAGACCGCCAGTACTTTCCAGTTTTGGCTAAAAAATGGATATGGATATACGTTTTTTTCTTATTATTTATTTTTTTCTTTAAATTGTACTCTTTTTTTTTCTAATTTGCTATTTCTTTATTGGCTACTAACTAATACTAGTAATCTTAAGTGACTACAATGTATATCTTATTTATTTTATTTGTATTTTATTTTCTTTATTTTTGTTAGTTGGATATAATTAATTTTTGTTACTTTGTGGCATGTGAAACTCCTCTCGGCCATTTTCGAGATCCCATTCTCTTCCTTGCCTCTGAAGAGCACAAAGGCTCAAAAATCCTTTCTTTTTGAGTTCCCGCAAATTCGGACTCCACAATATTGAAGAAAATTTCAAAGAGAATTAAAGAAGAATCTTTATTTTATCTATTTTCTTATTTTATTTTTTGTAATGGGGCAAAAAAAATTAAGACCTTGTTGTTTTGTTTTTTTTGATTTATTTTGTATGGGGCTTAGATTAGGAACCGGTGCGAAAGAGGACGGTCAAATACCAAGGCGTGTGTCAAAAATTCGGTCAAGAGGCGAACAGAACCCGAGTTTGACCCACATCTCGCTCCTCTCCTTTCTTTCCCCCCTCCCCGTTACTTTTTTCATATGCTTTTCTTTTTTTCCTGTGGGTTATCGTAAAGTTTAAGGTTAGAAAACTCCAAACCCCGTCGAAACGCCTTTCAATTTTGTCAAATTTAAAACTAACTTCTAAACGATAAATTCGTTTTCAACTTCAAATCGTAAGCTTGTTTAGATAAACCTTAGAAGTTTAATTTCGCAATAGATCCGCATATGGCAAATAACAATAAATATTTCAACTTGAAAGTCGCCTAAGTAAAAATTTCTAATAAATTTAATAAAATAGAGTTCGCAAAATAGTCAAATTGTTTAATCGCCGGAACGTAGTTAGGGAGCGCTTAGGTGGCCTTAAACACCTTCCTAAGATGCTAATAGGATCCCGAACCCTTAAAAGTTTTTTTTCAAACAATTTCTCTGTTTTAAGTAATTCTTTGAAAACAAGTTTTCTTATTTTTGCAAAATTAAGTGGCCGACTCCTAAAGTCAAAAATACCCTTAAAATATAACACACTCTTGAAACTCTTTCGTAACATTTTTTTTTTCCGATAAAACAGAAATGACGACTCTGCTGGGGAGTTTGGGGATTCTAACCTTAGGCTTAACTTATTTTGATTATTTGTGATTTCTTCTTTGTTTACGTGTTTACTTATTTAATTTTAACTGTTGCATGCATATATACATACTTCCGTCAAACGACACTATTACATTTCCACTAAAAGGACGATTATGCGGGTTCACAGTCTTCGTTAACAAAAATCTTCTCGGGCACCCTGACTAGTGTATTGACTACTTGATATTCCAACGATCGTTAATTGTCCCAGCCAGTAGTCCGCTTGGGTACCATTCCACTCTAAATACAACCCACTCTTAGTCAAACTAGGATAGGCGAATCCCCAATCCCGAAACTAGCGGCATTTATCACCTAAAGACTATCCAACACCCACGGCGTGTTGCCCCTTAAAGCCACCTTGAGTCCAAAATGGCCCATCGCCTAATGGGCGTTCATACTTATGTGTTCAAATTGAAGGATGTATACGGTGTTCGAGAAATATTTCAATGCACGTGTACAACCCTCAAATCGCTAGGCCCCCACCCTTGGGCAGGAAAGGTCAGATACTGTTTGACGCCAATATATTTGTTTATGTGAATCTTTGTTTTTTCTGAGATCTTATAGCTCACGCTTTCTAATATTTTTACACAAACCCATAAGCATAATATCGATCACTATCACAAGTTCGTCCAAATACCTTCGAGTCTTTAGTTTCCAAAAAAAAAAGAAGAAAAAAAAATGAACGTCGTTTTTTTTTATTGTTACTCTCTCATACCAGAAAAGATTCATCATTTCATCAAAAGAATTTTTGAGAAATTTTGTCTCTTCGACTCTTCAAGGAAATTAGAGTGATAACCCAATCAAAATTCAAAGTACGGTAATGAAGATACCGTCCCAACTTTGTCTCGACTCAGTCGACATTTTTTATTCACTAAATCCCCAAGTCAGTGACAAATTCCTGTCTATTTAAACATTTCCCTATATTTGTGAGCTAGTTTTATCTCCGCATAAAGCAACTCTTCTTATGTGTTTTACACTATATGTGTATCTTTGTTATTATTACACCACCTCCAGGCACTACACATGGTCTTTTGGAGTTTTTTTTTTTCATTTGGTCATGTATTTTAAACTGATTTGTGTTTGGGAAGTTGGTTATCACCAGTCTAGCCTCCAAAGATCCTTCCCCGAAAATTGCAAAAAGGAAAAGACAGCAATGGGGATAACAATGAGGAGATTGACAAGAATATCTGTTGTCATGGCTCACCGCTGCCGCTGATAAAAATAAAGGATTATGCAGTTGATCAACAGATTGCCCGAAATGAGGGTCGAAAGGGCAAAGAATGCAAGATGGGTCCTAATCCAGTTTCATCCGTCAATCTCCAGAGATGGAAGACCTCCACTCCACTTTTCCTCCCCAAGCGCGGAACAGGTTAAACCTTCTCTCTAACTCCTCTCAAAATCCTCGCAACCATTGACTTAACTACCCGCCAAGCCCCCCGTCACGCCCCCACTCGTGTCAGATCACCACATCATCCTCAAATACTACCCTTCAAATCTTGCCATCCCCTCAAAACCAAAATACACCAATGCTCAACCTTCCCCCATCTTCAAAACCAGATACGAACAATGCTCAAACCTTCCCCCTATAACTTCAAAACCAAAATTCCGATCCTCAAAATTTCTCCAATTATAAAGCACTCAAAATACCCAGATCCCTTCATGTGTTCCACCCACACCTCAGAAGACACTTTCCAAATCCTAATTCCAAATGAACCTCATTGCCAACTGTTCCGAGCTGATAACCATAAGGAACAATAGAGAGAGGGAAGTCAAAAGAAGAGGTAGCAAGGTGCATATTAAAGAGAGATCAGGAAAGCAATGAAGGAGTTCCACTATATTTTCCAAAGTTGATGGATTGAGCTATAAGGATTTATGCCTCCACAATCTCGACCTCCCAGAAGGGTTCAAGTGCCAAATTATCACTTTTACGGAACAGGAAGTCCTCTGGCACATCTGAAAGTTTAATTGTGATCAACTTCTTGGGAGTTGGCAACAAGAAGCATTATTGATGCGTCTCCTTCGGTCGAAGGGTCTAAGTGTAGAAGCTCTGGAGTGGATTGCATCCCATGAGCTGAAAGAAGAAACAGTTTGGAATCCTCGCAAAGATTTCACAGAAAGTTGGACATAACATAGAAGATGCCCCGAGATCTCTACTACTTGGAGAAGATCAAACAGAAGTCTGCAGAAAATTAACCGAGAGTACGCCTTCGTTGAGAAAAGAGGCTGCAAGAGTTTCAACAATCATCCGCCCATATCCGACGTGAATCACTGAAATGGTTCATTTCGTACTCAAGAGCCTGAGTATATGAAAAATGTTTTGTGTCTGATGGGACAAAAATTTTGTTGAAGATTTTCAAAGTGGGAGAAGCTTTGGTAGATGGTTGTTCAAAACTGGAAAGCGCCCCAAATTTACCGCATTGAGGTCTAATGGAAATGGAAAATTCACTACATTGTGGACTGGATAAATCAAAAGGCAAAGAGTGGAGGAGGTAAGTTATGGTCACGACTACCACGTATGAGCCAGCTTCTCAAAGGGAATATCACAACCCATAATGCCAATCAGAAAAAATTTCCTCCCCCAAAATTTAGGAAGGGCTCCTTAAAGTATTTACAAAACCATTAAAGGAATCTCAAGGCGCAACTTGATGAAAGGTTGAAAGCAATGGTAATGCTCTATCTATAGAAGGAAGACCAAGCAACCCTTTGGAAAATTTTACAGAGCTGACCATAGATGTGCTTATCTTCAGGAGCCGTTGGAACACGCACCGCAGACTTGTTCAACTCTGAAGCAAAGATACAAAACATGAATCAACAACAACTTGATCAATATTGATGAAACACCTGAATGGTGACTCTGGATGCTCAAGAATGAGTACAAGACATTTCTGAGCTAGTAGTCCCATTTGAAGATCAGTCATTCGAGCAAAGAATCCCAACATTGGGCAAATTTGGCAGATTAAGTTTGTTACCTTTCTTTGAAAAATGTATCGCCATTTCTGGTTTTGAACTAAAACCGTTCGACCTGATTCTCAGAATGAGATACGTCGGCGGCCTATGTTGGCCTCGGTCCCATTTGTTTATCACAAAACTTCTATTTTGGTTAATCCTTGTGAGGGGGAAACTACTTTTGACCTGATTCACTACTTCCGTGGATACGGTATGCGCGCACAACACGGCTCGTCATATCCCCAGTAACAATTCCATTTTCTTCTCATAATGTAAACAGACAGAATTTTTGAGAGATCTCAAAAATTGATTGGAAGTTGGACCTTCTAACCCTATTAACAGTCAAACAGAATACCACAATTCTATCTACGAAGCTCAGCCCTTGGGTGGATCTCAAAATTACTATAATGTAGATCACAACTGGGACAGCAGAATTTTTGAGATGCTCTCAAAATGCCACCAATGTCCTTTGTTACTCTTATTGAGGTAAACTGAGACAATTTTGAGGAGGGCCTCAATTCAGAATGAGACCTCAGAATTAACAGATGCAAGTTTATGAGAGTTCTTATAAATTTTAGATCGGGCCAATTTTTGAAGAGGTCCCCAAAAAGTTTCCTCAAATATGTCATACCAAAGACGAGCGAGCGTGTTAGCCACGCAGAGAGCATGGAACAAGACCAAAACACAAATACAGTCTTTCAAACTAAAATTTTTTCTTTTTCTTTGGATGCGAACATTGAGTCACAAATGGTATAATGAAAGCAGTCAAATGCAAAAGGCGTCACTTGCACCAATTCGGACTCATCAACAAAGCTAGAAATCTTCAATCTCATTTAATCTCTAATTCCTTTATATTGCCTCAAGTGATTTATAAAACAAGTTTTTTTTTATTTTTGCAGATCATGAGGCCGAACTGATAGATTCTTTCAAAGTTGCAAGAAACAAGGTGCAGAAGGAATTCTAGTTATGATTCATGATCAAAGTTACCGTTGGACTCATCAATAGCCTAATCCGATAAGCCCAGGACTCAATCTAGTTCCTCAATTTTACTTTTATCCTTTACTTTACTTCATCATTCACATCACGATACTAACGTGGTGTCGAGCTGTGCAGGTGATAGTATTATCAGTCCCCGTATAGTAAATCGACATCAAATTTTGAAGATGATCAAGAGCGCACTAACTTAAAAGTGTTTGCATGGAATTTGCCGATTCCATCACTCAGTAAGATTATGAGTACAATCTCTCCTTGACAGTCAAAATTATCGATTGTTAAAGTTTTTCGATAATGATTGAAATGACTGCCAACAACTCGAATTCTGCTGAGTTTGTTTCAAGAAGACGAGAGTGTCCTTTTTTTTTTCTTGTGATGAATTAAGTCATTCACCCCTCGATAATTCTTTCTTTTGAAGAAAAGAACATAGTCGCGACGTGCATAAACGTCATGTGTTTTTTTTTTTAGTAATGTTTGTCGCGTAGCAATTTCGGCGTCCTTTGTTTCTTGAATATGTCAAGTCATAATTCTTATTTGTTGGGTATCCACCCCATAAGTGGATATGTGTGTGATTGGACAATCAAAGACTTAGGCATATAGTTTGTTGGGCGATCCACCCCCTAAGTGGTTCGGATATATGCTTTTCCATTTCAGCAGGTTCTATTCTTGAATCAATATGACTATTATCGAGCATACACCTCGTTACAGTTGGAATAGTCATCGATCCATCCACCTCGTTACAGTTGGAATATTATGAGCCAGCCACCTCTTAACAGTTGGAATATTATGAGCATCCACCTCGTTAACCAGTTTGGAATATTATCGAGCATCCACCTCGTTAACAGTTTGGAATATTCTAATCGAGAATCCACCTCGTTCTAGTTGGATATTATCGAGGCTCCACCTCGTTAAACGTTGGAATACTAATCGAGCTAATCCACCTCGTTACAGTTGGAATATTATCGAGTCATCCACCCTCGTTACAGTTATAATATTATCGAGTCATCCACCTCGTTAACATTGGAATATTATCGAGCATCCACCTCGTTACAGTTGGAATATTTATCGAGCATCACCTCTTACAGTTTGGATAACTATTGGTTAGCTAGCTCGTTACAGAGAACTCCAATAGGAGACAACTATCCCCAAAATCAAGGTTTTTCTAGAAGCAAGAGGCATTGATATCGCTCATGTCAAAGACTTGTGAATGTGTTTTATTTAATTTCACAAGCCTTTCCCCACAATATGAAATTTAACAAAAAGTGTCTGAGCCAGATTCAAGGTGAATCAACAGGAATCTCAGTAAAGATTTCACGTTTCTGTAGAGGGACGCATTTTTGCATTACGTCATCACAACAAGGCAATTATTGTCAATCAAAGACAAATGCATTACCCAAGGGAATGTTATCGTTATTATTATTATTATATCGATCAAGTCGATATATTATCTGGAGTTGTATTGCCGTTATCATCACAGAGACGTATGAGTATTATTCTCCTGGAAAATCATGCAATTGCGAAAATCAGGCATAGCTGAAAATCATCATTGCGGAAAAATTATGCATTGCGGGAAATCAATGCATCCGCGAAATCATAACACTGAAGAATCATGCATAGTGAAATCATGCATCGTCGGAAATCCTGCATTGCGAGTCACAATTTGCACGGCGAGAAGATTTCATGGCCTCGTCAAAATTTAGACATCCGCGATCAAAAAAAGAAAAAAAAAAAAAGAAGATTTTTATGCCTCGCTGAATTTGACATCGCGAGAGAGAATTCATACCTCGTCGAAATTTATGCATCACACGAGAAGAATCCCTGCCTCGTTGAAATTTTGCAACATCGCGAGAAGATTTCCATTTGCCTTCACTGAAAGTTAGGCCCGGTGAGAAGATCCGTACTCGGGGAATTTAACGGTATCGCGGGAAGATATTCATACACCCCAAAGAGGACATACACGGATAAAGAAAGGAAATTGTTATCCAGAACAACATTTAATCCATCGGCTCAACTGTATCTTTTATTTTTGACAAAAACTTAAACGTCAAGAAGAGCATCGAAGATGACGACAAAGAAATATCATATTTGCATCACGCGTTTATTTATTTATTTCAGCATCAAGTGAAGAGTACACATTGAAGAATTTTATTGCAAAGCATAAGGCATTAAGCTTTATTGCTGGACGCCACCGACGATCGACGTTGATTTTGAGGAGAACAATGAAGTGTCGACACGGTAAAAAAGACACTGTTTCCCTCCTAATTGCATTTTTACACTGACGTTTTATCTCCGTCTTTGTCGATGGCATCCAAAAGGATAATTCTCCAAAACCACAGGTGGCGGACACATCAACACGTGCAGCACGACGTGAACTTTTCTTATCGCGAACTGGAATAGTCCAAAAGAGTAATGTTCAAACCTCTTAGGACGGAGCAGGAGAGACTTCCGCCACAATCGAACCACCCCCTATCGGAGATGTAGGTTTTTCTTTATTCTACTATCAGTTTCGTTCTCGCATGCCAAAAGTTTCGATTTATCGGAAACAAGTTTCCCAATCTGAGTGACAATGCGCCAAGACTTTGGTATTAATGTTCCACGTCAGATCTTAATTACGGTGGAAGCGCACCATATTCAAATTGCTTAAGAGGTTACAAACCCTCCTTTTCATACTCGTTCATTTGTCGTTTGTCCGGAACCCAAAGGTTATCTAGCATAGATAGACTTTCCTTTTCCACCGATCGAGGTCGAACTACATACAACAAGCCTGATTCCGAAGGTTTTTTAGGATATGTGGCGATTTCTAATGTCGAAAACCTCGGCTGTATTCCAACATTCGCTCTCCAATTCCTATTCCTCAGCACTTCGATACCTCATAATTCGGTGTCGAGGTGCTGTGATTCTTTCAAATCGTGCGGTAAAATCAAAGCTTCTCGAACTACAGTGGCCTGAATTCCTCATCATATACATGAGATATGTAGGAAACCCGTGGCAAGGGTTCGGCCATAATTCCTAAAACCCTTTGTCGAGCTTTCTTTTTAAATGAATGGGTTGGTCAACAATTGGTTGGGCAATTTCATTTCCTCGAGTTTGTCTGCTCAACAAGTAAATGAGGGACCTGTTTGACACCCAATTTTGACCCGCGTCGGTATAAACTAATTATCGAGCTTCCTCATTTTTCCATAATTTAAATTAATTAGTTTCATAAATTTTGCGAATATAATAATATAATACATAAATGTTATGCTACTTCGAATGCCTTTTGTCTTAATTTTTTAGGTAATATACATGTTTATATAATTATGTATATAAGTGGTATATTCTATGACTATTCAAAAAAAAAAAACAATATATATTTTTGTTTATTAAGCAATCCATTAAACTAGTTTACTTTTGTATTTCGAATCACTATTTTATAACTTAAATAATTTTATTACTAAATAAATAAGCTCGTTAACAATTTATACCAATTTCGTTTTGTCTTAAATCATTTGACTAGTTATTAATTTGAACTCATTTTCCCTTTAATTTGGAAGAATCAAATTTCCAGCCCACCTTATACCCAATATTCCCAACAACCCACAAACTCAAGCCCAACTACCAGGCCCACGTCTTTCAGCAGCGAACACTCATATTAACCCCAGGCCCAAGCAAATAATCCAACACTAAACTTAAATACCCAACCCAAACCCTTGACCCGTATGACCCGACCCGTCCCCGATCCAAACCCGACCCCTTTCTTCTTCCCCTTCCCCTCACACGCCCCAAACAACAAAACAAAATCCCCAGAAAACGTCAAAAAGAGAAGCCACCCACGCGTTTCTTCTTCCCCGTGTCTCACCTCTCTTTCCCCCTCACGCGACCTCTCCCACGCTCTCTTTATCCTCTCTCTCCTCTCCTCTCCATCGCGCATGATCGTCCCTCTCTTTCCTTTTTCAGCCTTTGGCCGAGCCCCTGCATACTCGTACGATTCCAGAAAAAGATGCGTCTTTCGCAGGCCAAGTGTCTCAATCTCGTGTGCTCACTCGTCCTTGCTTGAGGATCGAATGGCTGCGATTTTGATTCCGTTGAAGGTTGGTACAGTTACATCTCTCATCCTTATCCCTTTAGGGAATTTTTGAATTCAAAATGGGGGGGAAGAATCTCGAATTTGCCCCAGCTCTTTTCATCCGTTAAATGGCTAATTCTGCCATTCTCAACTGTTTAGGGGAGACTTTTAGGGTTCGAACTTTGGGGGTTGAAATTTTGGAACTAAAATTTGAGTTGAAAAAAAAAATCTCGAACAGATTTCAGGCTTCTTTTTTTTTCCTGTTGGTTGGAGGTTTTGGCTGAAAACTTTCAGAAAAAAAAAAACATTCTATAATAATAGAACAAGAGGGAAGTTTTGGGATTAGAGAAATTTGGTCAAGAGAATTTTGGAAAGAAGTTCTCGGATTGCTCTATTATTTTCCGAGAAAGCCAAATTTGGAGCTTCTGTTGAAAATTTGGAGGTTCAAAATTCTCGAATCGTTGGTTTGGGAGAATTTTCGAAGAAGTTTTCCTTTAAGTTGGAGTTTCGCGTCAACTCAATCTACAAGTTTTTACATCGTGAAACTAACCAAGAATAGATAAGAAAGAGAGTTAAGGAAGCTCATAAACGACAGTGAGCCTTCGGCTGTTTCTCCTTCTCTTTCTATTTTTGATTCATTGTTTGGGTTGCCTGTCATTCCCCTCTCGCCAGAACTGAGTTCTGTTCGAGTCATCTGTGGCGTGAAGTCATATATCCTCGCCGCCGCCGCCCGTTTCCGCTGCACTTCAAGAGGAACACCAGCTTCTTGACCCTCGACTGTTAGTTGTATTAGTTGTTTAGGTTGGTTTTAGCTGTTGTTGACTCGATGTAGTGCAGAAACCGTTTGAAATTTGTGGTTATGTTGTTCTGTTGCTTACTGTTTTCCCCTTTCCGAACTCTCCTCGTGCATGTTGTTTTTTGACGTGATGATTCCTTGTTGTGGCTGGCGTTTACTCGAGTTAATAGTTTAAATGCTTGCACGTGTTGCTGTTAATCAAATATGGATGTTTTTCGTTTGTTCTGGGTAAAATACGTTAAAATATTCGAGTGTTGAGCATACATGGCTTGTTTGTTGTGAATATAGGATGTTATATTTGTTGGGTTTGGTTCGAGTTCGAGAGGTATCGTGTGTTATGATTCTGCTCTGTTATGTTTGCTCGTTTGGTGATGCTCATCTTTTTGTTGCGAGTTGTCATGGCGTAGATTTTGTCAGTCTCGCCTTTTGTTCTATTTTTGGAGAGCCACCGACTTGGCATGTTGGCCGAACGAAAAAAACTTGCATGTTAAAATTGTTAGCTATATTAGGTTGGTTTCATATTAATCAGTTTTGGATTCAAATTTGTGTTTCATATGTTACTGTTTACTTATTTGCTCTGAAAGTCCTGAATAGGTTTTGTTGTTGTCGAGCTGATCTCTCACGATGCGTTTTGACTCCAAGTTTTCATCATCATAATCTTTAGAAATTGGTATGTGTATTTTTGTTTCTTAAGGTGATTTCCCACATGTTTAGCTTTTCATCTCTTTGGGTTCTCTTGAATTTTCGCAACAGTTTATGTTTGTTTTAACTTCGGTTTATCCTTTGTCGCATCAACATCGTTGTGTGTCATTCCTGTAATCAAAATTGTCACTCTTTATTTAGTCCATCTATGTCGATCTCTTTTGGTAAGGTTTTATTTTAGTTGAGAATTGGTTGTTGATCCTTTATGAATGTAGTACAGACTAAAGCCTCCAGTACTTCCCAGTTTTGCTTAAAAATGGATTTGATCTAAAGACGTTTTTTTCTTATTATTAATTTTTTTCTTAAGTTGACTCTTGTTTTTTTCTAATTTTTTCCTAATTTGCTATTTCTATGTTGGCTACTAACTAATACTAGTAATCTTAATTGACTACAATGTATATCTTATTTATTTTATTTTCTTTATTTTTGTTAGTTGGATTATATATTAATTTTTATTTACTTTGTGGCATGTGAAAACTCCTCTCGAGCCCATTTTCGAGATCCCATTCTCTTCCTTGCCTTCGGAAGAGCCACAAAGGCTCAAAATCCTTTTCATTTGAGTCGCAAATTCAGAATCACGAAGATTGAAGAAAATTCCTAAGAGGATTAGAAGACTGCTTTATTTTATGTATTTTCTTATTTGTATTTATTTGTAATGGGCATAAGCCCTTGTTGTTTTGTTTATTGATTTATTTTTGTACTGCTTTAATAGGACAGGTGGGCGAAAGAGGATGAGTCAAATCCAAATGCCGCTTGGTCCAAACTCGGTCAAGGCGAACATAACCCAGTTTTGACCCAACTCTCTCTCCTCTCTCTCTTTCCCTCCCCGTCTACTTGTTTCTATGCCTTTTCTGTGGTGGGTTATCGTTAAGTTTTAGGTTAGAAAAACTCCAAACCTCTTCAAACGCCTTGTTCAATTTTGTCAAATTAAAACTAACTTCTAAAACGATAAATTGTTTTCATCAAGTCGTAAGCTTGTTAGACATAAAACTTATAAAGTTTTAATTCGAAATACATCCGCAATAGGGCCAAATAAACCATAAATATTTTCAAAACTTGAATTCGCTAAGTAAATTTTTCTAATAAGTTTAATAACAAGATTCGCAAAAATAGTCAAATTTGTTAATCGCCGCCGGAAACCGTAGTTACGAGCGTCTAGTGCCTTAAACACCTTCCTAAGACTCTAGATAGGAATCCCAAATCCCTTAAAAGTTTTCAAACATTCTGTTTAATTATTTGAACACAAGTTTCTTATTTTTTTGCAAAATTAAGTGCGACTCCTAAAAGTCAAAATACCCTTAAATCAACCAACTCTTTCGAAACCATTTTTTCGATAAACACTCCTCATTATAAGTGCCCATGCTTCTTCTACGGGTACCAATTCTTAGGTTTATTCAGCCTATTTGCAAAACATAGTAGGAATTAAAAGAAATAGTTCAGCAATGCCAATACCACATTGCAAAAATCTCATCCAAACTAGCCGGCGAGTCGCTGCTCTACTTTGGGGCAAAACATATATTATAACTGATGAAATTATTGGCTTAAAATTTCCTAGAAAAATTTTCATATCAACGATGGGAAGGAACTTTTTGCGAGCAAGGACAATCCTGTCAGAAGTTATAGTGCATTTTAGGGGTTAGGGGCACAAAAAAGGCCACAAAGAATGAATTTCAACGAGTTGTCGACTGCACTAAGGGAACTCGGGCTTCTCTCCGAAAGTTACAAACCATAATCTCAAATTTAGCATGAAATTGTAGTTGATAAGGGGATTGCCGAACCATCCAATGGTCACCGGTTTTAATAGCTCGCCAAACTACCTAATGTGGCCTACTTTCAACCCATTCTTCCAATTTCAATCAAGTCCCACAATCCCCCAAAAAGATCGAACTGCATTCACATTGAGCTAGACCCAATACACATTGCCTTAGATGATCACTTCTCCTGCTTTGGCAAATGTGTCCGTTTACGATATTTCCCTTAAGATAATGTCAACCACTCCATCAGGTTAGTCATGTTAGTCATTTTTCACACATGATGGCGGTTATTTACACTCACTCGACTAGACCCAACTTTAGCAACACCCTACACTTTGATTATTTTTATGCACAAAATCTCCAAAACCACCGTGAATTAAAACTGGCACAGCCACATACAATTGCGATTAGAGAGACTCCATACATACACTAAGATAAGCATCATTTCATATAAGTAAAAATCACTAACAAAATTTTCAGGGTTTTGGAAAAAACAACCTTAGAAGCCGGAATTTTTAAATATAAGAGGTCAAGGAATCCAACTTTAACACAAAAGCAACGACTAGAAAGCGATAATAAACAAAAATATTTAAATATGTGAGGGTTCGAGTTTGGAAGTTTTAAAAGTGAGGGAATGTGAATTATTTTTAGATTTTGACTTTTGTCCTTTTTTAAGAACTGTCCAATTATCGCTCTTTCGCTGACCAGTTTTTGGTCGCTGACCACTCGGAAACACGGCTATGGCTACTTACCGCAACCGGTTTTATCGGACCTTCATTTAAGTGGGGGTCAGAACATGGACAAAAATCAAGATTGTCGACCTGGTCCATTTTAACTGTCATAATTTCCACCATGGTCCCACGTGCTCAGGCCACTTTCTTTGGTGGTCAACACTTTGAATTTGGCTACCAATTTGCAATTTTTCAAAAACATTGGTGCATTTGTTCCTACACCATCAACACAAACAACCATTATTTTTCAAAATAAAAAATAAAGCCAAAAAAAACTTTAGGTTTCCTCCTCCTATAGTTTTGCCTTAGTAACGTTTGTGGCACAATGAAAGTAAACCCTCAAACAACCACATTTTTGGGTTGGGGCCATAGTGGTCACTAGGTAACCCCCTCTTATTGTATGGGGGGGGGGTTTTAATCAGATATGATATGACTCATCTTAGTCTCTAAATATTCATAGAATTGAATGAGATTAACTATGTAGCTAAGGTCGACACTCTTCCTTTATCTCTTTTAAAATCTTTCTCCTGACCCATCACCTTGTTGAGGATATGAGAAAGCAAATATACTACGACCGACCACCCCTCACACCCTTTGGCTTTCTCACTCATGGTAGGATTTACCTGTCCCTTCTTTCCCTATCCATTTCCTTCGAAATAAGTACCTAGATCCCTCCATTCTCTATCAAAGGTATTTTTTTCAACAAAACCCACTTAGTTTGTTTGGCCTAGGAAATTCTCCCTCTCCTTATATAATTTTTTCAAACTTTGACTCTCATTGGTTCCACCCCAATACCCACGACATTGACAGTCCTAGAAACAAACTCCCATTATATTTTTAGACCAAATGTCAAATTTGGGTCATGATCTTTTCCATATTTAGATCCTTTCTGGTATTTTTCTCTATTTGCCTCCTAGGTCAATTTGAAAGTGATGGAGAGACCTGGTATTGTGTGTTTAAACAGCCCGGTTTGATCGTTGTCCTTCCATGCAAGAGCTGATTGCAATTCCACTAAGGTTGTTGCATCAAACCTCTAGGGAACTTTTTTCACAACACCTTATTACCGATCAAGGCTTCAGTAACAGTCTGAAACACGCTTGTTGTCAGAAAACCATGAGTTGGACACTCAGCACAATCCCATTTCTTCATTGGGGGTAGCCAATTTATGAATGGTATCCCCCTCCAAATTCTTAAAGCTCTAAATATTGTCCCCCAGAAGTTTCATAATTTTTGAAAAAAGAACTAAATAATCTTGAAATGAGTGATAAGCTCTTCCCACGAGAGTAAAATTGATTCTCGTGGCAATTTAGTCAGTATTTACTTCCATGCCCATTAGAGAAAAGGGATAACCCAATCAGAACCGACTCTTTAGATATATCCTTGATGAGACGTCATGCAAACTAAAAAATATTTCTGATATGCTCATGGGTCCTCATTAGAAAATCCACCAAACAACCCCTTCAATTCGAAGAGTTTGTAGCATAGTGCTGTAATGGTGGAACTAACGTTCCTTAAAGTGGAGCAACAAATGACACAATTCCACCCATAAGCTGAGGGTCTTTGAACTTAGCTATTTGACATCGGTTGAAGGTTATTGATTCATCTGGGGTGTACACTTGGCTACCATTGCTTCCACTCACACTCACTCTCATTTGAAACACCAACACCAAGGCCAAAAAATATTTAAAAAAAAAAGTAATTGAACTACCACTACAATATAAAATTCAATGTAACTAAAGAATTTGAAAAACCGATAATTTTAGCTGAACGCCACTTGAGGTAGTGCGCATTTCAAGTAAAAACGTTATCAAAGAATCACATCCAATCCCAAGGTAACGATCGTTAGGCAATATACCCCACTACTGAGTTGGGGTCGTATACGTGTTTTAAATATTCAATAGGAAGGTAATGAAAATATGCTGAGGAATCATGGGAATAGACCATTAACATAAAAGAAAAGCATACTTCAAATCAGGGGGTTCACGAAATGGTCAATAAGATGTGGTTTTTTTTTTTGAAATATCAACTAAACACAAGAAATACAAAGATACAATAATGAGACAGATTCTTTGAATGTGGTTCGATATAGGTCTAATGTAACGAACGGGTTATTGCAAGATTGAAATACGGTAAATTGGTGAATCTACTAGGACTATATCGAAGAGGAAAACTTTCTCTCCGAACAATTTACCAATAAGTAATTTCTCGAACATCAACAAACATACAAAATAAGAACAAAATTCACTTTAATCTATTTACTCTCTAGAGTGGAATGTCTGGAAAAAGATTCAGGATTAAGTCATTCGAGTTCAATCCATGACACAACAATACCCACAGACCATTAATCAATAATTGTTGTTTTAAAAACTGCTCTCTCGAGCAAGGAAAAAACAGGAAGGTAGAACTACATTTGAAACTACAATTCTTTTCACTTTGACCACAATTAATGATTCAAATCACTTCTAACAACATTTAACTAACAATTAGCAAATACTCATCAGCTAAATTATCCTATATCACAAACCAGAAATAGGGTTAGGTGACATCATACAAAGATAAAATGGTTATCAAATTGTGTTTCCTTTAACTATGTATAAATGATGTCCTTTACAAAAGGTCAAAAACGGAAGATATCAAGTTCCAATTCCGAATTTTCTCGCCAAAATGGATAACTTAAACTCTTCAAAGCTAGAAGTTAAGTCTCAATACTCAAAGTTCAATATCAAAGATAATAACTATGACAATCGACATAAAACTAGATGTTTAGACAACATATTTATAGTCCCCGAAAATATGTTTCCAAGGAATAATCAGTGAAGTCCTTCTCGGTGATTAGCTCGCGATCGTCTCTTTGATAAATTCTATCACTTTTTGCTTTATTTTCATTCAACCTCAGTTTTGTAACTTTGAACGATCCAGCAACTACGTACAAGTACAACTAGGACACTTCTACTGCTCCTTCTCACGAACTTTCTTTTTCGCCTTTAGGGCTTGAAAAAACCCTAACTGGAACATTACCCGGATGGTGTCCATTGGATGACTCCACACCAAAGGACTTGGGCGTCACCAGAACCTTCATTCTTCCATATTTTATTTAGCTCGCGTTGTTCATTTTTGTAAATTAAAGTGTCCATGTTTTGTTCACTTAATCCAATACAAGAGCTAATTAGTTTACTCGTTATTGGCACAAAATAAGAATTTAAGGAGACAAATTCTATCCAAGCTCTAAATGATTCCAATTGTGGAGTCATCAACGGGTGTAGTCCATCACTTATATCGAGATTCGAAGGGCTGATGTCTAGTTTTTTTGGTGTTGGATGGTGATGAAATGACATGTGGTGTTTTTGGGACAAACATACATAAGGTTGACCTGACAGCAACAATATTGGTGCATAGGGAAATGTGATTCCATACTCTATTTTGAGATTTTTTCCAAGGATTATGCCTCAGGGAAAGATTCTTCTAAGGTGCAAATACGCAGCCTTGCATATTCTACAAGAACTTTATAATGGTTGCATCTATGTCTATGACTCATCCTATTTTAAAGGCTATTTTTATGGACGTATTTCCTAGATCATAGTGTTTCAAAGTAGTAACTGGAATACGTCTCGCAGATAGTAGAGTAATTAATGTTCACATTCCAAGGATTGGAACGTGGGTTTTCCATTTTCGACAACACAAAAACGTTGTGAAAGACCCAAGGTTCTGTTAGAGGATTTCTCCATGAGTTTCTATGGTACTGGGACTTAAAAATATAATCTTCACATCACGAGATTAGTTGGAATTCTATATGATAGTTCGATAGCGAACTTAATTATTTTGAAAGAATTATAATGCAATAGTTTTCTCTATAAATTGCAAGACGATGTCTAGCTTAGTGAATATTGTCTTGTTTTTTCTTTTTATTCATATAGGAATGAAATTGGGTGTTGAGGGTCATTTTATCATCAAAAAGATATATATGACCAACTTTTTTGGGTAATGTATTTAGTTACTATCTGAATGTTAGCTAGGAGTTCTTCTTCTGAGAAAGAGAATTAATAGTCCACAAAGATTATTTCGTTTTATAGATTATCTCTTTTCCATTTATTATTTTACTAGTGTTGTTTGGCGGGGTTCTTTTTTATTTATGAAGCAATGAAGAGATGTTTTGAATTCACCAGTGTTTAAGCTGTCGGTTTGTCTTCCATGGAGAATTGTAGCTCTATGTCCAGTATCCTGATGTTTTATTTTTGTTTTTTTCGTACTAAGCGTTGGTTTAATGGAAGCATAAGAACTTAACGATAGTTGCATCAAAATATTAAAAGATTACCTTATACATCAATAATGTCATGACGAAATCTAGACCCAGACGCGACCGGTGTTTTTGACCTCTTTCAGAGCGCAGACAAGCCTACATACATCATTCTTACTTCATCTAATTATATTTAAAGCGAAATTGACATCTTTGTTTTTTACATGCTTACTAAACATTTTACTACATAGTAAATTGTTCATCATCAAAACCATCTAATATAAGATCATCAATGAAAAAATAGTTCAATTATAACGATATCGATGTACTTGCCAAATGACACAATGCAATATCGCAACAAAAAGTGGAAAAAGAAACTTAGTGGAACAACTCCACTAGCTCATCCTACAATACCTAGAATGTAAATGGGAAGCATCCTCGAAAGCATGAGGGCCTACCAAGTTTTGGATGATGCTCGACATCTGGATAACTGCACCATTTATCTTGTAGCTCTACGTCCACCTATTACTATACTTTTACTGCCCTAAAGTTTAGAAGTTGTATAGGGGTTAGTCCACACGTGTAACTATTATGGGACAATGCCAAGCACACACCAAGGACATGCAGAGTAAGATAGATTTTCCTAACAACATGATTATAGCAAGTCAAGTCAGTGTATTTTCGAATTAGGAAGTTTATGACTTCCAAATTTGTATTAGGAAAGTTATGCCATGAGAGTAACATGCATCATCATACTTAAAATTTTGTGCACATCACATAACAGCGTACACATAGAACATATCATAATTCCTATAACACATAACAGTATTCATATCATTCATTCATATGCCATGAGACCTTGAAATCATGGACTTGAAATAAAGACTTCCCAAAAATAAGGGCTAAACATAAGGGACCTCAACTAGGGAGTCTGCTTCGTTCATTCATACGTACTTTATTTCATTTCATTCATGGGCCAATGTAAACACCAGCTATACCTTAGATGTAGTTTAAGACTTTCACCGGGTTCATTGTGCAATGACCAAGAATGAACTAATGTCATTACTTGAATCTAACTCACCTCTTGATTATCCTATCCTAACACATTTGGTATCATTCGTTTCATTATGTGCATCATTGGAGGCTGGCCTCATTCATTCATTTGGAAATTTAACTTTAACTGGCAGAGATCATGTGAGCATCATGAAATCCAGTGTATCCCCCACACTGAAAAGAGGTGGAATAACCGGCGAAAGTGACCCAAAATATGCTAGCGTACATGGGAATTAAACCCCGCTAGATCTCTATATTTGCAGTATAGGTTTAAAGACCAGGAGATATAAGGAGAACCATACCCGCTTGCCGGACAGTCTCATCTTATGAGAGTTATGTGAACCTTCTCCCTTCCCGAAAGAAGACATCACCGCTCATATCTAGTCTATCGGTGCTCAGTATAAAGTTCTATTTCATTCAACTCATACGTCATGGAAGCTGGATTCTAGTATGAGGACATCATAGCTCAATAGATGATTTCTCATCTAATCATTAGTATTGGGTGTCTTAATATCAATATTTTCATTAGAGAGTTTTTAGAGACTGGTCTCTTCACTAACTTTACACTCTTATAGGTGAGTACGTTTTTGTCACATTTACTTAGGCTCATTTGAGATCGCTGCCATCTTTTGTATTAGCCTCATATCATGTTATCACCATATTCATTAACATTAGCACATTTGCTCTTCATAATTACTCACCCCTTTTTACATGAATGTTCATTTCATCATATGCATATTCACTTGGCCATTTAGTGTGTTTCACACTCTTACTTAACCCTTCTAGGGTTTGTTCATTTCACTATTCATTTCATCATTTCATTGTTCATTTCATCATATGCCAATGCACTTGGATACTTAGTGTATCTTACATTCGTAATTAACCCTTATAGGGTTTTATCATTTCATTACATACATCTTAGGTTCACTTATTTTTAATCGTATGCTAGACTTATAGGTCTATACATACAATCCATGAGGCTTTTTTCATTGTTTTTTAAGTGACTCATAGCTTCCTAAGATTATGTAGTACAAGCCTTATGTATCTTGTATGTATGCCAAGATTTCTATATAGATCTAAGTAGGTGACATTATTCTTGAGCATTTGATTAACGTATGATTTATGTATTGATACGGAAATTTGGGGCAAGGGAACCCAAGTTTGAATCCCTTGAACAACACTTACATTTTTCCTTGATTTTATTTTTAGTCCTGATGACATTGGGACCCTAAATCGAACCCCACATCAACATTTATTTTTAGTTCTTTCTTTTTAGAACTTCCCTCCTTTGGCCGAGGGGTTGTGGGCTTGAACCCCCACAGCCCCCTTTTGATTTTGCTATCTATTTTCCTTGTCAATTTTGACTTAACCAGGAGGTTGTGGGATCAAAACCCCCACAACCTCTCTTTATTTTTTTCTGTATTTTGCTTGGGACATAGAGGTTGTGGGTTCGAACCCCCACAGCCTCATTATTTTATTTTCATTTAAAAGTTACCTACTTAAGCATTGGCAGTGAGGTTGTGGGATCGAGCCCCCACAACGACACTTAATTTTCTTTTAACTTTATCTCTTTGTCTCCTCTTTCTGCCAAGAGGTGGTGGTTCGAATCCCACTCCTCCCATTACTTTTATTAATTTAAAATTCCCCTCTTACTCTCTTGTTTGGTCGAGAGATTGTGGGTTCGAATCCCACTCCTCTCATTAATTTTTTTCAGCTTTCATGTATTGAGGTCTTGGGTTCAATCCCCCACTGCCCTCACATATTTTAAATATATTTTTAAACCTCTCAACCTCAAGTATTCTGGCCGAAAATTCCATCACCAAGTGCTGGAAATTTTATTAATTTTGTAGCCTTTATATAACGACATTCATACGTTCGTTTCGAGGTACTTTCACAATTCGTTTAACACATTCTTAGGTGTAGATTCATTGTTGTTTTAGCTTAGATTTTTCCACTTATGATGAACCACCTTACACTTCATTTAACATCACAATTTACACACCTTATGCACAATGATTCCAATCATCAAACAGGCCATTTTAAGACTTCAAATGAAGAACAATAACAAACATTTTACACATTGCACCACACATATTCAGTTGACATCATTGAACGTGCTTACTATTTCCAAACATAAAATCATAAGGAACGTCACAATTTACACTTACCTACCAGCAAATATACCAACAATATGATTTCTAAACTAACTTAGATTGAAATCGGAAAGAGACTAAGGACAAGGAGTTTAACAATAAAGGGGGCAACCCTAGTTTCATATGTTGAATTTTGTAGAGAGAAATTTCTCTTGGATAAAGGATTCAAATACCGAAAACCCATAACTTGTTGTAGCTTTCCACACCTTCCATGTGCTGTCCAAACCCTTCCGTAAACCTTCAACACAATCCCGTCGAGAAGATGATGCAAAGTTTTCGTTTCTTAAGTTAGCTTGCTTGCTTGTATATTTTTTATTGTAAGTTCTTTGAGTGTAGAGAACTTTTGATTGTTTTCTAATGTTTTTATCTTTTGTTTTTCCAGCCAATAAAAATAATTTGGACGAGAGAGAGAGAGATTTAGGCGTGAGAGAGAGAGAGAGTTTGTGTGAGATAGTGCGTCTTAAAACTAGGATAGTTGGCAAGACTTAGTCCATTTTAAAAAATAAATAATAATTAATGATAGAAACTGATTTTCTTTTTTTATTCAGCCATTAATTATTAATTTATCAAATTAATATACCAATGAAAAAAATTATATTAAATCATTGCTCCCACTTAGGTTCGAACCCGGGTGGAGCAAGAGTTCATTTCAAGGGCTCAATTTCGGCCCTCTCTCCCAAAATTTCCCCTAAAATTCACTAATTAAATAATTAATTACATATTAAGGGTCATTGCGATACTACCCTTAGCTAGGATAAAGACCATTTTACCCCTAAGCCCTTCAAACCTAATATTTCTTTTCTTTTAAGTCCAGTAAAGACTCCTTTGAGTAAATCTTCGTACTCGAGAGCCCTACATGGTTGGACCCAACCTTTACAACAACTAACTTCCCAAGTTAGTTGACTTGGCTGTAGCAAGGGTTTTGAGGACTGATTCTACGCGCATCAATCTGTATTAACCCTGGTCTAATCGTATACATTTTTGACACATTAAGAATTTATTATCTTATCCATTTTTAGTGTTGTTAAAAAAAACCCCTAAGATTTAATTTCATTATTATACACCAACTATAATATACCCATTTGCCTTTGTAACAATTCAAACCTCAAACATATTGCATTTGAGATTGATGTGTACAAATAATGAAATAATATTGTTATGTTGTGAACATTGCTACCTAACGATGTTTGTGAATGTGAACAAAATTCCTTAAAAATTATCAAAATATTATCATGTGTTTAGGTACTCAATGGTTACATATGGTGTGTTGTATGTCCACATAAAATTTACATACAAATTTTATATTGGGCCTTACATGTTTCTGCCTGTCAAAAATATTTTACTTTCTATGTCGAATATCTACATTTGTAGTAACTCTACTTACATATACTTAGTCATGTGTGAAATTATCACTTGTACTAAATAGAATTTGAGCTTTTTTCTCTCTTATTTTCAGGCACTTTAATAATAGTAAGACCGCACACTTGAGCTTGCAACAATGAATGAGTGGCTACTTATGGCTATTGTTGTGATACATTTGTTTTTTCACTGTCTCTATGATTAATTTATTATGTATGACAATCATATAGATGTAGTCAATGCGTATTTCTAAGTGAGGGAAGTTAAGGACACATTTCCTAACCAAATGGAGAAATATGAAATGTTGATTAATATTATGAATGACCTAAAGGCTCAAAGGTTTGCAACAAAAATTGCCTCTTGTTATGATTGTCATTACATTATTTTATAATTTTGTTATTTATGTAGAACTAAGTTTTCACATTCGGGGAGCACCCCCTAGACTTAACTAGCGTCGTCATCCTCTTTGAGGACTAAGACTAGCCTCTTAGCTTACATCATTACATTAATAGGTAAAAAAATAAAAAAATAAAAAAAGTTTCATTACTTCTACAATGAGGTTTACATAGGCCTCTACATACACATAATATTTATATTGAGTATACATAGACCCTTTGTAAAGAAAGATTACATAGTCTTCTACTTTATTGCACATAGATATATAAAATATCAGATAGTCTTAAAAGGATATATTATCTCATAACCATGTAACATGACTACAACAATTTGGGCCTATCCCATAAATCAATGAAATGGAGCCACATATAAGCTTTACAATGTTTAGTATCAAATGAAAATGGAAAAAAGAAAAAAGGTCTTAAAACTGAATACTTCATAAAACTTGATAGTGCGCAATGGCACTTGGAAGTGAGACATAAACCCAAACTTGGCAGTGAGTCAGAAAATGAAAAGTCCCGTCTTCTTCTTAAAGTCGTCTCAAACCCCTTCCAACGAGCCGGAACCTAAAAAATATTGGGGTTTGTATACCAACTTGTACTAAAGTATGATACCTATGCACATATATATGAAAATCATTGCTAAAAGGGACAATTCATTTTAAAAACATGCTATTTTACCTTTTTAAAAAGGCGATGCACATTAAGAAGGGACCATATCATCAATAAGACATATCATCACGTCAAATCATTATATTCACAAACCAACAATACTAAGTCTTGTAAAGTCAACATGGAATACATCTAAATGGGATAACATATTCAAGAAAAAGAAAATCTATCATCAAGTTATAATAGTCAAAAGCATGAATAAGAGTTCTTACAACATAACCAGAGTAATAAGACATTACCCCCTGACCTTATTACGTCAAAAAGTGCAAGATCAAAGCAAAAGCCCATAACTTACTCAATAAAGTACCCAATGAGAAATCATGACCAACCATACAAGTTTCTCATAGCACATCATTAAGGTTACATATCATTATACTTTAACAATGAAGACAACACCTATTATAGGTGAAAACAATCATATATAGTATCAATCAATATGCAAGAGATATATAGTCATATCATATCCCATAAATATAACATATATACATATTATATACAATAGATACATGTAGATATATATATCTATATATATATTATATACATATATAGATGATATATATAGAGTAGATAGATGTGTATACATTATATGATTATAGAAGATATAGATAGATATGTATGATAAATTATATTATATATATATATATATAATATAGACATAATTAAGAAGTATATATATTATATATATTTTCTTAAGAAGAGTATGTACGAGGGGTAAAGTAATATGGGATGCGAGAACGGAGAAAAGGAATAGAAGAGCATGGGAATGAGAATAGAGAAATTGGCGGATGGCCAAGAGGGAGGAGGAAAGGGAGTCGCGGGGAAGGAGGGGAGGAGAGGAAGGGGAAGCAGAAGAAGGTGAGGGGGCGGGAAAAGAGGGGGGGTCGATCGGGTCGGCTGGGGGGACAATTTTAGTGGGGGCGCCGGAGGGGGAGGCTGTGGTTGAGACGGGGGGCCGGGAAGGGGTGGGCGGGGGTGTACCCGCAATGAGTTGGTTGGTGGTTGGGTGGTTTAGTTGTGTGTTGCGTAGGCGTCTTTTTTTACCTTTTACCCCACCTAAGACTAAGCTAAACCCCTTAGGTTTTCCTAGTTAGAGTTCATTTCTTTAGTTCATTTTACCTTTTGTGAATATATTTTCTTAAGCCACATACACCACATGAGATAATGTGGAATCCAATGTAATGGAACCCTACACCGAAGGAAGGCGGACTACTTGCCAGGGTAATACCAAAAAATGAACATAGCAACTACGTGGATCCAATAGCTAGTATTCCTATGGGAGCAATACAACTCAAGAACTAGGAGATATAATTGTTACCCTCATTATGCTATATGCATTATGATCTCCAATATCAAGAGTACATTAGTGATCGTACCTTCCCTATGTGAGAAAGAGACACTCCTCACTTTAGTTCACCCTTTGCTAAGCTAGAGTCCCTTTTAAAATGTCTTTAATGTCTATATTAATCATCATTGCTTAATGTAGGTCATAGGGTCTATCCGTTGTATAAGCATCCTCACCATAGCTCAGTAAGAATTGCATAAGTATAGTCCTTTAATTACAATTCATATAAAGTGACATAGCACATTTACAAAATCACATCATGGATAAGGCACTTTAGGAAATTATCACCATCCGTATATAATTTACATCTTAGCCGAAAATTCTAATTAAACATCATAACCAACCCTATCATCTAACATAAGATATAATTCAATGAAACTCATCACATCATAATTTACACATGAAGTAAGGAATAGGATGGCAAGACACCAAGTCTCCTTCATATCCATAATAAGGTTGACATCAAACCTTAAATAACCCAATAAGGGTTAATATCATAACATATTAATAACCAACATGCAACAAGCAGATGGGGATTTGGGGGGGAAAATCACTACATTCACAAATCCATCACTAGTTCATAAGCTTAAGTAGAACTTAGGTCAAATTCATAATCTGGATCAATTAATCAAGAACGATCATGATAGGACTATAATAATCAAAATCTATTCTAATTGATACAGTACCTTTATCTAGTAGTATTCCAAATAATAACCATTCAATTAAACCAATATTTGAATTTCATATCAACGATAACCAACACTCAGGGTTAATGAGTTAAGAGGTTATCTTCTGCAAACTAGACAATCCATCCAAGAAATAAAATAATGAAGTAGTAATAAATGTCAATATATTCTTAATATACAAAAGGAATCATATACAAGTAAATTCACGACATCAATTTTGTATTGGATGAAAACTTGCTTGAATTTCATACTTTTGAAATAAATTTGACGGAACCCATTATGGAAGTCGGCCCAATGGTGAAAGGAATCCCAAACCTTATTTTTTAATGAAGATTTATGAATAAACTTTGATTATTGGATCCCTAGAACCCACCTTGACCTTGACTTCTATGGAGTTCTTAAAGTTGAGAGAGAAAGAAGAGAGGAGGAAGAGAGTTTGGGTTTTGAGAATTTGTGAGAGATTAGTTAGTCTAATAGCTTAGGGGTATTAATAGGTTTTTAAATTAACATAATTAGACTTACCTAACCCTAATTAAACCCCACTCAGCCAACTAATACAGGGAACTAATAAAAAAAATGCAGCAAATCAATACCTCATACACGAGGAATGACGACTGACGTAGTCCATGACGGGCAAACTTCCCTTAGTGCTGAACACTCGTCGACTAGTTTAGAGACTTGTAAAACCGGACCCCTTTTCCTTTTTTTTTTGGTGTTTGGATTTTTTTTTGTTGTTTTTGACGGAATTTATAAAGTCCATTTAAAGAGGCAACGGGGACACCAGTCATTGGACTATGATTCATATGTGGCATCCGTTGGTGACACTGTCTAATGACAACTTTTAGTCACTTTTGCAAGGGTTCCCTCAAGGACCCTTGGTTGGTCCTTGGGGAGTCGTGCCCAAACATTTTTACTATGAACTAGCTCTAATACGTGTTAGACACACTTAATCCAATTTTCATCAATTTTTGACTCCTAAAAGCTAGTCTAATAGGCTAAGGCACACTAGAACCTCATTGATCTAGTTTTCGGACGTCATGGACGTTCTTTGACACTTTGTTTTCTAAACTTCTTAAATGACTTATATACCTTAAAATAGAACTTAAAAAAGTGTCTAAATCTTTTGACACTTATGTTAGGATCTAGAACACGTCTTAGATTTTCGAATTGTTACATTATCCCCCCCTCCTTAGTAACATTTGTCCCCGAATGACACTAAAATCTTTTGAATCGAAGGAATAGACTCAAAACTAGCAGCCCAACCAACAAAAATACATGACAACATGAGTTACATCATCAATCATAATATTTACAAAAGTCAACTCAAATTTCAATTACCACTCATAAGGCTCAAACATCACATTATGAAGAATTTCCTTCTCCCAACAACAACATGAGTTCAACAATCCATATATGAGTCAATTAGGCCAAAGTTCAACTTACCAACATGATCAATATCATTTCCTAAAGGCTCATCATATCAAAATGCACAAGTCACTCACTTAAAACAAGAAGAATTGCAAATTTTCAAGTCAATATGGACCATTTCACTGTACCTTCACTGTAAAGACACCAAAAATACACATTTTTACAAACTTTAACCAAAAACCAAAGGAACTTCAGTTTCAGTTATATTTTATGATTAATAGGAATGTTCTAACTTAATTATCAATCAAATAGATGAGGGTAATGGAATTTATGTGGGACTCGGCGTTCCATGTGCACACTCAGCTAGGGTATTCCATAACACTTTACAGAAGACACCTCTTTATTCCTTAACCTATCTACCTTCTATCAAGGATTTTTTGGACTGGGAAAACGCCTCATAGGGAAAAGTGATCCGTCAATACCAACCCTCAATAGAAGAATAGACTCGGGATCACGGATACACTCATAGCCTAGAAACATGGAGAACCGGGATGAACCGAAAGCCAATCACTAGGCCACTTTAACTCAAGGCAACCTTACCAACTTTTGCAAGATTTCATAGAAACCCCATAACGAGACCAACTTCCCTTCTTGCAAAAATCTAAACACCCCTTTCATAGGCGAAATTTCAATACACCTTATCACCCTCTTCCAACTCTAAATTCCCTCTCTTATGATTGAAATAAGAATGTTTCCCGTCTATAGGCTGTTGGAAAACCAGTTCCTTATGATATGAACCTTCTCTACAATTCATTTCAAAGAAAATCGGGACCCAAAATAGAAGGCTCACCCACTTCGACATACAATTGGAGACTACATATCCGACATAACATCAGTTCATAAAGAGCAAGATATAGGTGAATTGTGTCTATTGTTTTACGGCAAAATCACTAATGGACAAAAATTCTTATCCGATTCCCTTAAACTAATGATCAAGAGCTAAGCCATACCCAGGGTTTTGAATAGTATTCTTTGCTTTACCAATTATTTGGGTAGGAAAAGCGGTGCGTGATTTGACTTGGACCGACCCAAACCCTTTGGAAATGATCACCTTTTTAAAACCTAAATGTGCAATGACCATGATATGATATATGGAGACGGAAAATACCATGGCGACCACAATCTCTTCTACAGGACATCTTGCATTATCCTTGACTGAAAGGTAGACGGCAGGATTAAATTAGCGGATTTGGTCAACCTATCCACAACCCCCATATAGTCATGTTGCTTTTGTGTCCGAGGCAAACCTACCATAAAATACATACTGATGTCTTTCCACTTCTAAATAGGAACTTCGATTTCTTGAAGTAAACCACCCAACTTTTGGTGTTCGGCTTTCACTTGGTTGCAATTTGGACACTTAGCAACAAATTCCACTATGTCCTTCATAACTTCCCACCAAAACACTTCCCTAAGGTCATGGTACATCATTGTCGAATTCGGATGAATGGAGTAACAAGACCCATGATTTTCATCAATGATCCGGTTCCTCAAATCATCTACATTGGGAACACACAGCCTTCCTTGATACCTCAAGAAATCATCACTCCCTAAGGAGATTGATTCATTAAGCTTACTAAGAATTGATTTCATCAAATCCATCAATGGTTGATCAATGTGTTTTTTGGACTTCACCTCAACCACGAATGATGAATCATAGTTATAATGTACCATAAAACCACCATTCGGCGAATCTTCCAACCTAACACCCAATCTAGCGAACCTAACACCATTCGTGAATCTTTCACTAGGTCTTTCTTGGCTTCTTCTGCATGAGAAGCACTACCCATGGTCATACAACTTAGAGAATCCACAACCATATTAGCCTTGTGGGGTGATAGAGAACATCGTGTGTCGTTAATCTTTCCTCACAATTCCAACCACTTCTTATCGGAATTCAACGCTTTTAAGTAAAAAACATATGGAGATTCGTTGGTTTGTATACACATCAATATGAACACCATAAAAGAAGCGCTTCCATATTTTCTAAGAAAATACCACGACCGCTAACTCAAGATCATTAGTTGGATAGTTCCTCTCATGCACCTTAACTTGTCTATAAACATAGGCTACTACCTTCCGTGTTGAATAAGCACACACCCTACACCCACTTGGGATGCATCATAATATATAAAGAAGCCCTTTGTACCCTCTGTTAAAGTCAACACCAAAGCATAAGTAACCCTATTTTTAAGATTTTGAAGTTTCTCTCACATTTCTCTGACCACTCAAATTTCTTACTCTTTTGGGTCAAAGTAGTCAAGGGAGATGCAATGGACGCAAAACCACCCACCAACTTATATCGTTTACATCTTAGTAAACACCTCACAAACTATTGTCAAGACATTTCAATTCAACATCATACCAACCCTATCAATCCTAACATAAGATATACCTCAATGAAACATCATCACTTCTTTACAATTTACCACAATTTAAATAAGGAATAGGGATTGCAAGACTTACCAAGTCTACTTCATAATCCATTATCAAGGTATTACCATCAACCCTGAACTCAACCAATTAAGGGTTGGTAAATATCATCACATATCAATAACAAACATCACAAACATCACACTCCATCACTAGTACATAAGCTTAATATTTAAGGAACATAGTGTCAAGTCATAATTTGATCAATTACATTAGAATTAGAATGATAGGGACTAATTTCATCCAAATCTATTCACAATTGATTACAATAACAATCAGATAGTGATTCAACCAATAACCAATTCAATTGACCAATATCCACAATCAATAATCAAGAGATCAAACCTAGGGTTAATGGTAATAGGTCATCTATTACAAACTAGACCAATCCATCAAGAAATACCATAATTGAATTAGAATACATTTAAATATATTCATTGTATACAAATGTATCATAAACAAGGCAATTGACAACATCAATTTCGTATTGGATGAAAACCCACTTGAATTTCATACTTTTGAAATAAATTTGATGGAACCCTTTGGGGAAAGAAGTCCCATAGGTTAACGGAATACCATAACTTATTGTTTAATGAATATTGATGAGAAAATTTGGTCATTGGAGACCTAGAACCCACCTTGAACTTGAATTCTATGGATTTCTTCAACTTGAGAGAGAAAGAAGAGAGTTGGGTTTTGGGAATTTATGAGAGCTACGTAGCTAATTGTTAGGATCTTTAATAGGTGTGAATTTACTTAGTATACCTCCATAACCCCTAATTAACCTCCTAACTTAGTCCCAATAATTAACTTAACTAATTAAAAAACATATGTTAAAAGAAATCACCACCCTCACAGACTCACCCTACGTTGGTGGTTACCCCAATTCAAGTCCAAAAATCTTAGAAGAAAAGTAATTTTCCCCTTGGAGTTGACAAACAGTCGTTCAATAGGAATGATGAGGATACTTGTTCTTAATACTGATTTATTGAGTTGGCTACAATCATTGCAATTCTAAGGGACCCATCTTAGTCTTCACAATAAAATCGGAGACGCACACGCTGAACTGAACAAATACTAGGTAGGAGGATGAGCCTTGTCTAGTAGATATTTGAGTTATCCTTCAACTTCTTCAATTCAATCAGAGCCATTACGATACGGGAGGAATGAAATGGGATTCGATCCCGTTAATAAACTCGATACCAAAAATCCAATTCCTATTGCGGGAGAGGAATATCGGAAGATCACGAGGAAAGACCTACGGGAGATCCCTCACTAAGGGAAAGACTCAAGAGAAAGACTTTTGTTAGTCTAAAAACATGGATCTTAATATTGATAAAAGCACCATTTATAGATCATTTTACAAGTTTTCAAAACAAGAAATGTTAAGACCTCTAAGAATAGAATTTCCCCCCTTCCACTCTAAAATGGGCTGATTTGGAAAGTTAAATTTCACCATCCTTTACAATCTATAGAGGCAAATCAAACATGCAGCCAATCCTTTCCCATTATAACATCAAAATAAAACATATCACTAGTTCAACATAAGTAACACTATTGGGCAACATTATAGGAGAACTTCTATACACCATTTTTGCAACAACCGACTCACCAACTAGGGTAGACACCATAAATGGTTCATTAAATATATTGGGCAAAATGTCAAACTCTTTAGCTATTAGAGGAGAAAAAAATGACAAAGTAGCACCGGGATCAAGTTAAGCATATACAACAATAGAGAAGACTTCAACATACTGGTCACCACATCGGGGGGAAGTTCCTTGCTCACCCTAGAGCGGAGAGAATAAAAGTGATTCTTCTTCGGAGCATCATTACACCCACTTACTTGCCAACTCTCATTGTCTTTCCTCTTCACATTTGGTCAATCTCAAACCATGTTCCTACCTTTACAATAATCAATACAATTATCTGCTCCCTTAAGACAATCACCATAATTCTTCTTGAAACACCTTCCACAAGTTGGCTTCTTGGTTGGTGAACTAGTATCCCTACCCTTTTTAGGTTTAGGGTTAGTCACCATATCATCCCTAAACTTAGAGAAATTTGAAGGAACTTGATAAGAAACCATATTTTTTAGCTTAGTCTTGTCTTGGATATCAAGCCTACCCTTGTATGAACCACCTTCAAAAGATCTTGCCCTCTTGGCATCTCTACTCTTTTTCTTAGCCCTTGCCTCTTCCACTTGTTGAGAATGAACCATGAGATGGAAAATGTTAATATTTAAATGTATCATAGTCGAACGACACTCTTCTTGCAAATCATCTGGCACTCCCATTACAAAGCGGTTCATTTCATTCCTAGGATCGAAAACCAAAGAAGGAGCATATTTTTACAATTTAGTGAATTTCAATGAGTATTCAAGAACAATCATACCTCCTTGACGAAGGTTCATGAACTCGACAAATTTAGCTTCCCGCTTCTCCTTAGGAAAGAATCTATCAAGAAAAGGCTTATTTAACACCTCCCAAGTCATGAGTCCACCTCTCTAAGGCCTATTGTCCCTTCGTTAGACGTACCACGCTTGAGCCACATCTTTCATTTGGTAAATGTCTAGCTCAGCCTTCTCACTAGTAGTCAAACCCTTATCATAAATCATCTTGTAGATTTTATCGATTAACTCTTGGGAATCTTCTTCTATCTTTGACCCGTAGAAACTAAGGGGATTCATCCTAGTGAAATTCCACAAACGGGAGGACATTGTGTAAACATGTGGGTTTGGTCGGGGTACAACCTTCTGATTAGCTTGGGCCGTCATGTCCATGTGGAGAAGAGCATCACTTGTGTCACCATCCATTAATGTAGGAGGATCAACCGGAGTTTGGTCATCATTAACATCCTCTTTAAGAGGAGGAACTTAATTGCCTTGGGGAGGAGCTCCCATAGTGGCAATCTCTTCATCATGTCTTTGTGTTGTGTTCCTTCAAATATTCATTTCCTATATTTATAATAAAAGGATTAGATGCTAAAAACATGTAGAGTCAAAATTCTAAAGGAACCATATTGGACTCTCAAAAAAGTGAAAGTTTCCTAAGACTCATATATAGTCCTATCCAAAAGTGTGGCATGCTTCACTATTATGAATACAAATCTACATAGACGTGGTTGAGAGAGACATAGACTCAAATATATTTAACCTCATACTCTAATACCATGTTTTTCACATCCGGGGAGCACCCCCTAGATGTTATCGGCATCGGCGTCCTCTTTGAGGGCTAAGACTAGCCTCTTAGCTAACATCATTACATTCATATGTCATAAATATGAAAAAATTAAAAACTTCTCATTACTTGTACATTGAGGTTTACATAGAACTCTACATACATATACTATTTATATTGAGTATACATTGACCCTTCGTATAGGAAGATAACATAGTGATACTTTTATTGCACACAGATGTATAAAATATAAGATAGTCTTAAAAGGATGTTCTCATCTAATAACCATCTCCATGAGTATAACAACTTTGGGAATATACCATACGGATGCAATAAGCTATATAGCCACATATGGCTTTATAATGTTTAGTATTCCAATGAAAATGGAGAACATATGAGTCCTTAAACTATAATAACTTCAAAGCTTGATAGTGGCATTGCCATCGAAAGATCAGACCTACCAAACCACTTGGAATTATTGATCCAATTCCACAGTCTTATTCAAATCGTCTCAAAGCCCTTCAACATCGAACCATAAAATATTTTGGAAAGGGAGAAAATGGTGTCAGTACACCACGTTTACTAGTATGAGAACCGTAGAACACATATTATGACATCAATGTTAAAAGGGACATTTCATTTTCAACATGCTAATTTTATTTACCTTAGTAAATTCTTATACACATTAAAAAATATCATACCAATTAATAGACATATTCATCATTAAGTCTTAAGCATAGTGCATCACAATCCCAATAATACTCAAGTCTATTCAAGTCGACATGCATATCATATATTGGACAGATAGTCAAGCCAACTCTATCCATCAGTTATAATATCCAGAAGCTGAATTAAGTGTTCTTACAAACATAACCAAAGTAAGACAATTACCCATGAACCCTTATTAGGTAAAAAAGTAAAATAACCAAGCAAAGACCCATAACCTTGCTCAATCAAGGAACCTTATGAGAATCATGACCAACATCAAACTTCTCATAGCACATCATTAAGGTTACATACTATCATACTTTTACAATGAAGAACAACACATATTCATAGGTGAAACCAATCGTCATGTAGTATTAACCTATATTCATTATTATCATATACATATCATATAACATTATAAGCATATAAATATATAAGAACATCCTCCTAAGAATTTTCTCAAGGCTAACTTGAGCAATGTTTAGGTAGAGTCCCATACCCCTACCAAGACTAAACTAAACCCCGTAAGTTATTCTAGTTAGAGTTCATTACTTTAAGTTTCATTTTACCTTTTGGGAACATCTTGCCTTAACCTACATAGACTAGATGAGCTAATGCGGAATCCGGTTTTATGGAACCCTACACCGAAGGAAGGCGGAATCCGGTTTTAATATGGAACCCTCACCGAAGGAGGCGACTTACTTTTCCAAGTTAGTAGCCAAACCTGAACCTTCGAAACTACGTGGAATCCCACGAGCTGATTAATTCTTATGGGAACAACATAGTTTCAAGAAATAGAAATTATAATTGGGATGCTCTTTATGATACATGCTTATGGTCTCCAGCTGTACTGAGTAAATTGGTACTACTACCTTCCCCTTTGTGGAAGAAAACATCCTCATCTTGTTCACTCAGTAACTCAGCTAAGTCCCTTCTGAATGTTTTTAATGTTTTATTAATCAATCATAGCTTATGTGTCTAGTGTTCTAATCCCTTCTAAAAGCATTATTACCATAGCTCCTAAGAATTGCATTAGTATAGTCCTCTCATTTCAATTCAATATAAGTGGGTAGCAAATTACCTCATCACATCATTAGAAGGCACATTTGTAAGTTTAACACCATCCTTATATCCGTTTACAAACATCTAGTACACACCTCACAAACTATGTCAAGACATTTCAAAATTGTCACCATCATACCAACCCTATAATCCTACATAAGATATACCCATGAAACATCATTCCACTTCTTCCAATTGACCACAATTTAAATAAAGAATAGGGATTGCAAGACTTACCAAGTCTACTTCATAATCGATTATCAAGGTATTACCATCAACCCTGAACACAACCAATTAAGGGTGTAATATCATCACATATCAATAACAAACATCACAATCCATCACTCGTACATAGCTTAATATAAGGAACATAGGTCAAAGTCATAATCTTGATCAATTACATAAGAACTAGAATTATAGGACTATAATTCATCCAAATCTATTCACAATTGATACAATAACATCATATAGTAGTATTCAACCAATAACCAATTCAATTGGACCAATATCACACAATCCATATCAAGATCATAACCTAGGGTTAATGGTAATAGGTCATCTATTACAAACTAGACCAATCCATCAAGAAATACCATAATTAATTAGAATACTTTAAATATATTCATTGTATACAAAGTATCATAACAAGGTCAATTGACAACAATCAATTTTCGTATTGGATGAAACCCACTTGAATTTCATACTTTTGAATCAATTTGATGGAACCCTTTGGGGAAAAGAAGTCTGATAGGTTCAAAGGCAATACCAAACTTATTTTTACTGAATATTGATGAGAAACTTTTGTCATTGGAGACCTTAGAACCACCTTGAACTTGAATTCCCCTATTATTTCTTCACTTGAGAGAGAAAGAAGAGAGTTGGGTTTTGGGAATTTATGAGAGCTTAAGTTAGTCTAATATGCTTAGGATATTTATATAGGTTGTTAATTAACTTATTTATACCTCCCATAACCCCTAATTAACCTCCTAACTTATCCAAATAATTAACTTAACTAATTAAAAACATGTAAAAGAATCACACCCTCACAGACGAGACCACAATCGACAGATCGTGTGTCCATCGACGGACACTGTTCTCTCCGTGTTGCACATTCGTCGGTAAGTTTAGAGAATTGTCAGAATGGACCTTGTACAAATTTTCAAAATTTCCATAGACGGAGTCAATTGATGCCCCGTCGATTGGACCACGAGTCGTATGTGGCATCCGTTGATGACACTGTCTATTGACAACTTTTAGTCACTTTTGTAGGGGTCGTCCTCAAGGGCCCTTGGTTTGTCCTTGGAAAGTCATGCACAGACGTTTAGACTATGAACTTACTCGAATACCTTTTATACACCCTTCAACCTTTCATCAATTTCCGCCCCCTAAAAGCTAGTCGAATAGGCTAAGGCAGACTAGTACCTCATTGAACTAGTTTACGGATGTCATGGACGTTCTTTCACGTCTTATTTTCTAAATTTCCAAAAAAAATTATATACCTTAAAATAGTCCTTAAAACATTTTCTAAATTTTTTGACACTTATGTTAGTCTCTAGAACACGTCTTAGATTTTCAAAGTGTTACATAAGTTTTTGAACATTTTTCGCAGAATTGATTCTGAAGGTGTTATAGAAAAAGTTAATGAATTGTTTAAATAGTATTCTAGTTTGATCCATGGATATAATTCTCCTATGAATAATGTCTAAGAAAAAGTCCTCAACGATGAATACCAGGAATCTCCGAACAAAACCACTTATAAGGAACAAGCACTCAAAACGTGAGTTGGTTTATAAAGAGGAGAATATCTTCTTGTTTTTATCTTTTTTTCTTGTTCTGATTTTTATAGTAAAACTTGTTGTAGGTTTTGTCCTATGTTTGCAACATGGAGCCATAGAGAGAGGATGTATATAATATAACACCGTTTAAGAGGCCATTTTGAAGGAAATATAGAACGAGAATACTATATTTGGAGAATGCTCAAGTTTTATATAGGCTACTTAAGGCCACTTAAGATGATTACATTTGTCAACTTGTTGTAGGTTTTGTCCTATGTTTTATCTTTAAGTTGGCTTGTGTAGACGACATCAAATCCTTAACTTTGATGGAAGATTTTTTCTTTATTAATTTATTCCTGAAGAGTTTTAATTCCGCACTACTTTTCATGTCTTATGTAGTGAATGATAGCTAAGGCTTGTACAAGACCTCCGGAAGGTCAAGAACCCAATTGTTCCGACCTATGGGTGCTCCTTTATCATAGGGGGGTACTTTCGGGTTTTTACATAAACTATATCCCAAACCCTCTAAACTCTGTAATAACTACGTTCAGGATTGCAAAAATAAGGTAATCTCTGGGTCTTCTATTCTCCTTATTTTATTTTTTTGTAAGAAAGAAATTGAAGAATTTATAGAGCAGAATAGTGTTTGAGTTGACATTTTAATTTTCAATTCACATCATTGATTGTCCCCCTTTATGTTTACAATGCTACTATAACACTCATTACATAAGGACCATGAGCAATAGGGACGAAAATGTTTTCGTAGTATTAGGGGAAGTTGAAAGATGGTTCTTTATTAAAAAATAGATACATGAATGATTTAGGATTTAAAATGACTAAATTTTAACATATTTATATGGTGAAGATGTTTATGAATATTTAGATATAGAAAATATTGTCGAAACATAAATTGTTTATCTAGGGGCACCATTGATGGGATCCAGAGAGTTTTGGAAATTGGAATTAGCTATGGAAACCTTTAATATCCCTGTAGTGGGATCCACTATAGAGGGCATCCCTATGGCGCTATGCATGGGCACCATAACACCCCTTTCTCTCTATAGAGCCACCCGGGTGTTATAAGGAAAGAGAGAAAGTATTAAAGACATCAAAGCTACTTAAAAATAAGGTTTTCTTATAATTGATGCACTCCTAAGATGATTTTATTATTTACTAACACAGATTTCTGAAACGGAGGTCAAAAATAGAAAGGATTGAGGGCCTCAACTACCCATATGAGTGATTTCTCTATGCTTCGAGTCATAAGAGGTACCATGATATTCGACATATGGGTTATTGTATATAGAGGGATTTTTAGATGAGCAGAGTGGATTAAAAGGATTCCGCCTTCTAAAATCGGATTGGAAAGTTCTATGGGGTCCTTTGGTTGTGGCCCCATATTTTTAACACCACACTTGGGTTCTATAGTTCTACGTTCATTTTCCTATGGTCTTATGGGATTCCCTTTACCCCCACAATCCACATCCAAGGAGTGGACGTCCATATGGGTGCCCGGTCTGTAAATATAGCGTTGGAAGTTCCAGAGATTCCTCATTAGACCAACATTCATATGAGGAAGAAAGTTATGAAGTGACTACGTAATACATTGGTGAAGAAGCACACTCATAAGAAGTCATTTGGATCATTAAAAAGGTCCTCACTAGCCACTACTATTCAGCAGAAGCTCGAATGTGGTTGACATGGTTGCCAAAGGATTTGTCCATTGGAAACCTAACAAATGTGACTTACCGACAGGCCATGGTGGTAGCCAGCATCGTTGTATAAATCCTCGTTAATGTGGGGAAGAAAATTTTATTAAAGTGGAAGGATTTCTACAGAAAGAGGAAGAAGTCACCCTTTCTACCTGGCCTAGTGTATGTGTTATGCAACAGAGAAGAGGTACTGTTTGATGACACAAATTATGAGGTAGAGAATTGTAGCATATTCAACTACATAGTGGTAATGAAGAAGCCTTGTCGAGCACTGAAGAGTGAGAAGATTGATAATGAAGGAAGCAACGGAGCCGTAGTGAATCTAGAAGAGGATGAGGATGCTGATATGGAACCTACGTCCGCGTAATCCCAACCCCTATTATCTAGAACCTGTCTCGAAGCTAACATAGGATAATGGATACTATTTTTGGTTTCCCTGTTTGGGAATAAGACATATTTTATATTTTCTTGTTTTTGGGATGGTGTTATCCTTGTTTATATGCTAGAATGTGTGTAATGAATTCCTGTTCTGTTAATAAAACCATAAATGATATAACCCTAAACAAGTGATAAAAACACTACACTCATATTTTAACACACTCGGAATGCCAACAACCACAAAAAAACACGGGGAATAATAGAAGTTTTGAGTCATTGATTCTCCCTACTATGGCGGGGTTCACTATAGCGCCTAATCACTATGAAACTTTTGCAATGGAAAGAAACCTTTCAACATAACGGCAACCGTGTAGTGACCTGGATCTGCTATTATGACCTAATGAGCTTTTTCTTTAATTGAATAAGTTAAGCAACATTTTACCACTCCCATATTGAACCAATTCTTAAAAAACCTTATCAATATTAAAGAAAACCCAAGATCGTTCCCAGACACGTTTCAGACGTTTTTTTCGAACCTAACTAATTTTTGAAACTTATATATCTTAACAAATAACACAATATTAGTACTGAGACAATCTTAGAGTAAATGGATTTATCAATAAAATGGGAACATAATCATATCATCACCTACTGCTATCATACAAGATTATCCCTTCTCGTGCTTCCCAATCTTTACTGTCAAGGACAAGCAATACTCCAAAAGTAACACCGGACCTAGGATCACAAGTGTCCTCAAGCTAACATGAGTCTTTTATATAAGAAAACATACTGAATAAATAACTAAGATAAGTTGTAGAATAACTAATAATTGATTAACAATTAAGGACTCCGAATGAGAATAAATCTAAACACATCAATGGAAAACCACCCCAAACAACTGAATACTGACTCTACATATGAAAGCTCTACTACTAATCAGCTATTGTGAAAAGTCCCCAGCTTACTCTAAAAATACTGAAAATATGAAAATAAATAAATAAATCAAGCATAATGGTGTCCTCGATCTTTCAATACTCACCGGTAAAGCTGGTGAATATAAGATAATTGTCAAACTACGATTGGCCTACATGCCGAGTCCCTGAACGTACATCATAAAATAATATAGCGTAAAGTCTAAGTTAATACTTGGAATGTACTGAGCATGCAAGATATAGAGTGGACTTATAACCTACGAGAGAAAGTAGTTCTCATGATTGTTGGTACGTTTAATCCTAGTCCAACTCGATACTAAGAATAATAAAATATGAATATTCATAAAGATAAAATACACTAAGATAGAGTAGCTCCAAACTGACATGCTAACTGAGAATACAACATTTATGTACTGAGAATATGACATCTGAAATTTGAAGTATGAATTTTCATCTAACTAGTCTAGAAAGTATAATTTATGAACATGGATAAATTCACTCAAGCTAGGTTCTGAGTGATATTAATGAAATTATACTAAATTATGAAGAAACGAGTTTATGTAGACAAAAAAAACCATAATCAGATTAAGTCTTGAAATTTTGGAAGCCCTAGGTTTAAGAGTTCATGAGGATATGAAGACCTAATCAAATTTTAGGGACCTAATGGGTGAAAGGAACACATTAATCAAATCCAATACACCAGGTAAATAATAGATAAATCCATTGGATTTCTGTGCGGAGCTTAAAGAATACCTTTGCTCATTGTTGGAAGAAACTAGTGCCTCTTTCTCAACCTTTTGTCCTAATTTCAATGGTTTCAGGAGAATGAGGATTTTAGCTAGGTTCGGTCCAGATAATTAGGCTAAGTCTGAGTAATATGACATAGTTTAAATCTTAAAGGACACATATTAAATAACCAAAAAACTTGTGAAGTTCCATATATCCATGAGGCAGCTGACAGACCATCGATAAGACCAAGGCCCGCCTATGTTGTGATGCTTGGCCAATGTTACTGTTTCATGGTAATCCCATCTACGGTCAACTTGACAAACCGTGTGAAGGACCATCGATTGTGAAGGACATCGTGGTTCTTTAAAAGAGGCTTTGAACTTACTTGGTTAGGTCGACGGACAAGTTCACAACTTGTGTGAAGTTCCACGCACCGTCACGTCGTATGTGGTCCTTCATTAAACCATGGAGGTCCTCTAAGTGGGTAAACCATCACAAGGGTTAATGGTCATGGTCCTTTTCACAGCCCGTCAACCCTTCCATGGTTCACCTTTTTTTGTTGTTTTGTCTATGTTAGATTTCTGAAGTGGTACAATTTAACCGCGTTGGAAATACTTATCCTCAAATGATTTCAAAATAAGTTTGGTTTTTAGAAAAGAGTTAAGCCCTACTAATTAAATACTAGAAATTGATATCAGACTTAATTGAGTTTCATGAATCATGCTAATATACTCAAATGCAAGGATAGCTTGAGAAATAATTACTGATAACTTAATTACAAAAGATAAATGTAGACAAAGGAACACTTACCTTAAGTTGAAACGGTATCAAAAAGAAAGAGGTGAGGATACTTGATCCTCATGTATACTTCTGCTTCCCAAGTAAATGAATTATAAATACTTAAGTTATCATTAATAAAATACATCAATTAGTAGAGTTGATTTTTTCCTTCTTGATCAAATCTTTATTAAATTAGAAAATCTAATGGGAAAACTCCAAATATTCCTATATCCATTATATCAAATAAAGAAAAAGTGTTCTGATGGGGGATTTTTGTGTTCTATTTTTTGTGTGGTATAGACCTTAGAGGCGCTAGTTTATGCCACAAAAGATGCGAGGTTTTCAAGTAGGCTCTCTCTAATTTATCTTTAGGAAATCTTTGTAATTACCTCTCGACATGAGCCTAAATGTTGACTTGTCAATATGGCCTTCTTGTGGCGGACTTTCCATGATGAGTCTCGTTTATCTGTATCAAGATATTTTCGCGATATATGTCCCTAACAATGAGAAGCCCACAACAAGAAGATCAACTTTATTTTCAAAAATTTATGTCCGTGTCAGGAAGTAATCAGACGTGTTTCCTAACTATAAATGAGGGAGAGCCTACTTGAATCAATTACATCAGTCGTAGCATAAACTAGCACCTCTCAAGTCTCCCGACTAATCTACTATAGAGGAAACAAAACAAAATTCTTTCATGTAATAGAGATAGGACAATTGGGAGTTGACAAATTAGATTTTCAACTTCAGACCTACTAATTGAGGTATGTTATTTATGATAACTGTTGGGTTTACAATAAATTATATTATTCCTTACCCAAGAATTTGCTCCAACCTTTCTGACGTAGAGCAGATATATTTACCCCTTGTTAAAATGTATTGTACATATATATACCACGTCAGCTAACTAATCATTTTTATTTAACATGTTTTTGAACAAATCTATTTACTAAATTAAAAACATGGATTAGTAAATCATTTTTTAAAATTACAAAAATATTATGTGACCTTCATAAATTACGTCACCAATGTTTTACCCCATCGGATTAAACCCTAATGAAAATAACCAAATATGTATTTTTTAACACAATAAAATAAATAAGAGACTAATTGTATTTTCTAGAAAATACTTTTTTCATGCAATAAGTTTTTGTTCCCAAAGAAACACACTATGTGTTGTAATTATGTTTCACCTTATTTCACTTGTGTAGTGAAACAATTGAATATTTTATTTATGTAAAATAATTAATTATTATAAAATAGTTGACCACTTTAATGAATCTACATTCTGATCTCTATATGATAGATAGATAATCTATATATATATATATAGCTATATATATATATCTATATATATATATTATATATATGATTATCTATATAATATTATATAATAGAAAACGATGACCGCCTATTTGCACCCACCTGTAGCAAGAATGTCACTTTTGAATTTATATGATTATTGAAAACTATCCTTTCTTTTTTTCATGAAATATGTGACCTTTATATAAAATTTTTGGCCACCATAAGCAACATTTTATTTTATATTTAATTTTTCAAAACTTGCATTCCTCTTTCAATTCAATGATGTGACTTTTATGAAAAAATGTGACTTTAATAAACAGTTGTGTCATGCCCCGAGTTAACACCCTGGATGTAACTGGTACCCACTAACCATTGCTAGTGTTGAGCGAATTCTTGTCCTTGCTGATTTAACTCAGCCGGATACTTACATTAACTCAATTACAAAATGAGAAAATTCTTAAAAGAAACATAATTATCTGGAAAAAATGGCACTTGAATTCTCATACCAAAACATGTGTAATTCAAGGAAGAGACTCAATTCTCTATCTGACTGTCTATAGAGCTTGTACAATACTAATACGGATGTTGAGACACAACCCACAATATTCTACCACAGAAACTAGAAATGATAGAAGTGTTAATCTAGACTGCAAGGAGGTTTCACCACTGGACTCTAAATGCTTAACTAGATCAACAAGGGTGTCGATTTTGATCCTTAGTGACCTTGTGTCGCATCATAAGACTATCAGGCCACTGGCATAAGTACATTGAAGTACGAGTATGCGGGTTTGAATGCTAAACAACCACTTAAAGATAGAAAGGAAAAGAAGAACGTACCTTGGCTCTGAATCAACTCATGAATAACTAAACTCAATATCAAGCGCAGGACACTGCAATGTGTATTATAAAACCTTGTAAACTGCACAGAAACAACTTTGTTCCAATTAAAGAATAGACACAAGAACAACTCAAACTTTACTTAACATAAAAAAATGAAAGTAATATAATTTCTATAGGAGATCCTTCTAACCAACAACCATCATTATGAGCCTAAGCGATTGGTACAATTCAATACCTCAATTTGAAAGAGGACCGCTCGATAACATGCTTTCGGTATAGAACCTGACTCAACATGGATCCACTAGTCCTAGTAAAAAGCACTAAGGAAATCATCTAATGAGTACAACCCTTCCTTCTTCCATGTTGATGCATAGTTTATGGAAACTTGAGGTTTATATGAACTCGGCGTCCACATATTGGTGCCTAAGTATTACTCCAAAATACTTATCTCATGTGTTTTTAAAAAATTTTCTTCATGGTTTTTCATTTTAATTCTTTAAACATAGATTTAAAAGGTTTTTGAAAATTCATATTCTTTTTTTTCTAAAACTATCCAAGACTTGATGGAAGTCTAGCTTCCTTTCTTTCTTCAAAATGTGAAAAACATTTGTAACTCTTTAGGGACTACTTTGTTTTCCCTATAGATTTTTGAAATTCACTAACTTTTTTGCCTTTGCTTTACTTGCAACTTAATCTAGCGAATACTTCGTTCCCTTATAGCGTATGAGATTTAAACTGAAACATTTCTCTTTTATCAACTAGTAGTTTGAGCCTTAAAACAAGTTAAATATTTGTTTAAGACTCTTGGAAAATTTAAGAACTATTTTTTACTTTATTCGTACTTATAAGCTTGCCTCTTCACTTCTCAGCTTTGCCTTAACTTTTTTTCTTGAATTGATTTGGTTCAAGATCTTGATCTCATGTTTCTTCTGTATATTTCTGATGTTTAGATGTACCTTAGAGTTTTGAAATCAACTAATAAACATAGATACATCACTTAGGAACTAGTACAGAAAGATGGGGAAGAATGGGGTCTCCAGGTTGCCTTGGCTGTCTCACAGGCACGATACGCCAGAGCCTGATGGATAGAAACTATCCTCTGATGCTCAAGCTGGCGCGGCATGCCAGAGCCTAGTGGACAGAGTATATCCAGAGGGGATTTTTTTTAGCACGGTGCCCCAGGGATTATAAGAAAGATTTTCTATTTTTCTTATTCTATTTTTCATCTCTAATCTCTAAACTTTTTTTCTCTGATTTTGCACACCAAACACGTAGGACTAGTAATATTCTCACTATCAAATTGATTAGACTCGTAAAACAGTCCGAAAACATGAATAAATAACCATTAAAGGCATATTCCAACTCAACCAAAAGGAATCCAACAATTGTTAATCAAAACTTTGGTGTTCATCATTCAATCAACTCTATATGCACTGAACTAACACACTTTTATGTGGGTGAAAGAACTCAAAACAGAAAGATCTCACATACCATATAGGGATCATCCCCGATGAATTCCACTCTAAATCTTGGCATTCTTGATGAATTCTTGGTCTTTTCTCCTTTCTCCTTCTTCTATTTTCTTTTCTCCCAAGGCCTAAGCGGATTTTAATGTTCTAAAAACTGACATAAGGCTTAGTTTTACCGCTAATAAACTCTTTAAAAAAATTGGATAATTGTAGCGTGAAAAGACTACTTTACCCTTACTAAAATCCGAATTGAACTTTCCTTAATCCAACCGCCCAACTTTTGATAGACATATTTTCTCATATTATATCGAAAATGTGCAAACTCGGGTATTTTTCAAAGATCTCTCCAAGTGATTTAGACCATATAAATAACTGATTCTAACTCACCCTGATCTAGAAGTTATGACCGTTTGAAAATAGCCAAAACTCACCTTTTACACTTAGGAAAATTTTCCTGATTTTTTCTATTCTTTCCAAAAGTGACTATTTTTGGTTTCTTAGCATATTCCCACCTTTCGAATCACGAGATGTTATAAGTTTATATATATATGTGAATTTTATGAAAAGTGTTTATATCAATGTAGAGTTGTAACTTCTTTCAAAAGTTGGGACTTTAACACAAAGTTGCGACTTTAATGATGAGTTGTGACTTTATGAAAATTTCTGACATTAATGAAAGGTTGTGAACGTTCCACAGTTTTGCAACTTTTTTAAATAGTTGTAACCTTTTTAATAAGGTACAATAACATTTGTTCATACTAGCCTTTGTTTTCTATAAATAGAGGGATTTTCTCTCATTTTTAAACAACAAATACTTTGATCTTCTTCTTCTTCTTCCCCAAAATAAAATTTTTTTTTGTTTTGTTCTTGTTGAGGAACTTATTGACACCAATCTTTTTGTATCAATATGTTGGTAAATAAAATTTTTCCATCTTCAGTGGATGTAATTCTTTAAATTTCTTGTATTAAAGGGGAATAGTTTTCTTAAATGGACATTGTGCATTCAATGGACTCTATTTATTCCTATGATTTATTCTACTTTAACATATCCTGGTATGTTCTTTTATACTCATTACTTTATGCATACGATATTAATTGTTGTTTTTGAATACATGTTTTAAACTCTGTTGTTTATGTTTCTGCAAAGTAATTACCTTTAGTTATATTTAACATATACTCATACAGTACTTATATTCATTATGCAAAAAAATTATCGTACTTTGTTCAAGGAATTAATATTTTTGTATACAATATTAAATTTTATAACTTTAAAGTAGTGTATATATATTTATAAGCTTACATATTAACCGTTGTTACATAGATATATCAATTGAAGAAACTCATTATGCAAGTTCAAAAGTTATAATTGCTTTCATGTTCAAGCTTAATTTCTTTTTTGAATTTGTTAAAAAAAATTGAATTTTCTACTCAGACATAGATTAGAATTGTATAATTTATGCAACTTAAATTTTTCTTTTTATTATGAAATATCATTATAAATATATATTCTTATTTTCTTCTTTACTTTCCTTTTAATATTTTATTAAACAACCAATGATATATTATTTCGTGAATAGTTCATTCATTAGAGGTTCTATGGTTATGTGATAATGACAAATAATCAAATTCAAGTTAAAATATTGCTAGTATTTTTTAAGAACCTATTTTCGCATTATTTTTAATATATGGATATAAGAAAAACATTAGTTGGAAGTTTAATGCAATTATTATTTATGACTGTACAACGAGCAAGAAAATTATCAAGTCTAGCATAAACATAAGAGAGAACCCTAGGTCTTCGTACATGTAGCCGCCACAAAAAAGAATCCTATTTAATTTATTTATATCCAAAACTAGCCTTCCGTTTGAATGAGAAGTTGTAACTTTTATGAAAAGTTTTCCACAAATAAGAATTTCTCATTAATTTATTTATTTCCAAAACTAGTCTTTCCTTTGATGAGAAGTTTTGAATTTTCTGGAAAACTGTAACTTTTATGAAAACTTGTGACTTTCATGAAGAGTTGCAACTTTTATATCAAAAGTTTTAACTTTTATGAAGAGTTGCGACATGAAAAATTCTGTCTTTTATTAAAGGTTGTGAAATTACTGGAGGATTGTAACTTCCCAAAGAGTTTTGACCGTTCTGGTACTCAATGAGGAGTTGTAACTTATATGAAAACTTATGACTTTTATAGTGTTGCGACTTTTATATCAAAAGTTTTAACTTGTATGAGACGTTTTAACTTTCATAAAAAAGTTATTTCTTTTAGGAAAATTGTTACTTTTATGAAGGTTTGCATTAACGTGTTGTAAATTTTTTCAAAGAGTTGTGAATGTTATGATTCTGCACAATAAGTATTTTTTCACACTGACCTTTGTTGTTTATAAATAGAGGGATTCCTGCCACTATCATTTGTAGGTGTTCCTCCGTTGTAGGGTAGTCGAATTCAAATACATTAATTAAATTTCATATGAAGTTTGTTTCCTTCCTCAAAGTTTTATCCGTCCTATTTTATAGAGTGTAATCTTTACTATAACTCATAGTGATTCATGTAATTATGACAATTCATTTTTGCTTTTTGGTGACTTTTCTTACTCTGTTCTCTTGTCCTTTTCTATAGGTTTCTTCATATAAAAAAAAGAAAATTGATTTTTATTTGAATGCAACCTTACTACTCTTGCACCTCTCATTTCACAAGTCATAACATTGTTGAAATGGTTAAATTTATTACATTTCATTCTACAGTTTACAGAACTTTTATGTTTGCCACTTTTATTCGTAGTTTTTCTTTCTATAGGGGAGTCTAATCTAAATACATTAATTAATTTTATTTATAAGTGTGTTTATTTCCTCAAAGTCTTCTTCCTCATATTTTATGAAGCTTAACCTTTTATTGTAAGTCATAGTGATTCATGTATCTACTCGAATTTCTATTTGCTGTTTCGGTGACTTTTGTTAACTCTATTAAAAATTAGTCTTTTGTGTCTTTCTACAGGTTTTTCATAAACTTTTTTGGAAATTGCTTGTGGATTTTGATATATTTGGTAGCACACAACAATAAATATGTGATAACTAATACGGAACAATGACGAAGTTTGTTAAAAGAACCAAACAGAGTGCTCTCCTGCTTGCACATTTAGTATGGTATTTTGAAATTTTTTTCTTATGTACAAACAATTTGTATGTCATTTAGCTCTTCCTAGAATATTAGTGTGACACAATTAGTCCACTTTTCTTGTCGCTAGTTAAGTAATTTTTCATATTTCTTTGTCTCCACTTTTTGGGCATAATAAGATATCAAGTTCTCTTGAAACAAAAAAATGTGTTTAAAAATACTTTAACAAATAATAAATCTTTAGTCTATAAACATGCACATTAATGAAAAGTGCTACAGCCTTGACCGAGTTTCATTAATTTTCATTCAATTCAATGTTGCTATAAATTTTATGTACATTATAAATGATACATTACCTTTGAAATATTATTTAAGCGCCAACTAGCTATTAATTATTGTTAAAGAACATTTTTACTGTAGTGATAACTCTTTATTTTGATAAATTCTTTTTTTATATAGAAGTGAATACTCTTTCTTTTGAATTATTTTTATTAAATTTGTGAACTGTAAAGTTGGACACAACCCAATATATTATTTTTTTGAAAAATATGTTTAGCAACTTGCCTTTTTCTTCTTGATTGCAAGGAAAATAAGGTGGTAGTTCTTATTATTATTATTTTTATAATGTGAGTTAAAGTTCTCACACAATTATGTTTGTGAGATTTTAGTATGTTATGTGTCAAAACTTTGTTACAATACCTAGTTGTGAAAATTTTCATGCAGATGAAACCTAATACCCATCTTTAATTACACAAATTTTTTTTAAATTTCATGCATAACTTTATCAATAACTGTTGTTAAATTCCAAATAAGTTGGGGCAGGTGATATGAAATCTAAGCAATTGTGATGACTACTCTGAGACAGTGACCTTTTCCAAATGCTTTTTTTTCAAAAACTAAATTTTCACTAATTTTTCTATTGTTTTTCCCAAAACAATCTCTCTTGATAATAATAATCCCCCTTTCACAACGAACGGAACGAGAATATATATAGCATGGAGATTAGGGTTCCCTGACCATTAGGAAAGAGGAGGACAACCAAATAGGAACAAAGGGCACAATAGAAATTTCTAATCAATTTCAAATCAAATTTCTACAAGGACGTGGAGAGATCATTTCTCGTATGAGGAATCCGAAATTTTCAGTAAAAAACCAAAAGGCAAAAGGTACTCGATCGGGCGGCCTTGATCGATCTAGTCGTCCTGGAAGGCGACGTGGAGTCAATCTATGTGAGCAAGGATGAGTTGCACAGGCACAATAATGGAGCAGCGTCGGTGTTCGCCTGCACTGGTAGAGGCGGAAGACGCGGAAAAGCTGGTTGCTTTCTGTCTATTTGACACAGTGAGATTTCTTGTGAATGTTGAATTTGTTGGTCCTCGCGTGAGGAGCTTCCAGGTGCGTAGGGGTTGTTCGCAGGTTATTTTTCTGCTACGCCGTGAAGCTTGCGTGTGACTTCACTGATGAAGGAAAGAAACATGGTTAATTAAAGGATTAAGGAGAATGGTCGAGTTTAAGATCAAAGGGTTGGGTCACGTTTGAATGTATTATATTTAAGGCACTGGGATTTGGCACTGCAGATGGTATTATTGTTATTGGACAGGCTTTTTGCTGCAATTGATATTGCTATGATTTTAAAAAGAAGGAAATGGGCTGATGGATTTGTCTTCTGGGAAATGGGTTGCTGAATATTTAGAGAAAGTCCCTCCATTCTTGGTCCCTTTAAATGGGTTTAAAGTATGGCAACTTTCACATATAGCAAAACAAAAATTCATATTTGTATATTATAGCAAAGTTTGCATAATTGCGCTCCATAGCAAACTTATAACTGTATAATTCTCTATACACATACAACTGTATAATTCGTTGGCCTAAATTGTATAATTCGCTGGCCTCACTATGCATATACAATTGTATGATTCACTGGACTAAATTGTACAATTCGCTTTCCTATTTTGCTTTAATTGTATAATTTGCTGACCTATTTCACAACAATTGTATATTTCGCAGGCCTATTTCGCTGCAATATATGTATAAAATTTATTTTGCATACAATTGAATCAAAGTAAAATATTTGTATATTATATAATTATAAGTATATAGGAAGAAAATATGTTGTTCTCTCCCCTCGCTTTATACAAAAAATAGAAACACAATTTTATACTTTTGGTTTGTCAAAGCGAGAGAAAATTGTATCTTCACTGGCCATTTATAATTCATATGGTATAATTTCTTGTCTTTTTCACTGCAATATTCGTATAAAATTTGCATTGTATACATTGAATTGAAGTCAAATGTTTGTAAATTGTATAATTAGTGTATATCACAAAGATATATGTTTTTTCATGTGTTAGACACAATTTACTCTCTCTTTATCCAAACAGTACAAATGTTTTATAAAGCGAGAGAGGGCGAGCAGATGGAGAGTGGCGAGCGAGAATGCGGATAGTGGACAGCGATATTTTTTTGGGAGAGAGACACTGGCAACATTGGCAACCGTTTTCATTGTGCACAATTAAATCAAACAGTAGCTACTACTCCATTTATTTTTAGGTTATTTAATTTTTGCTATTATATCAATGATGTATAGTGTGCATTCGAGACGAATGTTCTAAGTTGTGCTAATTTTAACCTATCCAGAAATTGTAACCCCCCCCCACTCGTCCAGTGGAAGATTCTATTTAAGCTTTAAGATAGGTAGTTGGGTTACAGTAGACATCACAATGACCAATTTTTAGTAATATTGGGCCTATTATGTAGATATTGGCTTAAGGTTTCAGACAATCTTTCTATGTATTAAGATATCCTTTGATGTTCAATGCCCCATCCCAGCCCTGTTTCCAGAATTGTACCTTAATAAAGACCTAAGCTAAAAGAGTAATTTCTTGGTGTGCACATTAGGTAGAGGAATAACAAGTGTGAAGCCTAGATACCATAGCACATGATCATTTAAAATGATCATGTTGAGTAAGAAATGACCAAGGATATACTAAGGATCCTTGGGACAACAAAAAATGAGCAGCAACACATGTCCAAGCATATGAGCAAGCACGTGTGCTAACCTACCAAGAGACAAGCCCATTCGAATTTTGTTAGGGTGGTTAGGGGCACACGTGTGGGGTCAAGACATGTTGGGTTGATCTTCCTAACCAATTCTAGACTCTAACTTTTAGACTCTAACTAACTTACCTAACTAGATAACTAACCTAGGACTTACCAAAATTAACTAACTAGTGTGCCAAGAATCCTAAGACCTAACCGAGTGACACTAGCCTAGTACCTAACTCAAGAAAAATCCTAGTACCTAACCTAGGATGGTCCAAAAAGATTGGTTATGGTCCTAACGACTTAGGGGTACTTTTGTAATTACCTTAGGTCACTTAATTAATTAAATTAGCAACTTAATAAATTAATTTAAATGGAAAACCGAAATCCTTAAGCAAATTTTCAGAATTTCGCTAAGTCAAATGTTCTCGTATTTTTAAGTCAATTTAGGATGGAAATTTTTGTAATTGGATAATTGATTTATCTAATTAAGTTAATTAGTCTAGTTTGAATTAGTAAATATTCAGTTTCTAAGACCTAGACTCACGTTATTCTAGAATAAACGCACGACTAAAAATAATGAGCAAAACGCAACAAAAACAGAAAATACTCTCGAGTTCTCTTAGGCGATTTCAAGGCTATTCTTCAAGATTTTTTTCGTGCAAAGTACAAGGAAATTTTCGTAGATTCAATTCTACAGTAAGGTATGGGTTTTAACTCTTAGATTCATTTCTCCAAGAGGCTTCTTAAACGTTTCAAATTCTAGAAAACAAAACTAGGGTTGTTCCCAATGAAACGAATGTTCATCTCCATAGTTTTCCCTATTTCCGATTTTAATAGTATGTATAATGTAAATCTCAAGCATGTTTTATGTATTGGTGCTAATTTATCATTGGTGTCGGTTTTCTTTGGTTTGATAATGTTTTGAATAGACCTATAGGCTCCCCCGATCCGTCATGATTAATAGTATTATTTACATGAATAAAGAGTGGTGTTTGTCTAATTTGTGTTCGCGAAGATAAAAAATTGGGTTTATGAGTCATCTATGAGTTTACTAATTAAATCTAGCTTTGCTTCAAGTGATGAGACTATTATAGTATATACATACAAGTTAATTGAATTGACCTAATTATATTCTAATGATTAGTGTTAATGAAAAGTTTGATTTAATTCCATATTGGCTTACAAATGTATTTCCTAAAATATGATATAAAATTTGCTAATGACAAAGTTCATACCAATAAGCATGACCCAGTAATTCAATGAATTTCATAACAAGGGTTATGCCAACATTGGGACAAGTCCAACATACCCTCCCACATTAACCATGATATAGTAATATATGGAATAATTTATAACTTTCATAAATGGTATACAGGCTACGAAATGACATGAGCAAGATAAGGTGAGTAATGACCTAACTACAAGCTTATGAGTCATCAAATTTCGACAACTGATTTTTTAAAGGATGTGAGACAAGTCCCTCAGTTGCACCTAATGATAATGATAAAGATACCACAGAAGGGGTGTTAGAAATTGTGAGACAAGTCCTCGTTAACAACCATGTGATAATGTAAAGTTTAAAGTTCACATTCATCCAAGAAAGAAAGGGATAAAGTCCATCCATTGAGTTTTAATTATACCCCTCATATTAAAATCAAGATCCATAATGTAGTTGAGTCCACTCTATCGTTAATAAAGTATAATAAATAAAACAAGCCCCGATAGACTAGCAATAAGATTGTGCAAGCACATGTAAGCCTCATGAGATGAGGCTACCAACAAGGAGGATAAGAGTCTCCAAAATCTTCTAGTCTTCGAACTATATTGACCACGTAGGAACTATCCAGTGGATTCCACCATAGAGAGCTAGGTAGTATTCGGTTTAACTTTGTCCGGTGAACTACCCCTTTCCAGTGTGGGGCAGACACTAGATTTCATATTTATATCACATGATGTATGTCGGTTAAATGTTATTGTACAAAACAAAAAGAAAAATTGATTATTGCATAATTGATTCATTGTAGGTATGGGACTATAATGAATTATTGCACATGTAAGAAAGATATAGGATTAAAGGATATCATTTAACTACAAAACAAAAAGAAAAAAATACTGGAAAATAAACTACGTCTGGAAAGAGAGTTCTTGTCCTAAAGGGAGCAAATTATAAATTTTCGTTTGAGCTTTTCTAAAATTATGTTCATGATTCCAAGGTCTTACGTACATACAAAAAATGAGTTGTGTGATTTGAATGCATTAAAATATGTCAAATTTATGACATGATTCATAAATAACAAATTAGGAAAGTCAAGTGACTTCACTTTCCAGAAACGGCATGTTGCTATACGAAGAGATTTCCTTGATCATGCATAGTCCTTACGTGTTTATGTGCATAAACCCATACCTAGTACAAGTCTGTACTAACCCCTATACTATTACAATTTTTATAGGTGCAGGCTGTTAAATAGGATTTTGAAGATCTGTTGAAGTGGTTGTGACTAGTATCTCCAGACCTTTGGTAGGTCCTCTTGAGTTCAAGAATGCTACGTTTGCTTTCTAGTTTTAGTACATTAGACATAGATAGTGGAAGTTGTCCCTACAATTTCCTTTCAAATTGTTGTTCAAAGCTTTGTACAAAGGTCGTTTGGCAAACTATTATTATATTATGAATTCTTTATTTCAAATGTCTAATCTGTTATAGATGGTTGTTTAGTTTGAGTCGTAGCATATCACTTTTATGCAGTAATTATATGAAGTCAAAGTATACTTCATTAAGTTTTAAAAAGTTTTAAATTTTCCGCAAATTCAACTGTATGATTGTGATGAAATCTAAGAAGATGCTTGTCTGCGACCTATGAGAGGTTAATGATGTCGGTCCCATCTGGGGTTTAGATTCTGGGTGTGACAAACTTGGTATCAGAGCATGAGGTTAAATTACCTAGGAACTAAGGCTTAAAACAACAATGTTGTGTAGTTTCTAGATTATGGTTGTGAGTATACCACAACCATGACTTGGAGACTTAGTGATGTTACGAATCTTCCCTTCTTCTACTCTTTATCATGTTGTGTAAAGCTTTGACAATTTGTGTCATTCTAGCATCTAATTTCCTTCCTCTGTGTGCTTGTAGAAAATGAATACAAGATGAAATGTAGGCAGAAGATTTGAAGAATCAGTTGTTTGAGGAAACCAAGCTCCTCCTCAAGCCCCCACTGCGGGAGAGAAAGTACCTGTCAACCCAGTTGCGTTGACGGATCGATAAATGAGAATACCACTAGTTCAGATGGCCCAAGCCATCACTATTTAGGCACAGGCTATCACAACCCAGGCCACTAGAGAGGGTGCTCGCAGAGAGAACCCACATGCTAGCACCATGGCTAGGTGACAAAAAGATTTCACTAGAATGAATCCTCCAGTCTACTTCGGGTCTAGCACCAATGAGAATCCCAAGAATTTGTGGACGAGGTTCACAAGATTCTCTGTGGTATGGGTGTTAATGAACAGGAGAAGGCTGAGTTGGCTGCATACCAACTCAAGGATATGGCTCAAGTGTAGTAAAAGATGTGAGGACATGGCCGAGCACCAGGAAAAGTCCTTATCACTTGGGAGATTCTCAAGACTGAATTCCTGGAGAGGTTCTTTCCCATAGAGTAGAGAGAGGATAAAGTTGAGGACTTTATCAACCTAAAACCGATAGGTATGTTAATTAAGGAATACTACTTGAAGTTTGTTAAGCTTTCCAAATATGCTTCTTCCCTAGTGTCCAGTAGCAGGGATCAGAAGAGCAGGTTTGTGACTGTGTATTAGAGGTTCTGGAGGAGGAATGTCGGGCAGACATCTTATAACATGGACCATGCTAGGTTGATGGTACATGAACAACACAAAAGGACAGTCGTCGAAGGAAGAGAGGCCGAGAAGGCAAGAAGCCTAGGCCATCATATAAGGCTGGTTCAAGAACAGGTAGGAGTTCATTTGGAATCCAGGATAGGCCCTAATATAAGATGTGCAATGATAGAAATGCCCAACGTTACAGAAGGTCGTATGGTAAGTGTGGTCGTTCGCATGGAGGTGAGTGCATGGTAGGTTCTAATGCCTGTTAGGGACTTCCCAAATGTGAAGAATCAGGCACAAGAAGATACTCAGCCTCGTCCTAATACTACTACTGCAGCTGAGCCTCCTAAAAGGAACAGGTTCTATGCTTTGAAAAGAAGACAGGAGCAGGAGAAGTCAAATGATATGGTGAGTGGTAACTTGCTTGTCTTTTCTTTCACTGTGTATGTATTGTTAGATCTAGGATCTACCTTCTCTTGTTTTAATCCTTTAGTAGCTAGTAAATTTGACTTTTTTCCTGAGATGTTGCATGAGTCTTTTCTAGTTAGTACTCTCATAGGAGACAACATTAGAGCCTAAAGAGTATATAGAGATTGCCACTAATTGAGTTCCCTTATAATAATAGCTACCATTCCAGTATAAGGATGACACCTTTTGAAACACTGTATGGTAGGAGATCTAGGTCCCCAGTTGGGTGGTTTGAAGTAGGAGAGTTTGCCATCCTTGTCCCTAAGATCATACATGAGGTTGTGGAAAAGGTGAGAGTTTCAGGGATAGAGCGACTATTGCTTACAGTCATCAAAATTCCTATGCTAATAACAGGAAGAGGACTCTTGAATTCTAGGAAGGTGATCAAGTTTACCTGAAGATATCACCCATGAAGGGGTTAATGAGGTTTGGTAACAAAGGTAAGTTGAGTCCGAGGTATATAGGTTCTTATGAGATCTTACAGCGAGTAGGGAATGTTGCCTACGAACTGAAGTTACCTAATGACTTGGCTTTTGTTCATCCAATGTTTAATGTTTCGATGTTTAAAAAGTTTCAAGGTGATCCAGCATCCATCCTACTCATTGAGAGGTAGGAGTTTATGAATCTTTCTTATGACGAAGTTCCACTTGAAATTTTAGATCGCCAAGTGAAGTGGATGAGGAAAAAGGAGGTTGCAGTCGTAAAAGTTTTATGGAGGGACAACCTTTTTGAGGGAGCAACATGGGAGGCCGAGACTGACATGAGATCCCATTACCTTCAGTTGTTCAGTTCTTGAGATAAGATATACTCTTCCTAAGTCTGATTTTCTTTGTGAAACTATAAAGTTTAGTGCATTAGTCGATTTTGGTGTTTTACGTCCATATATGTGTGTTTTATGCTTGCGCTATATAAGTTAATATGAGTTCATGCTTGCAGTCATGTTGCTATTTTTGTATAACGTTCACATGATTTTATGTTTCATGATTTGTAATGTGCATTGAGTTAAAGTAAGATTGAGAAGGAAGTTCTCAATCTTCGATTGACGCTTCAGATAAGCGAAGGATGTGGAATCATCCAGAGTAAGTTGTTAATTAGATATTACCAAGAGTAAAGTTTCAAATATGTTAATGTGTTTTAGAGAATACCCTATTTGATTCAAAATGATGTGTAGTGTCATTCGGGGATGAATGTTCATAAGGGGGGGGATAATGTAACATTCCATAAAATGTACTCGTCTAGTGAAGAGTCTATTAAGTTTTAAGAATAGGTAGTGAGGTACATAGACATCCCAATGCCCAATATTGTATTAGAGAATATTGGATTAAGGCTATTAGTCGATTTATATGTATTAAGATATACATTGATGTTCAAACGCCCTACTCCAAGCTTTTTTAGGAATTGTACTCGCAATAAAGACCCTAAGCTAAAATATTTATTTCTTAGTTATGCACATTAGGTATGATGCATCCAAGTGTCAAGCCTAGGTACCATAGCACATGATCATTTAAAATGATTATGTTGAGTAAGAAGTGCCCAAGGATATAGTGAGGATCCTTGGACAAAAAAATGAGCAGACACACATGTGCTAACCGGCCATGAGACAAGCCCAACCGAATTCAGCTAGGGCGGTTAGGGGCACGCAAATTTGTGGGGTCAAGCCATGTGGGGATGATCTTCCTAACCAATTCTAGACTCTAACTAACTTACCTAACTATCTAACTAAACCAGGGACTACCGAAAATTAACGATGTAGTGCGTCAAATATCCTAAGACCAAACCGGGAAAAACACTAGCCTAGTAACTAACTCAAGAAAATCCTGTACCTAACCTTAGGAGGGTCCACAAAGGTTGGTTATGGTCATAACGACTTAGGGGAACTTTAAGAATACCCTTGTCATCTTAATTAATTAAATCTAGAAATTAATGATTAATTTATATGGTCAACCGAAATCCTCAAGCAAATTTTCAGAATTTGGCTAAGTTAAATGTTCTCCTTTTTTTAGTCAATTAGGATGGGCGTTTTTGTAGTTAGCTAATTAATTTATCTAATTTTTATTAGTCTAGGTTGAATAAGAAAATAAGTTCCTAAGACTCACGTTATTCTAGTAGAAACGCACGGCTGAAAACAATGAGAAGAACGCAAGAAAAGTGGAAAATATCTCGAGTTCTCTTAAGCGATTCCAACACTATTCTTTATTTTTTTCGTGCAAAGTTTAAAGTGATTTTCGCAGATTCAGTTCTATAGTAAAGTATGGGTTTTATCTCTTGGATTCCTTTCTCCAAGTCTTTTAAACGGTTTTTGAATCAAGAAAACAAAACTAGGGTTGTTCCCAATAAAACGGACTGTTCAGATCCCTCAGTTGCTACACAACTATTTCCGATTTTAATAGTATGTAGAAGGTAAATCTCAGAAATTTGTTTATATGTGGTGGCAAATTGATCATTAGGTAGGTTCCTGGTTTTTTAATGCGAATGAGAACTATAGGCTAAATCCGGATGGTTACAGTCTTATTACATGAGATAAGAAGGGTTGTAATGTATAATTGTGATTGAGAAGATAAAAAAAATGTATGAATCGTCTATGAATTTTAGTTTTACTATTAAAAATTGTTCTTGAGTAAAGTATGAGACATATAGTATATTATGAAGTAATTGAATTGGTCATGATATTAATCATGACCAGTTTAGATGAAAGTTTTGGTATTGCCACTAAAGGGCTTACAAATTTATTTCCAAAATATGATATAAAAATTGGCTAATGACTAAGTTATACCAACTTAAGTATGATCAATGTAACTCATGAGTTCATACCAAATCGTATGCCAAAAATCATTGGGACAAGTACCAAACCATACCCCATCCAAAGGAACTATGAATATAGTAGTATATGAGTACAGTTTATAATTCCATAAAAAAAATTGGTTTAAGGCTACCAAATGACGTTGAGCAAGGTAAGAAAGGGTAATGGACATTACTAAAAAGCTTATGAGTTATGAAATTTGACCAGAAGGAGTTGTAAAGGATGTGCGGATAAGTCTTCACTTGCCACCTACCGTTAATATTTAAAGATACTCACAAAGAGGGTGTTAGAAATCTTGATGGTAAGTATCGTAAAACCATGCAATAATGTAAGTTCAGTTCAAATTAATCAAGTAAAGAAAAAAAAAACAGATGGCAAGTATCTATTAAGTTTATTACTCGTATTATAAGAAAGCTTACATAATGTAGAGTCAACTCTATAAAGTTATAAAGGTATAAGAAATTGAGCAAAGCTCCGATAGACTAGCAATAAGCTTGTGCAAGCACATGTAAGCCTCATTAGATAATGCTACCAACAAGGTGGATAAGAGTATCTGGAATCTCTAGTCTTCGAACTATATTGCCAGCATAGGAACTAGCAAGTGGATTCCACCTAATAGATCTAGGTAGTATTCGGTTTCACTTTGGCCGGTGAACCACCCATTTTTCAGTGTGGGGCAAACACTGGATCATATTTATCTCACATGATCTATGTCGGTTAAATGCTCAAGAAAGTATTCTATTTCACTTTATCCATGAACCCCCTCTTTTCGTTGTGAGGAAGACACTGACTCTATTTCACTTTAGCCGGTGAACAACTCATTTTCAATGTGGGGCAGACATTGGATTTCATGTTACCTCACATGATCTAGGTTCACTTTGACCATTGAACCGCCTTTTTTCGTCTTTGTACACATTTGCGGTCTTAGACTAGTTCTTAGATGCTTCTTATTTTTGTTGGGTTTTACCCATTTTCCCTTTAAGACCCTATGCGAGCTGGTTCGTAGTGCTGCTCTATTGACCCCCATTCAGGTTCTAAGACCATGTTTTCGGTATTTTTTTTAGTTGTTAGACTAAGATATTGTTGGAGTATTCAGGCCCCAGTAACGGCCTTTATCCAACCTACTTACCTCTATATCCAGGCCTTACCCTCTAAGTTATTTCACTTATGCTTCAAAGAGTTATGTGTCCTATATTGCCTTAGAATTTTATACTTAGTTGCTTGGGCTCATATCGCCGCCATTCTATCCCATGAGACAAATAGGCCGTATCTTACATTGACGCAAGGCGTGAAGCAGGGTTCATGTACCTACCATTCCCCAGTCTTGGGTTACTACTCGTGCAAACGTGGGTTGACCTATCAGGCGGTCATTGGAGTGGCTGTTGACCATAGTTGTCCAATGAGACACATCTGATGCGACTTGGATCTCGGACGATCTATACAAAAAAAACTGTTAACCTAACAACACGGCTCTCGCAGAAACCATACGAGGGGAGCATCGCATATTGAAGTATACTACTAGATCCTGGAAAGAGGCTATTAGTACTTTAGGTAAATTCCTAGGTTGAGTTGTTCTTCAGTTTCTCCCATTGACATCCTTCTGTCCGTCTATACGCCACTTATACATTCCAATTGTATCACCATCAACTTCTCTTTAATTCTCGTGATATGACGACACAGATGGGATTTTACTCCAAATACACTCCTTCCACTGCGTTCTTTACGTAGGGTATGTACGTTATATAGGCAGATTACAATTCCCCGTTACTAACGATAGCTCTGTCGCTGGTCTATCCACGCCATCATCACTTCTGTTATATGACACGTACCTCGTACGACGACAACTACAGCTGACTGCACGGTCTACGGTGACGTAGGTTAATTCGTGAGGTAAGGAAGAGAGGAATTCGGAGATGGGAGAAAAGAGAACTAGCGAGGTCGTAGGAAGCAAGAGGCCTTCTAAGCTGGAGGTGTAAGTAGCGGAACATCTAGAAGGAGGAAATAATATAGAGGTCCTTTGTATTAGGTCAGTAAGTGAGTAATAAGAGTTGATTATAGTAGGTAAGTAGTTACATAGGTTTTGAGTACCTGGTGGAAGAGTAAGTAGAGTACCTATAGGGGAACGGATTTAAACAAAAAAAGGATAATCTCCTTATTTCTCCTTTTCCTTCTCTAGTTGGATTAATAAAACTTTCACTATTTCTATTAATTTAAAACTCTGATGAGAATGAGAAGATACCTCTATGGTGAATCATGAAGAGATGAAGAGAATCGAGAAAGAGAAAAGAGAAAAGAGAATGTGATAAGAGAAATGTGTGATTGTAAGAGACAGCTTGTTAAGGATGTGGGCATTATGAATCCTACCATGAGGAACACAGATGGGGCAAATATTTGAGGGAACAAGGGTGGTTGGGTTTTTGCATTTGTTTGTGCAAGCTACTAATTAAAAACATAGGAAATACTTCTTTTGGATCTAGTGTGTAGCTCATTCAAATGCATTGTTTCTTGGAAAGTTTTTGTTGTTGGTCCTCAATTCCAGCTGTGCGTCCTTTCCTTCCGTCCTCAGTTCCAAGCGTCCTTATATTCAAGCCACTCAAGGATTGCCATACGAAACCCCTGCTAGATGTAGTGCACCCCAAGACGGGTGGAATGGAATGGTAGGTAATAAAGGTACGGTAATGATGCTTGGGGGAATGGAGGGGTAATGATTGCGGCTTCCTTTCGTCATTTGATTGGGTTTGTTATAATTGGTAATAAGCAAAAAATGTTTGTAAGTAATTTCATCTTTGAGCTAAAGTCTCTGATGTTTCTTGGTTAGGAGGTGAAAGTCGTAAATGGTGTCCTCTTGTGTAATGATGTGGACTAGAGGGACTTAGCGGTTGGTGGATGGATGGAATGGGAAAGGACATTGAAATCATCTTAGTGAAAGTCATTGAAGCTATCCTATTTAACTATTTTTTTTTGGGTGCCGTGAAGCTATCCTATACTTAACTGATTTTTGGCAGCCTTTAAAGGGACCCCCTTTGGTTAAAGAGTTGTTCTTATTATTTGTATTATGATTAATTGTGACTTCCAGATGGTTTGCTTATTCATATTCCCTCAGATTTGAATAACTATAATTGAGGAGAACAAAGGATTAGCACGAGAAGATTATGCTTGGGGACGTGATAGTTGATTCTTATTAGCCAGAGTGATTTTATTAAGATGAATTAGTGAAAGTGAGTCTCTTATTAAGATTGGAGGACTAGTTAGAGTACAAAGAAACCCTGATATACTTTAACCAGTGCCACATGGGATGTGTCCTAGTTCTACCATTGGCAAGTAGAAAACCCTACATCAGAGAAGAGTGTTAGACTAGGATTCCATGCCTTAACTAGTAAGGTATGTTCTAGTGGTTTACTGCTATTAGTTATCATGTGGGAATACTGATAGTGTTGATAGATTTCTATAAAGTTTAGGTAGTGGAAGGACGCTATCTAGGACATTGGCACGAGTTAGGGATTGAAGATGATGCGTGTGAGGTTTTGTAGGTCTTTCCCAATTCCATTATTATGAAACGTCCTTAATTGTTGAATGTCTCTAAATGGTATTATAATTAATAGTGACTAAGTTAAAATGCATTGTTGTAAATGGAAAAGTGACTTAACTCTAAAGGAGCTTTTTTCTTTAAGGGATTGCTTACGTAAAACTTGGAGGAGGGTTGTCGGCGGTTATTGGGTGCGGTCTCTTCATTTTTTATTAGGTGAGTCTTAGAGTAGCTTTAGGTAGGGTTTTCTCTTTTTTAATTGAATATAGTGAATGATCTTATCTTCGGAATCCTTGAGGAGCTTAAGGTATGTGCGAAGGGGTGTTGGGTTGTGGGGGGTTGTAGGGCGGGGCCCCCCTTGCTCTACGACGCTTCATGCTCAATCAATGAACTGTGGGAGGGGACCCTTTGGTAGGAGAGTCTCAAGTGTTGGTGTGAAGTAGTGATTATGCGTTATATGTTGTAATGTGAATTATATGTGCTTTATGGTGGACTTAGTTATCTTATACTTGTCTTATGAGGGGATTTCTCCAAAGAGGCATGGTTTATACAAGTTCTTTTAGGATGGTTAATTGCATGTCACCATACTTTGTACATTCAATGTACTAATTCCCATATATTTTGTTCTTCTCTCTAAAAGGAGGTGACACTTGAGATGAGTCATTTTGAAGATGATGAAGCTGGTTATAGTAGCATTCATTCAAGCAAAAGTTGTGGTATGTGGAAAGTTGTGGTATATCCCAATGATTGAGAATATCCACTATGTTTAGTTTTCTTGTAAGTATTTGTAAGAGACATAAATATTCTATTGTTTGATGTTATGGGCCGTTGTTTTGTCCCAAGATATTCATGGTCTAAGATGGCCAGATTTAAGACTTAGGGGGCCCACTTGCACCATTATGAATTTCTATATTAAAAAAGATGGGGAAAATCTAGAGATTTGAAAGAGAAAGATCTTATTATGTATTGCAATAAAGATTGTTAAAAGAGATTGTATAATACTTTTGAGAGGTCGAAATATGGCGTTGTGTTTGCAACGACTGGGAAAAATACAATTTTCTAGTATACTCTTTGGTCGGGCGTGCAGTTAGGGTAGGAAGGGTTAGGAGTACTAAGCTGATTTTACAGACCAGAGTAGGACAAAAGAAGGAAAGAAGTATGCAGTTTATAAGGTAAGAGACATGGAGTTTTCAAACTGGTAGAATATTATTTGTAAGGTACTGCACCCATTGAAATAAGGTTGTGAGGTTTGGCCAAAAAAAAGGTGAGTCAAAAAAAACAAAAAAGGTTAAGCTAATAAGTCCGTGTTTGTTTTTGTTGTATTTGTCCCTTCTGAGGTTTATTGAATTTCTTTCTTGATGTGGTAAGACCGGGAGGTAGTAGCTAATAGCTTGGGGACCTTAAATTTATCGAGAGGTTATCATTTATTTCATGTTTGTCGAGTTGAAGGTGATATATAATGGTGATAAAAATTACAGCATTTAAGCTGTTGAAAGTTTAATGGAAGATCGCCATCCATAGTTGGGAAAAGCTATGTGGGAGGAAACCAGAAGAACATGTGAGAAAAAAGTATCCCCAATTGTTCATCAATTTCAAATATTACTCACTACCTTAAAACTTTTTTCCTAAGTTTGCCCACCAACTCGGGAAAAGTGAAGAGTAAAATTTTTATATAATTGTGCAACAACCCCGGGTTCTGTCAATAGAGAAAAAGTCAATGGAAAAAAAAAGATTGTTTGAAAAAACTTGATAGATTATTTGGGAATATTCCAACCATTCATATTGTCGTAATAAAGAATTGGAGCTCACATTAAGAATAAATAATTTGGGCGAGTCTAATTTAACTTATTTTTTACCCCCCCGCAGTCATTAATTGGGTGTAGGCCGAACGAACTGTGCGGGGCTGATATCAATCAACTAATTATTTTTTTTTTTAATAATTTTGATTACCATGGGGGGGATAGATAACTCGTTTTTTTAAAGAATCCACTTTACGACTGGTATGGAATCGATTTTCAAACGCGCAGTTTAGAAGTAAGTAGTAGAAACTCCAGAATTGAATATTAGCTGAAGGATATTTTCTGAGGTCATTGATTGAAGGTATGTTGAGTTGTGAAATGAGGGTCTTGGAATTATTAAAATATCTAGGGTATCGTGCATGCAAGATGCTTTGCGGTGTTTTGGGTCGGTCTGTCTAACAGGGCCGACGTGTAGAAGTGGTCGTGTCAGTGTGTGGGCCCCGCGACACCGTCCCGAACCGACACGGGACATATCATATAAAATCATAAATAAACCCATACTTTTAGAGATAAGGAACAAACCCAGGAGACTCTTGACATTTTTCCACCATTCTTTAGGCTAAAGGTAAGTTTTTCACTCTCCGAATCAATTTTTCGATCCGTAGATTTTTAGATTAGATAGATAAGAAGTACTAGAATGGGTAGGTTTAGTCTATCTAGATTATTAGAGATAGTTTAGATTTAGGATAGATTATAGAATTTAGAATGTACTAGGAAGGGTAGTTATCTGAGGATTTTGAATTCAAAACATGGAGGGAAAGACCCTTATTGGATACTGAATAATGTGTATGATCTAGGGTTTGTTGGTTGTTAGAATTGTTTTGTTGTCAGTAGGTGGTAAGTAGTGATGTTTATTGATTATCGTCTAATATTGATTGTTTGTAGACAAGAAGAAGAACAAGGGGAACAAATTAAAAAATGAAGGATTAACGCGATTTTTTCTTAGGATTTTCAAGCGTGTTTTGACGGTAGTGATGGTTTTGATGTCTGACTGTGTGATGTATTTATGTTTGTTCTTTTTGCCTTCAGTATGACAAATGATGTATGTGAATGTTTACAGTGTTGATCACACTTATTGTAAATGAGTATTGGGACAATGACTATAATGCCATGAAATTCACTTCTTGATTGTACGGATTCCTATGAATGTACTTGTGATTGTGATGTGACTGTGGTTGTGTTGGAGAAGAGATCAGATTACCCGGTCCTGCATAACTAACTGGAAATCGGTTTTGCCTACTTTCTGGCATAAAAATATAGATCTAATTACAATGTTCTAGCATACAATATTGGTATTGGGGTTGCGTACCAGGTTCCGATTTATATTATAGTAACAGTTTGGGTTTGAGGTTCCATGACGAGGAACAAACTAATTGACATAATTGTGATATTTGAGAATTGTGAAAATGTACGTTGTTCATAAATGTTGATAATATTTTAAATTTTTTTGCATATACATGTGGTTATATTGTTGTGATACTTGTATATGTTGCACTTAGTTGGATAGCAGCATGATCCTACCAGTACACTATGGTTGTGTACTGATACTGCACTAACTCTTATTTTTTTGCATACAGGACATTTTCCATCATCTATTGATAGACCTCGCTTAGAATATCAGTGATCGTTATGGATTCAAAAGTGAGCTAGTTCTTTCGGGATGCCTTGGATTCTCTATAAGTCTTTGTGCACATTTTTGTCCATAGACTAGTTCATTAGATGGGGCTTCCCTTTTGGATTGGTGGGTGGGACCCATTTTCTTTTAGAATTTTATGGATCTTATTAGAGTTTTGGTTACATTGACTTTGCAAGAAGTTCTAGGCGTTTGTGTTTTCAGCCATTTGTTATTGTTAAGAGTGTATTGAAATTTATGGGAACTCTATTTTTATTTAATAGAAACGTTTTTCCTTAATTTTAAAAATGCCTTAGTTTTGGATTATTTTCTTGGTTTGATCAGTGATGATTTCTCCCACGGGAGGGTGTTATGTGGGGGCATATCAAGTCGATCTATGTCAGAATGTAGGAAATTTAATGATTGTGTTGTTTGTGATGTTTTTGGGAGGAGGGAGAAACATCGAGAGGCTGGTTTGGTTTGGTGCAGATCGGGGATTGTTGAGAAAGAGAGAAAATGAGCCTCATTGGTGGTGGATTAGTTCGACTTGAGCCCGCCGGTGCCTTGGGTTCGAGAGGGAAGCAGGGAAGATGGTGAGAGAGGGTTGGGGTTTTTTGGGGGTTATGGGCGGAGTTCGGTGTGCGAAAAGAGAATGAAGGATGGCGAAGGAGGGTTGTTGGACGAAGAGAAAAGAGGGGTGGGAGAGAGAAGAAGAGCACCAGTGTATTTAATGTTTTTTGGGGTTGTGGATTCTTGGAGCTCGCCTGATAATATGTCTTGTGGGTGCTGGGTGTGTCATCGGTGGTGTCAGACCTAGATCCTAGACCATATAAAGACTAGGCCATCGTTAACATATCAGAGATCGCAGACACCCTTTTCTAGCTTAATCACACTCATACAATTTTTAAATGACGGAAAATTTTAAATATTTTAATTTTTTAAATTTTTTTTAATATTTTTTATTATTAATTTATATTTTAAAACTTATTGCAGTATACTTATACTCATATAATTTACTGCCATACAGGGATATGACTACGGAATCACAAACTAAACAACCATCCAATAATAGATTAAACAGATTGAAATAAAGAATTCATAATATAATTAATTCTTTGCCAATGGCCCTTAATACAAAGCTTTGAAACAACTGTTTTGAAAAGGAAACGCCAGGGACAAACATCACTTTCAAATATGGTCCAATGTATAAAGCTAGAAAGGAAATGTTATAATCTCGAACTCAAGAGAGAACCTACCAAAGGTCTGGAGATAGATACGAGGTATACAGTTCGAACTGCTTCAACGAATCTTCAATCTTATTCTTCAAGAACTTTTCACCTATAAAACATAGTAATAGTGTTATGTATTTATTAGTAAGGGGTTAGTAACACACTTGTAGTGTATAAGTTATATGGGTGTATGCACAATTAACACATAAGGGACTCATGACATGATCAAGGAAAGCTCTTCCTTATAGCAACATGTCGTTTCTGAAATTAAAAATCCACTATACTTTCATAATTCCATTAATTTGTGATGAATCATGACTTGCATATGACAATGTTCATTGCATTTATTTAAAGCACAACTTCTTGTCTATATGAACATAAGACTCTTTGGAATCATTAAAATACTTTTAGAACAAACTCGAGCAAAAGTTAATATTTTTGCTAACTTTAGACCGAGAGCTTCTCTCCCATTGCCTTAGTTATTTTTCAGTCTTTTTCTCTTCTTGTTGTGGAGTTCAATTTAGTTCATTAATTATCTTCTTTGATCTCATGTTTGTTTTACTTACAGTTAAATGATTCATTGTAGTCCCATACCTACAATGATCGAATAAGTAATCCGAAGGACTAAGGAAATGATTTGGTTACCCTACTCACAATTTATATTTATCATTCTTGTTAAATTGGGCATGAATGTATTTATAAGCCAATGTTTATTGACTATGCCCGTTCTTTGATTATTTTCATAATATATAGATCTTGGGGCATGTAGTTAAAACTTATGATCTTGCTAACTTTGGGCATGAAGTCTTATAAGTCAATCTTTATTGGCTACACACCTTATTTAATCATTTTGGATAATATAAAGATTATTGGCTATGCCCATTATTTGATCACTGCATAATATAAAGATGTTGGGGCATATATGCATACTCCAATTGATGAGTCATTAAGTTTTTGCTCTTATAAGCCAATATTTATTGGCTATGCCCATTACTCATTCATTTGTATAATATAATAAGTCATTATAGGCCAATCTTTATCTTTGTTGTCATAAGCCAATAACTGTTAAAAATTCATTCTTATCAAACACTAATGAGAGGGAAAGGGGTTTGTTGGGGTGGTTTATGGTTCTGATTTCGCCGGAAAAAAAAAAGGGGGGTCAGGAACACGGAAAGACGGAAAACAAAGGGAAACAGATCGGAAAAAACAAAAAAACAAAAGGGAGACCAGATACAATGAAGAATGAAAGAAAAAGTTGGGGAAGGGGAAGGAAGGACAATCCAATGGGGTTCTCCTTTTTGTTTTAAAGTGGTGGACCTGTGAGCTCTACTGAGGGTCACCAGAATATCATAAAATATGGAAACCTTTTCTCAAGAGAAAATAAAAGTCGTTGAAATTGTGATCCCTAAAGATAATACACAAACCCCCTGAAACCTTGAATTAGCATGATCTTAAATAGGGAATTGGGAATTGAAAAGCCATCAATAGTAAAATACCACTATCGTAAATTCGAGGGGGGGGAAAGAAGAGGAAAGAAAAAAAAGCACCATTTAATGAAATATCTGAATGAATATGAAAAAATGTAACAAACATAACCAATGACATGTCAAATATGCAAATTAACATAAATAACGATTTTAGAAAAAAAAGCAACAAATATTTGAATGTATTAAACCGGCTGTATTCTGTTTGTTATGTTGTGTGACAAAATCAATATATAAGTAGAAATTTAACCGAGGTTTAATTAAAATTATAAATTAATAAAAATCCTAATACTTTGAGAATGAATATAAAGAACAGTTATCAAAACAATTTACATTAAAGGAAATGGAAATTATAAAATAGTTTTTGAAAAATATTTAAAATAAAAATACTTAAAATGTTATTAAACTTAGAAATATTAACAAAAATTGGTTGTGGTCTGTACAACAATAATCTTGCTGATTTGTGTGTTTGTTGAGTTTTTTTTTTATAGAAGGAATGTATGAGATATGATGTAATGATTGAGTTAGTTGTAGTTGAATATCTTAAGTCATGTATAGTTGTAGGTAATTCTATATATGTGTTAACTGGATATGATCTATGGTCACTTAAAGGGCAAAAAAGTCATGGCGCATTATGAATGATTATGTGATTGATTGTACATGATAAGAAAACACTTTGAGGAGTACAGTGAATATGATTATGAACTAGTTGGTGTGTTATTTGAAGTTATCCTCAGGTTAACACCTTGTCCATGATAGGATTGTGATGTAAAATATTTTATCAGAATATGATTGATTTTTACACGTGTGAATGCTATCTCACAGTGAATATATGAGCTATAGTAGGAACTTTGTTGAATTGAGCGTCAAGACAATCTTTCGTGAGAATGAACTTAAGCCAAGACTTAGTGAGAACTCAATGGGTATTAATGCTTAGCACTTAGTGGATAGTAATATGCGATGGAAGCCCTCACGTTAGTAGGGACTGTATTTCTAGGAGCAATCTCATTGGATAGAAGCCCTCACGATAGTAGAGAGAGGGTTTTCTAATAGCAATCTCCTTGTCCCATAAACTATGTGTCCTCATAGGTGTTTAGCTAGTTCATCCACCTAAGCTAACAGTATGGTTCTACCTTAGACAACAAGTAGGACAAAAAACCTCTTTCGGTTTATGTGGGGTTAGAAAGCGGTTCAGGTTTAGCTCACATGGTTTATGTCGATTAAGGCTTAACCCACTATTATAGAATGAACAAGAATATGAATTATGAACTATAGTTACTCAAGAAGCTTTACTTAGTATGGGTAAGAGTATAGTATATTATTCATGCATTACACAAATATTCTTTGAGGGTATTTATGGGATATATCTCTTATGGTATGATAATATATGAGTTGATTATGGTTATGACTAACCTATATTTTCCTACATTTTTTCCAAGTGTAGGGTCCGGTTCTCAAGGTGGTCCCAATTATGGCTAAATCTTGGATTTGTTCATTTCTCCTTGCTTGTGGTGATTCTGCATGGTTCGAGGACGAATGTTATCTTTGTTTTTTTTTTTTTGTATTTTACAATCTTATTATGTTGTATAAGTTGTGACCTATTTGATTCAAGTATTGTAATAGATGGTTAACTGAGACAAGTCTAGACTTCCGCTTTCCTTTATGAAAATTTAGGACTTCAAATGCATTTTTACTCTAATTATTCTAATGTTTTATGTTGTGATATGTTAAGTGGCTACATGGTGCTTTCCGGGGTTTTATTTGCCTTGTTACGTCTAGGGGGTACCCTTGGGTCGTGACAGCATTTTAACTTTCAAGTTAAGTCCTCAGTTTGACATTAGTTAACATTCTAAGTAAACGAGGTTGGATGAGAATTATATTAGTGCCGTTAGGTCAGAAATATTGAATTTTGTCTGGAGTGACTCTTCGTTTAGCTCCCAAGGCTTCCAGACTAATTCCCAGCCTCCTTATGGATTTTAGCTTAAAATAGAGTTTAGGTGTAAGACTCATTTTTTATCGAGATGATCTCGTATGGTGAAGTCACAATGCTTCCATTAGATTCCAAAATATTTAAATTAATAGCTTTATATTTCGTTGTTTAACAGGTTGCAAATGGAATACCAGGAACCCCTGTTAGAGAATTTGGAAGCTTGTTTAAGCAAACCAGCTAAAGTTTTTGGTATCTAGTGCAGGTTTTTTTTTGCGACAAGACATCATACTTTCCGCTACTAGGAATTGACTTTTAGAGACCAGTATCGGTATTTATACGCGGAATTGCCAACTCTATTATTATTTTTAAAAGGGATCTCTCTCATTCAAGCTCCGATTTATGTGGTTCGAATTCCTGAGTTATTATTGGGAGTGTGGATACATAATGAAGTGATAAAGAGTTATTTAAGGACCGCCAAATGAGGTCAATTTCGTGATTGAGTTGTTCCCCCATCACTCTATGTTGCTTCACTTGTTGATTATTTGTGATTTTGTGGGCTGTTTTAGGCATCGGATTTTGTTCATATTCGGAACACAGTTAGAGGCATATTTTAGAACCTCTTGAAGGAGTCAAATTCAAAAAATCCGACGCAGGTCCCACGACCCATGTTTAACTCTAAAATTGGTTTGTCCCCATTTTGGGTGATTTTTGTCTCTAGACAGATTTAAAAGGTCGTTCGGATGGGAAAAGCATTGTCCTTGTCATCTTTAGCGCACGCGGTTGGTCTATAAGTAGGTTATGACTGTCATTCGAATTAAGATATTAGATTGAGCACGGATATGTGCATTCATGATGATTAGTGTGAGTTGGGGGAGGGGCACCTAGTTTTAGACCTTCTTTTCTTTTAAGAAACAAAAGACTTAGGTTGATTACTAATGTTCGAGGGTAGTACCTTTGATAGTTGTGTTGTGTATGTATGTGTCATACATGTGATTTACGTATTATACGTAGTTTTTTGGAGCATGTTGTCCTTAATATGAGTTAGAATTAATTTTCAACTAGACTTGTACCTTGTGACATTGATATGTCTCTAACGTCATTAGATGGCTAGGTCTTGTAGAATTGAAATCGCATTCTTGGGTATGTGATAGGAGTGAGCCTTAATTTATGGGCATTTATGACAACTTGTGGCCCTTTGATCTCCTATATCTATTTTTGTGGGCTTCAAGTGTACCATTTAGTTTATCCATTCTAAGTCGGAGTCCTTTCAGCTTGGATTCCTTTTGTGATTACCTCCTGCACCCAGTAGTAGACGTGATTCCACGTGGCTTGGAGCCAAATTGATATCCCTCTCCGGAGTTCATACACCCCTATAATTCTTGGATAGTTGGCGGGCTGATGCCACTGGGAGTAGATTGGCTAGCTGGACTGCTAGGATATCTGACATACTATATAGAATTCATACCCCTCCCCCCAAGTCTTGCTTTTTGGGTGGCTCACGCGCTTGGGAGTGGACTTTATGGTTGGGGGACATAGGTTGATTTCCGCTCTTACTAGATGAGCTAGGAGTTGATTGGTTGATGGCTACTTGGATTGGGATCCCGATTGATGTTCTTGGGTTTGGATCTGGATTACTCTTCTTTCTGATAGACTTCGATATTTAGTGTACCTGTCGGGCTTATGGGGTCCGTCCCTCAAGATTTTACATAATCCTTGCGCACGGAGTGTTACCTTCTAGGCTTATGGGACTTGACGAAGCGCGGCAGCAAGTGCTCCTTTCTTTTAGAGGTAGGGTAGGACTTATTAAACAGCCCACTTGCGTTGGTATTGGTGTGTGGAATGGGAAATGGCTTCAAAAATTCACTTTAGCTCTCGGATGACTAACAAGGCACAGGACCAAGATTTAGATGTGAACAAGTCGTCAACTCAAGAAAGAATTCAAGGGGTGTTCAGCACTTGACTGTAAGGGAGAGGGGGCCTGGGGAGGGGTCAGTTAGTTTTTGTTATACCTATACTGTGGATTTATTATATATACTCAAGTGTCCTTCGTTAGTTTCCGCTTGACCATTGTTGTGTCTAGCTTCTATCTTATCATATTGATTTTCCCTTTCTTGGTCAGCCTTGATGACTACTGAGTACCTCAGTTTTTTATAAACTAGCCTACATTCACCCACTTTTCATGATGTAGGTCCTAGCATAAGATACCAAACGGACATCAGTCGTGACATCTTTTGGAAGGCTTGTGGATATCAGAGATGATGGTGAGCATCTGGCATCCTAGACCAGCTTGTTTGCTTTTCTTCATATGTTAGCTTGTGTTTTGCCTGTGAGACGACTTGATTGGTCCACTTTTAGGACTTGTATTTATATTGTTAGACAATTGTGTACTCGGGACTGGTTCTAGGGTGGTTTCCTTTGTATTTAGTCTTTGGTTTGTTTTTCGTTTGTCTTTTCTCATTGTTAGTAATGTTTTCTATTCAGTTCTACCCTTGTATTCACTACTTGTGGGTCTAGGTAATGCTCGGCTTACCCACTTGTGTGTTTCAATAGGTGGCTTCATGACTCGGAAAGTCGGGCCGTGACAACATGAATTTCAGTTTTAGTGTATACTAGTTCCTTGAAACTAATTCTTTTGGTTATAGCCTCTTAAGTTGAATTCACTATAAAGGTCCTCATAACTTTTTTTATCAGTAAAATTTAATCAAGAGGCAGCTACAATGTAAATTAAATAAGACTTTTTCTTGTAAGAATTTACTGTCTAGTTATGTACTAAGAGTTTGTGAATGCAACTTATAACTTCAGTCAATCCAAAACTATGCATATATCCAAATTACCAACATGTGAGTGACACTAAATTGAAAGAGAGTATATGAGTATAATAAGTTTTCACTGAATACATAACGAAATAAAAGATGTAAGATGAGACATGGTGAGCACTTGTAATTTAAAAATTATAAAACAAGTTTTTGCCTCAACTTGGTTCATATCTGGTGAATATCAAAATTTTGCAAAAGCAAGTGCAATTCCTAATAATTTTCAACTTGTGTGCTACCTTTAGGGATTGACATCAAGCTCTCTTTATAAACTATAATTCTCAAACTCCCTGGATAACCATGTAATTTATATTCCTTCCACTTTGTCAGAGTTTAGATTATATGAAATCACAATTCCCCTTTTATCTTGAAGAAGCAATAAACTATCGTTCCAAATAGCCAACGGGGATTCAATAGGTGGACATCTTATTGTAAATTTCTTAATCCAAGAGTCGTTCACATTATACTCTTTCATTATCCAAATATCAGTTATTTCTTGTACTGGACTACTTACCCTTCGCGGGTCAGGGTAGCAAATAAATGTTAAACACTCATCTAAGATCGTGAGGCAATGAACCTTCTCGTCATACAAGGAACACATTTCAGGCACTTTCATTATGCGAAAAACTTCAGTGCTAGAATCAAAACAAAGAATTGCCACCAAATTTCTATGGGCATACCAATGGAAAACGCCCTTGTAATACATTTCCGCAAAAGGGCAGTTATAAGGCCAAGGAAATTCTTCTTCCCCAAACGGTAGATTTCTCCACGAATCAACGCTAAAATCATAAACCTCCCCTATCCAATCCACCACACTAGGGTCATTGAATGGTTCTTCCCCTGAAATTTCTGAAATTCTAACTACCTTATAGGTCCTTTGGATCGCGTCATAAACAAATCCAACACCTCCAATGGCACGATAGAAACCACGAGGGCAAACAAAAGGACTTTTTGGGAGAAGCCGATAGTTTCTTGTAGCTGGATTTAATATAACAAAGTTACGTAAGCTGTTAAAAAACCAACCATGGCAAGGACCGTTGAATTATGAAAGATACTACCTAACCGGTGGACAGATATGGCACCTCTTAGACACGAGTAATATAATCAAGATCATCATTCACCAGAGGAGGTTCGGGAAGAAAGATCAAGGATTTGTAAAATCTTTGTTCTTTCCATGATCGTTTTAAATAGAATGAATTCGTCTTTTTGACGAGGTGTAGTTATGATGAAGATTGTGGAAACTAAAGGAGTGCATGAGATTGCACCCAGTTTAGAAACCCATTGAATCGCACTCGATGTCATTGGGCGCTTGAACAATATATAAATTCTCAATCTTCTGGATAATTTCTTAATTGTTCAATTCATCATCTCTGAATTTTGGTAAGGGTAATTTAAATCACATCTGGAATTATTCTTCTGTTGTTGTAACCGGTATATTATTATTTTACCTTATTATATCCGCACCATAAGTAAACTGCCCATTAAATAAAAATTTGCATTTTGTGGCTCTTAAGGTTGAAACTGGCAGTTTTTTTGTATCCCATGCAATGTTCAATTCACTAGGAGATATGCTTATTAACTAAGCAACCCCTCATATGCATCACTATGCCACATGTGTAAACCTTCATATCTAGCGTTCAGCGATTTAATACAAAAATGAGTGTAAATGAATTCATATCATCTTATTTTTATAAAAAAAACAGAATTTTGTAAGGAATTAGTGACACGCACCACGACAAGACCCTGTAGAAATTAAAACAATAGATTTGGAATTACAAAGCTAACTTTCAAGATAGTGAACAAAATAAAACTCGACCGACTTTATAGCTGAAAATAAAATTATTCGGTATGCTTTAACCCTGCGATGTTGAGTCTTTGTTATAGAAGTACAATTCGTATGTTGATTAATTTTAATTTATTTTGTTCAAACACATCATACAATTGTGTCTTGCCTAACACATTTTTGTAGATCGATATTATTGGTATATATTTCATTTTACATCTGTAACACCTTGAAAATTGGTACGTGGAATAGGAAACGAAAATTTGTATCATTGTATACTATTTAAGCATTTGATATTGTTATATATATGTGTGTTGTAAAGCTTAATTATTTTTAATATATTTGCATATTTTAACTTACAAATATTTAATTTTTTGTCTTTATGTATATTGTTCTTCAGATTTGTATGTTCAGTCTATCCACTGTTTCATTCAATTAATTTACATACACTATATTTCACATAGACCTCATCATGTCTTGCATATTTTATTATATAGATATCTGTACTCAAGATCGACATCAAGAGCTTCGGTCAGATCCCTTTTCATGGTGAGAAATCCTTTTGAGGGAGGCCAAGTTCAGTTATTTATTTCTTTATTTAATAGATTGTTAGTAGTTTTAATAGATGGTGAAGCAATATAAATGGATTGAAACATCTCGCAATATTTATATGAAGCATAATAAATTGTTAAATAGTTAACTTGAAAACATAATCTCCAGAAAATCTACATAATAAAAATTCAAAAAAGGCTAAAATTTCTCAACAATTAAAATATAATAAATATTTAAAATTCAAATTCATCTTAAAGCTATCTTAAAGCTATGTAATTTATTGTGCTAAAAAATTATTGCAGTAATTAAAAACAAATTCAACACTCCTTTGCATTAGATACTGCAAGTTAAGAAATATTCCTCCTCAATTTCTACTTTGGCAATTGATGTTGAATTATATATGTTTATTGTTATTTAACTTTTAAAAGTTCATTCTTTCATCTTTTCCTTCTTTATACTTGGTGCTTAAAAAATGACTTCAATAACTTTGTCGTGTTTAAAGGCTCTTTTGAAAGTGCATTAATTTGAACTTTGTATGATTTGAAATATGTTGTTGTAAAGATTTTTCTTCCATCACATATCACATTGTTTTCAGAATATGGTTTTATTCTTAAGGACCAAATTAATAATTTTCGTCTGTGGAAATTTTTGAGGCATTGAAAGAGATTATTGTTTGTCATTTTTTATGTTAAAATTTGTTGAACAAAGCATAGGTTGAAAATAACCCTAAAGAGTTAAAATGGATTGAAAATAGCCAATGCGGGTCAAAAGTAGTTCTAACGTGTTAAAAATGATAGTTCATTAGAAGAACTCACTTTCAATTAAACTCTCGATACCACTATTGGTATTTTTAAAGTGGGACAGCAAAAAGAATTGATCGAAATATCTCTCAATATATTTACTAAGCATAATAGGGCTTTAAATAGTAAACTTGAAAACATAGTCTACAGAATTCTGCATAACAAATATTCAAAAAAAAGATTAAATATTCTTGAAAATTGATAAGCCTAAAAAATATTTAAAATTCAAATTCGTTAACTTATTATGCCAAAAAATTAAAGTAACTAAAAGCAAATTCAACAGAAACACTCTATTGTATCATTCAGACAGTCGTGGGCCTTGTTCTAGTTCAGTAAAGGCTTCATGAATAAGTACAAACCCATGACCTGGTGGACATCAGTATAAAGATGTTATATGAGTACAAGTCCCAAAAATGCACCAAAAGTACATATTCGTCTCGGAGACAAAAGAGTAGGCAACAACTATGTACAGTAGAATATAGGCCAAACTAGGATGCCATAATCTAACCCTCAACTCTAAAATCCTCTGCAACTAGATCGAATCAACGTTGACAACTAATACTAGGATCTTCATCAAGAAAACAAATATAGAGTGCAATATGAGTACCAAAACAACATGTACTCAATAGGCATCATAGCTCGACTGAATTTGGAAAGTAAAATCAATCTGAAAAACAAGAAAATAAAATCAACCAGATGTCAAGCGAGCAAAATGACAACAAACGAATAACTAAAAAGCACACGAGTCCATGACCAAATGAAAAGAACAATAAAAAACTAGCTATTAACCTAATTGGCCCCATGAGCCCAAAGGGTACACTAATGCACAATTGAAAGTAAATAACTCAAATGGACTCTTTTAAGCCCGGTGGGTAGACAAAATAACTATAACTATTTATGAATGAGAACTAGTGAAATCCAAAACAAGGAAGTGCATAGTCTGGATCTCAAACCACGGCTAAGACATGCCAAGAACCCAATAGAACCATACCGCCAAATCTCAACCTAACAAGGATAATGTGTCTAAAATCCAGATTGTGGTGAAGACGATGTGCCCGAACCTTGACCCGCGACTATATGATTAGTGTGCCCACAAGTTAAACAATGACAATCAGATTAATCGGAGAAGGAATACATGACATAAATCATCATAATAAGGGCTACCATAAATTAGGGCTCAACTTCATATCTGCCACAAGCCACTTTAAGCTTGAGTCGAAGACCAATCCCAAAGCAGTCGAACGAAGCCCGGTTTCACAATGAAAAAACATTGGGGCCATAGCATTAAGAGAGTTATGGATGAAAGGTAACGAGAGTCGAGTTTTCACCTAGTTAAGGCCTCATATTATCAAACTCAAGTCTGTTATACTAGTCTATATGGAGCTAAGTCGTCCGAAGTGACGTTGGAGTACCTAAAGGCTTATCGACTCCAAAACGCAAGTCTAAGGCAGTCACTAGTCTAGGTCTAGTCCAAGGACAAGAACAAGCTACAAATAACAACATGAATTCACAAATACCTCAAAGTTTAGCACACACACTTCAAACTCACACTTCCTTAGTTTCCCCTTCCAAAAGGTTTCCAATTGTTGCCAATATATGAACGAAACATCAATACAGACGTGTCGTCACCAAAATCAAAACAATTGAAGACAACCCAAAGAACGAGTCAAACCTGCATCAAAAATCTCAAAATTGACTCCATTAATTGGTCCTATTAGCTCAAAGAACTTGTGCCAAGAAAATGGGCACAATCCGAGCTCAGAAAATAACCAATTTAGATCATGCAACAAAAAGAATCCAATTCACCATTAAAGCTCAGAACTAAGAAGGAGGGAGGGGAACTTACGGTTTAATACGGTGAAGAACGAGCCAACCAAAGTTCCAAAGCAATCCACTAACCAATTCTCATAATAACATTGATTTCCCACAAAGAAACGAGTTCTCAAAGCTCCAAAATCAAATACAACATAAAAGAAAATAAACCCAAAAACAAGTTGAACTACTTGCAGATCCCACAAAAACGGTCACTATGGCCGCTTAAGCAGCATCACAAAAGTGATGACCACTAAAGCGGCCGTAGACAGCCTATGGTTAAACTAGTCGCCTAGCCGCTTAAGCAAAGTCACGGCTGCTAAAGCGCCTGGCCTGAGGTGGTAGGTCTTGCTTAAGAAACACCTTGGACGCTAAAAAGACTTCATCTTAGAGACACTTGAGTGGTTGCGCTAACACAATGCACTAAAAAATTTAACGAAGTCCCAATAAACTCTGCTTAGGTGCTCAAGATTGTTTTGGATGCCCATGCACGCAAACAAAATATGTTATCTCACTAAATTTGGCAATCTGGACTTAACGAAGATGTCGAAACTTCCAACAAAGTTTATCTCGATGAAAAGTGGTTCCCACGCCCAAACTCTATTTTAAGCTTATACCATCAAGGTGGCTCGGAATAAGCTACAAAGCCTCGAAATCCATATTGAAGGTTCTTCTGGATTAAACTCAACGTTTTCGAGCTAATGAAACTGTCAAAATTGCAAGTTGAGGTCGTCCACCAAAAGTTTTGACCAAACTCAACCATTCAAATTTCAAAAGCTCCAAAATATGAAAACTAGCACAAAAAGCAAACGAACGACCAAGTGACTGAACTGTTTGTCCTAGCAAGTTATAAATGACTTAGGGTCACTACAGCAATGCTCTGTATGCCGAAAATAATAAATGAACTAGGAGGTCATTACATACAAGTTTTGAAGTAAGATGATGATCCCACACTATTCCTAGTTCAACCACAACAATTCCCCAAATATGTCCCTTCTAATCGAGCTCAAAAAGAACTTCTTCTCTATGAAAAAATGAGAGAGAAGAGAGAAACTAAACCCCAACAATCACCTAATAGACCCGAGGTCATGAGAGCAATGTTGTCTTTGTGGAAAGGGCCATGTAGTGGCAGAGATCAACGGGAGCACCCTTACTCCAAAGAAAGCGGACCCTATCCTACTAGATCAATATTGTTGAAGCAATCAAGCTTTGCGGGAGCGGGGCACCGTTGAAGTTATAGCTGGTATGGGTGGCTCACCGTTGGAGCGGTTTTGCCAAAGTGAGTCAAGCTCCACGAGCAGTATCATTAACAACAAATGTTCCAACATAGTTGGGATAAAATCCTATGATTCAAATTGATCCTCAAGATTCATTTAGAGTCCCACGAACACAAATCGAATATGCTACAACCTAAAACAACATTCCAGACTCAATGAGACCGTCAAAACTTCCAATAGAGACTGTTTTGATGAAAAATGTGGCCTATACGATTATACCCCAAGCTCTATTATAGCTAAAATCAGAAGATAGTTTGAAATGAGCCTGAAATCCTCGAGACCCTAACCAGAGGTCCTTCTAGACTAAAATTGACATTTTGAAGCTAACGAAACAATTATAATTACATTCAAAAGTCATTTACCTGAAATTTTTATCGAAGTTAAATATCTAAGTTTATAAGCTCCAAATCATGGAAACTAGCTTAAACAACAAACATGCTTGGTGACCGTCTTGTCATTCTTACGAAGTCATAATTTACTCGAGCGGTTATGGAAAATCTCTAAATATAAAAAATACAGGAAAATGGAAAAAATGACCTAGATGATCATTACAACATCCACTACTATAATAAGCCTTTTCTCCACGATAATTACATCGAAATTAAGCTCAATCCTTACTAGCTTATCTTTGAAGCAATTTGCGATCGGAATAAGATTTGTAAAATGGTACTTATCTGATTTTACAAACTAGATCTGGAGGTATTGGAGGGGTAAAGGGGGTGTGAGTTGCGCTGTCTTCAACCATGTCTTCATCCATGGATGAAGATTAAAGTTGAAAGTTAAATTTAGCAAAATCTGTTATTTGCTATTTTTATTTTGAAAGCTTCATTTTATTTTTCTTCTACCCTACTTCAAATTTCAGCTAATTTATACAAGTGTCCCTCGCCTCAATTTTATTTTAAAAAAATATGCAAATGTACATGTAATCATTTAAATTTTCTTAATGAAATATTAATTCCTTTTGAGATATTAAGTATATGAATAGTGGATATAATATAATATATTTAAATATCATATACGTATTTAAGAAATAAAGATAGTTTATGCACTTCACCAATAAAATCATTTAAAATTAAGGGTGCGTTTGGTATGAAGGAAAATGTTTTTCATGAAAAATTTTTCTGAAAAAAAGTAGATTTGGAATTATTTTTCATGTTTGGTTGGTGAAGTAAAAAATATTTTTCGAAATAATTTTAGTGTTGATTTAGGAATGAAAATGGTTTTAAGAAACATCTTTTATTTTACTAGAGTAAAAAATAAATTTATGAAATTTAACATATTTAAAACAAATTTTTGTTTTGAGGGGGGGGGGGGGGGCAGGGGGGGGTAGGAGTGAAAAAATAAAATTTTGACTTAATAATTTAAAAAAAAAAAAAAAAGGGGGGGGGGGGTTGGTAGGGGGTGGGTAGGGGGATGGAGGGAGGGATGGAGTTTAAAAATAAAAATTAATTTAAGTTGAAAATATTAAAAAGCAAATTAATTCTTTTTCGGGAGGGGGGTGTTGGGGTGGAGGGTGGGGTGGTGGGTGGTTGGGGGTGAGGGGTTAGGAATCGGAAAATTGATATTTTTTCAAAAAAAATGTTAATTTGAAATTAGAGGAGATTTTGGAAAAGTTTACTTAATTTTAGGGACAGTCATTTTCCTTAATTTTGAAGAAATAAGTTGATTTGGAAAAATTTTCCTAAACTTGGCTCCCAACCAAAACATGAGAAAATTGAAAAAAACATTTCACAGAAATGTTTCCTTCATACCAACAACTCTAAATGAAAAGATTTCACAAACCGAAATTTATAAAATAGGGTTAAGAAGGAAGAGGGTTGGTAATAACAAGAAAACATGTTGGAAACGACGATGGGCGGTGCGGGACGGGTTGAGTTTAATCCGCAAATTTTTTAACACACCTCACATAGATCCTATCCACATATTTTTTAAATAATTTTTTTCTAGTTAAGTGTGATATTAAAAATAAAATCTATCAAAATAAATTCATTTTTATTAAAGGGAAAATTATGCGGCTAACGCAAACTATACTATTTAACTTGATCGTTATAGCATAGTTTGTCATTAATACTACCGCGACTAACATTATATATTAAGTACATGGGTGACTTCGCGTTTGTTATGGTCAGTTTGTATATGATATTCGCCGGGATTATACAATAATATGTATAATATACAATTTTTTAACCTATATACGTAAACAATTCACCTCTCCACGCCTCCTTTCCGACCTACTCAATCTGCCTCGCGTCTCCTCCCTCTCTCAAAATGCTCGCCTCTTCCTCCCTCTCCCATTCTAGTCTTGTCATTTATACAAATGGTATATGTATAATATACAGTGATATACAATTATATACAATTAAAAAGTCACCTCTCTTCCCACTCTCTGTCCTCTCTCGCTTGCCTCTCTCCTCACTCTCTCGATCTTGCTCACCTCTTCTCCTCCCTCTCCCCAATCGCTCTTGCCATATATTACAATTACCTAGGTATAATATACAAGATTCTAACCAAAGATTACATATACAAGTCACTTCTCCCACTCTCCCCCCCCATCTGCTTCCTCTCCTCTCCCAGTCTCGCTAGCCTCTCTTCTCCATTAGAACATGTAGCGACAATTGTAATTATCCAAACTATGTTATGGGAGAGTCATTAATTATTTAAGTGTTCTATATGTGAAAAGTTTCCCTTCATTAATTGTATTAATTTAATAAATAATGACTGAAAAACTAAATTTTTAGAGATCAACTCGAAAACATGTGAAGAAATTGTATTATTTTTTTATCGAATCAGTTTCATTTATTATCTTGAAAATTTTAGTAGCTTTAAAGAAATTATCTTAATAAATACTTTATTACTCTTATAAAATGTAAGAAGTTAAAAATTAATTTGAACCCGCATAACATTACATATACCCACAACCTGACCCGCCCCCAATTAGTATTAAAACAACCCACTATGACCCGCCCTGCTCAACCTTAGACCCATCTCACTCCATCGCCATCCCTACATGTTGTAGAATCTAGTAATAAGCAACAAAAGATGGGAACATTAGAGTGTATTTATGAATTCGATACCTCCATTTGGAACTTTGGAATGTTATGCTAACAGAAGATACAAATAGATTAAGTTCAAAAGATGGGAACATTAGAGTGTATTTATGAATTCGATACCTCCATTTGGAACTTTGGAATGTTATGCTAACAGAAGATACAAATAGATTAAGTTGAGGATAACTTTTTGGGAGAGGCAATTTAATTTTTTTTAATTGTGATACATATAAATAATAGGCTAATGATTGTACACTTCAGACTTGAAGATAATAACAAATACTTGGTCATGGCTGAATTTCTACCAAAGAAAAGATGGGGGCTCTTAGGGATCTAAGCTATTGTTTTTTTTTATACAAAATATTGTCAATTCATTCGAAGATATATATATATATATATATATATATATATATAGTAGATATGTGGTGTGTGTGGCGCGCGACCGGCGCGCGTTGTTCTAATGCAATATTTGTTCAGAGTTTCAACATCCATTTCAGAAACGCCCCTCTACTAAACACAATCAAAATCCAGTCACTTTCTTTTCTAAAGAAGAACATATTCAGAAATACACCTCTGCTTATTTTGAAAGCAGGCGGATATAAATGGTGCAGAAAATTTATCCTAGGTACTGTAATCTAATTAAAATAACTACTCTCTTTAGTTTTAAATTTCTGCATACCTGATGATGGCGGATGCAACCTCACTAGCACCTGCAGGTTGGGAGGTCCATGTTGGTTTTCGACTGTTTTTGCTTGATCACAAACAATGACAACTACTTGGTCTTCCAAGGTCTCCGCTCTTACAACTACTTAATTTCTTTTATACACATAACAAAAAGGAAAAAGAATGAAGTCTTCTTAATTACAACAAGAGATACATCTACTGCAAAAGGAAGAAGATTTCATGCTATGAAGGTGGGATGGGGATTTGAGTGATTCATGAGTCAATAAGCTTTCAACAATCCAGAAAATGGGTATGTTGCAGATGACACGTGTGTCTTAGGAAAAGAGGTATATGTGCGTCATGAAAAGTTCCAAGGTAGACAAGACTGTCTCCCCGTGGTGAAAGACCCTATTAGCTATAAGTACACCTGGAAGATCAACAAGTTCTCTGCTCTTACTGCAGATTGTCTAGATTCTAACACCTTCATGGTAGCAGAACATAAATGGTACAATCACTCGTTTCCCTTTTTCAAACAGTGTAACTGAAATCTGTTATATACATAATGGATATCCGTATCTATGTATAAACTTAAACAGGAAGATACAGGTATACCCCAAGGGCAAAGGGAGTGGAACAGGCATCCATCTATCAATATACTTGGCATTGGCAGAACCAACCAGCCTTTCTCAGGGTAGTCAAATATATGCAGATTTTACAATGCGTATCCTTGATCGAGTTAATGCCCAACATTACTTGGGCAAAGGTAGTTAACAGCAGTCGAGAACTTTAAAAGTTAATGATGTAAAAATGTTGAAAAGATTAATGGATCATTACTACATAATCATCATGCATACGACTTTTGGTTGCAGCCAACTATTGGTTCAGTGGATCACAGACGGTTTGCGGATGGCCAAGATTTATATACAATTGGGTATTTCAGTTTGCCAGGAGCTGGCTTTCTGGTCATGGACACTTGTGTTATAGAGGCTGAAGTCACTGTGCATGGGGCTACTACTAATGATATTATGCTCTAATTAGTACAAAAGGATCATGACAGCAATTATTGTTGAGAGAATATTCTCTACTGATTGGACAGACCAGAGAGAAGAACAATGAAGTCACAAGTCTCATTCTGACAAATTAACTCATGCCAATTTGGCATGACATGCTAGTCCCGGTGTTCTTTCTCGTACTAGTTAGTTACGCAAATGAACTACTACTATTTGGAATGTAAGCCCATTATTTCTCCGTTCTTGTTGTATCAAATAGTAATTGTTTAAAGTGAGGAAAATGATGCAAGAATGCCCTCTCCATTTCTCTTGACGTAGGATAGTGAATTTCCTAGCTATCACTTTATTTCTTTCGAGCAAATTCTAGTAAGGAAGACCCTCAAAACTAAAAGTAGAATTTACTTTACAACATACTTTAAATGTTCTCTCAAATGTTAAAATAAATATTAAGTTTTACATTTTAAAAATCTTTGGTAAAGTAATCAAACCACATTAGAAAAGCATCAAGAAGATGCAAAGGTTATAAAAGAGAGCAAAAGAAGCTGCTTCAAACAAAACATGAAGCCAAACTTACCTGTAAAACAGCCAAAAAATTCCCTGAATATTCTACTAAGCTAAACAAAATTCAAAAAGTTATGCACATTGTTTATAGGGGAGAGAAAGTGCCAACTGAATAAACATTCCAAACATAGGAGTTGAGATTCCATCAAAGCATATGTTATTTCTCTCCTTACAGAGACACAAAAAAAAAACATAAATGAACAAGATACATAGATAGTCCATTACACAAATTCTGGCTAATAATCTAGATAGTCCATTCAAGTTAGCATGATACATCAATTAGACATTTTATCATCAGCCAAGACCAGTTGAACACCTTTGATTGACAAAAGTGTGGCTTGTGTATACAAGATGCTGATGTAGCAAACCATGTGTACCACTTCGATTTTGATGGCATAAAACCTCTTTTCAGCTAAATTTATAATTATTTTTCATACTTCATACCCTCCTCTCTCCCATGTGATCTTCCCAAAATCCCCCTCCCTACACTTATTCAATAAAAGTGTGCTCTCTAACATGTTATAATATAATGAGATGGGCACACATTTCAATACGGTATCATCGCTAGTTTACGCAATTGAGTTAGACCCAAAATCTATTTCTTAACACGGTGTCAAAGTCAGACCCATCCCAATTCTTGGCTTACCCTATTTAAGGGTCTCAAACTATATTGTAAATGCTCTAGATATCCAATCTTGGGTGTGCAGGGGGACTAGAAGATCCACATCAGTTGTGTGATGGGTAGTTGGTCTCCTTCTATGGTCCTTTAAATTTTCCACTTCATGAGCCAATTTTTGGGTTGAGTCAAATCAAAGGTCCATTTCCTAACAATAAAAATAACAAAGTAAGAACGTGTAAGGATCCAACTTCAAAGAAGGTAAATGTACTTCCTTCAAACTTCTATTAACTTCAAACAATAGTTGTTTAGCCACAAAGGAGAACTTCATAATGCCTCTTGCAGCTGTTACACTACCGAGAGGGAGTTTTTTCTCTATTGGAGAACGTGCATCTTCCATGTTATTTTTGAGAAGCTGTATCTTTCATGTTAGTTTGCGGGGAGGAGGTGAATCTTCCATGTTCCAGTGGACGGGTTTCTTGTAGCTAATGAATTTCAGTTGCTTTTGGCAACACAAACAATACTCTCACCCCCAAAAAACATAAACTAATAAATGATAACAAAGAGAGGAACTACTTACCAAGAAATCCATTATATTAAACATAGGAAAAGGCCCCAGAAACTTGAAGTACACGGAGGGCAGAGCACTACCTGCTTGAACTTCAAATAACAAATTGTATTCAACATACCAGTTCAGAATTGGGAGAAAAGGATGATCTTGATACCAAAAGTTAGAAACCAATAATATAAACAGAAAACAAAATATCCATTTCAATTTGATGTACACCAGAAATAATCATCAGTAATAAGTATTTAGTCATACCTAGGTCCACCTCTTAACTTCATAAACTCAATGACAGTGGACAATTATTAGTTTCAGAAAAATAGCTAGATGATCTAGGCAATCTAAGTTCTGTAAAAGAAAAAAAAAAGATGTAGCTTGGATGCATTGTTCAGAGATATTGCATACTTAGCTTTCAAGTAGGCAGCAGCTCTAGCTTTTTTTCATCATTGTGGCTGCCATTGAAGTGAATGGCAACCATCATGAGCTTTTCTTGTTCCAAATCATAAACTTTATCTGTCATTCCTTCTTTCTGGTATGCATCTATCATAGTAGAGTAAGTCATGAGATCAGGTTGACAGGCTTGGTCCTTTCATTCGATTGAAAACCCTTCATCTCATTAAGTCCTCAGCCTTTGACAGATAAAATAACAGAAAAAGGAAAAATGAATAAGAAGTATTTTCAGGGATCTCCAATTTCCCAGCTAACTGGACAGTGTTGATCACCTTATGAAAAAGGCCTGCATTTGCATATCCCCTTACGAGGCAGCAAAAGGTCTTGGTGTCAGCTTTCATCCCTTCGGCACGCATTTGATCAAAGGTGTATTCCATATGCTTTGCCTCACCTGCATCTGAAAACGCCTCAATGACATTATTGTATGTTGATGTTGTCCATGGAAATGAGAGTTTACGCATGTACTCCATTACAGATGACATTTTATCATACATCTTTCTCTTCCCGTAAGCACCAATGAGGATATTAAATGTCCGCGTTTCAGGCTCAATCCCAAAATTACAGAATTTTTCATACCATCTCTCCATCATTTCAATCAGCCCCTTGTTGCAAAATATGCTCAGGATAGTGTTCATAGTCCATACATCAGGTTTGCTGTCAGCACTCTCTAGCATCCCTACGAGCACTTTCTCCATTTCTGCATACTTGCCTGCCCTACCATAACCACTCAAGACTATATTCTGAGTGACAGTATTAGGAACTATGGAACGATCAGCCATTTGTTCATAAAGTGACTCAACCAAATCAAATCGGCTAGCATCCACACATGCCTTGATTAATATACTATAGGTGTAAACATCTGGCTGACAATGAGGTAGGTCAATCATAGCATTAAGAAGAGAAAATGCCTTGTCAAGTATGTTACTTCTACAATAAGCACCAATCAAGGCCGTATAAAGTTCTGGAGTAGGTTTGAGTCCCTCTTCAATCATTGAATCAAAAAGCTGTTGAGCCTGTCCTGGTTGCCCACATCTTCCAAGAAGAACTAGGAGCCTCATGTAAGTACCTTCTTTTGGTTGATAAAATGGTTGCTTCTTTAACATCTCAAACACCTAGAAGTACAAAAGTATAGCCTGACTCAATCCATATGTTTACAAGTAGAAAAAGTACAGACAGTTAAAGTTTCCATTACTCAATAAATTGGAAAAATTGAGTCTATGCCAAGCCAAAGAATCAATTCATTAACCCAAATAACTCAAGATATACATTTATCGAGTCAAAATATGAAGTGAAAATATATAAGCGGGTATAGAACACACAAACTTAACCAGTTTTTGCAAAATCTTAACCGCTACACTAGACCTTCGACTTGTATCGAGGTGTTGAATAATCATAATTAAAGAAAAAAAAAAGACCTGAAGGGCTTGTTGCCATTGCTTTTTATCAATGCAATCAGAAAGAGCTTCAGGAACAGTATTGACCCAAGGATTGGCGGTATTCTTTCTATCTATTTTTTTGTTAATAGGGGTCCTCCTCCCCTTCTTGTTGTTCAGGTGCGAAACGGAAACTTCAGAGAAACCTGGGTATTCACCTTCTTTCCAATGTTTCTTCCTCTCAAATGCAATCCTAGAAGAAGAGGTTGTGGCGGCCACAGCGCTGCAAAGGCGGTAGAGGCCGACGCCAGTTATGATACGACGGCAACCACCAATAGAAGTCGGAGAGGGGAAAAGCGAAGAAGAGGAAGATAAAGTAAAGGAACCACTCGTCATTCCCCTACTCTCTCATGTGAAATGGTAGACCTCCACTCTCAAATTATCTCCTGCAAAAATGGGCACACACCCTTTAATTGGATACATTGTCTTGTTTTTCGTGACACTTCCCAATTTTGAATTGAAACAAAATTTATTTATACATTTTTTAACCATTTTGAATTTTCAATTATTGTAATTTATAATATTTTTCTATAATTTACAATTATACAAATTTTATTTTTAAAAAAAGAGGAAAAATTTTATGTATAAATTTACCTTTAAATTTGTTTGGAAATGTGACCGTTAAATTTATTTTTAAACATTGAAACAAGTGTCACATAAAGTAAACGAAGGGGGGGGGAAAACTATATTAGATATAGGAGCGTCCAAGCTAACACGAGCTCAACGTCAATATTTTTGATGAATCTCAAAGTTATGTGATATAAATGAAAATTCAGAGAGTAGTTCAAATTTTTATTGGAGTCCTATTTATAATGAATTTAATTTGTTTTAAGCCAATATGCATTTCCTCTCATTAACCCGATTGATAGTTGGCACATAGATTTACGAGGGAACTAAAAATATATATTATATATAGATAGCTAGATAGATAGAAGATAGCAGATAGATGAGATTAGATATATAGATGAGATAGATGATAGATAGATAGATTCGTATATTTATATTACTTCTTCCGCCTTATTTGATGTGTTACTTTTCGAATTTTGAGATTCAAACAAGTCTATCTTTGGTCGTAAATTGTTCATAAATTATTAAACATTTTGAATTATCAATTATTGTGACTTATAATACTTTTTGTATAGTTTACAATATGTAAATTTCATTTTTAAAAAATAAAGATTCGGTGCGCAAATTTTCGATCAAACTTAAATTGTTTGGTTTTTTAAAAAGGAAAAGTGTTACATAAATTGGGATAAAGGAAGTATTTTTGTTACGTAATTTTTAAATATATAGAAAACTAAAAAAAATGAAGAAAACGCATACATTTCATAAAACCTCTCCGCTAGAAGCATATATATTGAGAAGAGGTGTCTGCTTCTAACCCCAATTTATGTAATGTAATTTGATTTAGCATGAAGTTTAATAAAAAATAGCAATTTATGAAATTTATGATCTAAAACAAATTATAAATATTTGTGTGACTATAAATCATATTATTATGAATAAAATGAGCATTTTAAAATTAAATTATTGCCATATATTGAAATATGACAATCATATAAACATTGACTAAAAAGAAAGTGAGTAGTATAAACTGAAACATGTAAGCTACCGATCCTACCATAAAAAAGTGTAATCACTGAAATATCATAAAAGCAATATTGGTGGTAGAAAGCAAAAGAAAGAATATACAAGAATGAGCGTACTACTACGACAAACGCCACCAAAATTTAACCCTTTGAAAAGCAAGAGAACACTCCACACAACCTTCTACCTTAATCGGAGATCTCTACGCTTAAGAATTTCTTTAATTCATGAAATCAATTTATTTTTTATTTTGAATTTGAAGGTAAATTAATTTTTATATCTGCCAATAATAAATGTACCTCATGCACATGATATTTATAAGCAAAAAATTTAGATAAAATTACGTAGAAAGCTCAAAAGTTATTTTGCGCAGACATTCTTAAAATGCCTTTTAAATTTATAATTATCCGTTTGAATAAAGTGAAAGAACAAATACCTGAAATAAGAATTTAATGCCCAAAAACAACCAAATTTAACTATACAATTAATTATGGCTTATACAAACGAATCAAATAAAGGTACATTCATGATGCCCGAGTCTATTTTTTCCTTATGGATAATTAAATTTAACAATATAATAAGGTTCTTTTTTGTTTTTTTATAGCAAAAAATTGAAATTCAATCTTGTACATGTCTCATGCGTTATTTCAAAATTTCCACTACTAAATGGATAGATATATCTGACATACAGTCACTTGACATATATAGGTAGATTTCTTTCTATTTTTCGTTGATCTTTTATACATCGAAATACTGTTTTAAACAAAAAAAAAATGAGGAAGGAAGACTTTGGCCACAATTGAACTGTCGGTATCATTTAATTTCAAAATTGTCAAATAAATCAATTGAGGAGCGGGCTTCTAGCGAAGATATTATCCTTTCAATTATTGAACCAAGTTCTTATGGTATTAAATATTAGACTATCATTAAAGAAGCTATGGAATTAAAAATTCTATGAGTAATAATTAAACAAAACAACTACTAAAAAATGAGATTGTTAGAAAAATATTCCTCACTCTTCTTTTTCTTGCACAAAGTTTATATAGTATGAAGAAAGAAAAAAAGAATATAGATAGATATATTAATATATATTATATATATACTAGATATCATGTGCCGCGCCATGGCAGACCCAACATATGTTAGCTTTTTTTTTCTTCAATTTATTTGAAACAATTGTGAAATTTGAAAAAGTTGAACTAAACTTTTTATGTGTTTTCTAAAAATATTTTTAAATTGTTAATTTATGACCTGTTATATATTTTCGACTAATATATATCTTACGCAATCTGATTTATGTTATGTTGATACAAGTTGATTTAGGAAAGTAAACGAAGTTCTATATGATTCTCACACTTGTTGGGACCGAAAATAAGGCAGGTGTAATGTGGAAGCTAGCAAAGACAAATCTAGAAAGATTCACGAGTAAGAAGACAACGAGAAAAATACCGAAGACACAAAAGATTTAACATTGATTCAGTCAATCAAACCTATTTCCACAAAGGAGAATGACCAATCCAATATAAATATGAGAGTACAAAATATAGAGAGAAACAACCTAAACCAATCCACTCGGAATACATGGGGAGGTTCAACACAGTGATAAACATATCAAGCTTGTGACCCTAAATGTTCCCCCTAACCAAAACTCCAAAGACTTAAGACTACATTGGAATGTTGATTAAGTTAGAAGGACATGTATTTATGTATCGAGTCCTAAACATTTCCTACTAGAAAAATGATTTAGTTTAGTTGATCCAAAACCTTTTCCTAAAATTGAAACATTTATAGTAAGATTTAGTGGCAAATAAAAACTCAACAAATCTCCCTTTGACTGAAGGTTCTGACAAAATAGGAGGTTCTACACCTGATTGACGTAATCTTCAAAACAACTTTCTTCTCCTTACATAATCGTCCCTCTTTGCAAATTTAGGTCTCAACAAAGAAAACCTCTCATGAAAACAATTTCTCCAACCAAATTCTCCGTTACTGTCAAAAAGGTTGTGGCTAGAACTACACCCGTCAAGATGAACACCTCTTTCTAACCTTGGTTCAATATCGATAATCGACCACTGAACCTGACTCCCATCATTGAATCTGACCTGATACACTTGTTGTGTAGGACATTAGAGAATATTGAACCCTTTTATTGTCATAGTGAAGCATTCGGATCTTGTCGATCCCGTGGTGGTTACCTTCGGATTGAAGGGTTTTCCCACTTTAAATTGGGTCTTTCTTGGTAGATTTTCACTTTATATTTTCGTCACAAACAACTGGTATCAGAGTAAGGTTATCAATATGGAAGGAATATTGAGCAAAGATGTATGTTCTAAACGGAAGAAAAGAAACTACACAAAATATGGAAAAGAAATGATGAGATCTAGTTCGTGCAAGAAGATCCATCTTTCCAGTTTTTTCTGATCATAAAACCCGAGAATGTGGACCGATGCCAATTGAGAATTTTGAGGACCAACATAGTGTGTGGATATATAAGCAATGGGTTGAATGTTGATAATGGTTCGCACGCATATTGTGAATGAGACACATGCTTAGAAATATGTGGGAAAGTTGGGAGATGCGTTACGCTTCAAAACTGTAATAACAATTGTTCTTGTTAAAGCAATTGATGACCTTTAATAAAAGAGGAGCAGTCCTACTCTTGAACATATAAATGATTGTCAGGGTAATTCTTGATTCGCTTCAGGAATGGTTGTGAATTTTGATGATGAATAAAAACAAGGGACTTTAGATTCGTAATCCTTCCGGATAATGGAAACTGCTTCGTGTTCTTTAACAAATTATGTCGTGTGTAAAAGGTGACTATGGAATATGCAAAGAGTGGGCACTGTGTGAATGAAGAGGTTATAGAAGAAAATCTCAAGAACATTTCATCATGCAGATGTTATTATAGAAGATCGAGGGAGAATAGACAGAGATCGAGAAGTTGAGGGAAAAGAAGAAGCAAGTCAAAATTCAAGGAATCCAAATAGTATATGTTATCTTGTGGAAAGAAAGGAAATATTAAAATATTTTGTTTAAAACCAATTGAAGCAAGATTTAAAGGAAGGAAACCAATGAAAAAATAATGTTGTTATTGTGCCAAGATGACATTCTCTTCGCTGTTTGATCACGAGTCATCAATTTTGTATCTAAGATAACAAGATGGATAGTAGATTCTAGAGCTACACACCATCGTTACACCAAGAAAGGACTTATTTCATCTTATACTTCTGTTAACTCTGAGGTGTTTAAAGTGGGTAATGCTGGTGAGGTAAGGTTGTTTGGTGTTGCACTGTTTGTTTGAAAACCAATACCGGTTCACATTGGTCCTTCAGACTGTCAAGCATGCTCCAGATTCCTTAAATTTGATATCTGTAGGACAACTAGATGATGATGGATATCATACAGGACTATTGCCAAATGGACAATGGAAGCTCACTAAAGGCTCACTGAGTTTACCGCGAGGAAGCAGAGAAAACATTCAAATTTCTACGTGACACAAGGATCATTCTTGGTGAACTCGATAAAATTTGGTAGAGCGCGAGACTTTATCAGAATGGTGGCACAAGAGGTGTAGTCATTGTGAGCGCGAGGGGGATCACCTATTTGGCTAAGAGGAATTTGCTTGCTGGTATGAAACAAGCAAGGTGAAAATTATGTGTTCATTGCTTAGCGGGGAACATAGAAAAAGAGTTTCTTTTCACGAGTCATCCTCATGCACAGAAGTCTGAGCTATGGAGCTAAGCTAGTACACTCGATTGTGTTGGTCCTTTCAAAGTGAAGTCAAAAAAGGTGGTGCACTTTACTTGTTACTTTCATTGATGATCATCTCGCAAAGATTTGGGACCATTATCCTTTAAAAATCCAAAGGTCAAAGTGCTTGATGTGTTTAAAAGTTCAACAAGCCTGATCTGACGAGAGGACAAACAAGGAAAGAAATTAAAATGTATTCGTTACTGATAATGGGGTGAGTATATCGACCCTATGATAACTAATGCAAATCGCAAGAAAATCGTCATCAGAAGAAGACTCCAAAGACTCCTCAATTAAATGTTCGGAGGAGAGGCTGAACAGAACTTTAGTTGAGGAGAGTTAGATGTGTGCTGTTCGAGCTAAACTTCCAAATTCTTTTTGGTCTGAAGCACTAACACTGTTGCTTATTTTCATGTTATCCATTGTCTCCGGTTGGGTGCGTTGGATGGTGAGTTCCAAACAGAGTTTGTTTGATAAGGATGTTTCTTATGATCCTTGAAAGTGTTGGGTGTCAAGCTTGTGCATGTTCCAAAAAAGATGAAGAGGTCAAAAGGATGTTAAAAATAAGCAATGTATCTTCATTAGTTATGGTCAAGATGAGTTTTTGAATATCGCTTTTATGATCCCAATTGTAAGAAACTCATTCGGTGATGGTGTGTTCTTTAAAGATTCAAGAACTAACTGAAGATGATAACAATATTGAGAAATAGATCTCATACTGATTGAGAGCTTAGTTGATGTGGATCCAATTCCTAGTATTGATACATCTTTTTGCACTAAGGAAAGCAAAGGTAATGATCAAGATAACGATGAGAGTGTAGAACATCTATTTGTTTTACTGAGATGTTTGTGGTTGATAATGAACCAACTCATGGTGGGATGATGCTCGGAAATGCTCCAGGACCCGCTTGTAGAAGATCTACTAGAGTGAAGAGAATCTCAACACGTTACTCTCATGATGAGTATATTCTATTGGACTAATATGGGAGAACCTGAAGGTTATGGAGAGTTATTTATGTTAGATTACTCGTAGAGATAAATGCAAAGACATCATCGTAGACAATCATGAGTTTTGTAGAGTGTGACAGCAGGAAGCCTGTCAATAGATCCTCCACTGGTCAATTTTGGCCCCTTGGCTGGAGGGGGTTTGTTGGGCATTGCCCATGTTCCAGGCCAAAGGCTCATGGCCTAAATCCTACTTGGATAAGGATGGAATTATTCTCTTTATTTTGGTTTCCAATTCTATTAGGAAATGATTGGAATAAGTAATCCATTTGTAGTTGTTGGCTTTGTAAGAAAAGCACAAATCTATAAATAGCGGTTTCTAAGAGATAATTAATTGCTCATTGGTTTGTATTTGAAAAGACATTAGAAAACATAAGAGAGGTTTTTTGAGGAAAGGTTATTTTGCTGCAGTATATTGCTGCCGGACCAGCAACGTTCAGATCGGTTTTTCCAATTAACTAACAATTGGGATCGGGCTGAAATTTGGACTGCCGGTCGATATCCTGGTGGTTGATTTGAACGGGGAAGATCAGATTTGAAGGTCATAACGATCTGTTTTAGGGTCTTCCGAACAAGAAGCCGGTTTGGGTGGTGTTCTTTTATTTCTCTTTTGTGGTTGGGACCTATGGTTTGTCTCTTTTGGCACTTGTTGTGTAAGCCATAGAAGAATAATTTTACCCCTATTATGTCATAGTGAGCAATTCGGATCTTGGCGATCCCGTGGTGGGTACACCTGCGAATTGAAGGGTTTTGCCCACGTTAAACTTGGTGTTCTTATTGTTAGATTTTCCGTTTCATCTTTCGCCCCTCACAAAATTTTTTCTTGTCATTTGTTTTTTTTTTTACTTGAATATAATTATTAAGAGTAAACGTAATCATTATTTATTTACTTTCATATAATAATCGATCACCAATAACTCATCATAAAAAATAAAAACAAATATAAAAGTGAGGTAATTACTAAAATAATAATTAAAACAGGTTTCTAAACTATTTAAAAGTTCTTTTATCATTCTGGTAGTTGGTGTAGTTTTTTCTTGAATGAAGTCCATGTTTTTACCTTTGATAATCATCACTTCATATATAGAAAGAAGGTTACTTAGAAATTATTTATTCTTAATAGATTTTTGTTAAAATTGGAAATTTACATTTTTATTCTTGGTCATCTTTAATACAAATATATCATCCTATTCATTTTTATTGAAAGTTACTTTTAAGATTTTTTCTTTAATTTCAATCTGATGATGATTATTAGTGTTGGATTGTTTAGCACAATAATTTATTTTCAAGTATATTGATTAGAGCCAAATAAAAGATTGAAATAGTGAATTCAGGATTTTTTGGATATAAAAAAGGAGGCTTTTTTATAAGCATAATGAATATCATAATAACTCACAAAAGAATAGAAAAAGAAAGTGAAGTAATAACAAATAAGTAATATAATAACAATAACTTAAGATGTTTCTAGAAAACTATTTAATTTTTTTGTTATCATTCTTGCTAAGATTTGTTAGTGTGAAATGACATGCTTGCGCCTTGATCATTATTAAATTTAAGATATATAAAGATAATTAATTGAGAATTAATTATTATCTTTCTTCATGATGAATTGTGTTGCGTAATAAAATTTAGATTTTGCCTTTGTCGTCTCCACTTCCACTTCTTATAATAGAAAATAAGTAATACGAGGATAGTTCAATAAAGTTCAAGGAGTACATGTAAAAATTAAAGTTTAATTTTGATCATTCCAGAGACACGTATTATCGCGTCAACATTTAGATGTAAAATGTTCCTTGATCTACTTGATAAAACATTTTATATCTGTCTACATTTTTATTTTTTGTTATTGAATTTTTCTAAATAAAATATAACCTAAATATTACTGATAACTATATTTATATTAATTTTATAAAATTCCAAAAATATACTATTTTAATGAAACAATTTTAATAATGGTATGCTTTGGTCAAAACTCTTGAACGTGCAAATGGTTGGACTTCAGTTTAAGTACTTACAGATTGTAGTTGAAGTTTGTTTAGTTAATAACAACAATTAAGGTTTATAATTGTAAAGACTACTAGTTAATATGATTATTGGAACAACTTGTGTCTTTTAAAGACCTCACTTATTATTTAATTATATAATATGGCATCATTATTATTTACTATTTATTGGTTTAGATACTTAAAACATTTTGAATTATTAAAAATAGATAAGTAATATTTGTCTTTATAAATCCATTGAATTGGTTGTGGATTGTCCTCTAGATTCACTCCCAAGACTTAATTAGATTTATGTATACATGTGTCAAGGTGAAAGAATTATTTGGATAATATGTATTTGTAATTGGGCATTATCATGGTGACATTTGGCGGTGATATATGAATTATAAATAGAGACTATTTCACCTTTTATAGAATACACTTGATAGTAAGAAAATTTTTTCTTCCATCTTACTTCTCTTTTCTCCCCTTCTATAGAATTATGGTTTACTGTTCTATACCTGTTATATCACGAGTCTCTAACCAATTGAGAGTAAGTTTTAATTAATCTTTAACTCATGTTTGGTGACCTCGTTATGAGAATAAATGTATATTTGCCAAAATCAGGGTAGGTGTTTTCTAAAATATTTTATGTGATTAAATAATAATGAGTAATCCAGTCACTAATAATTACCAGGAACCGAAGGCATATACTACTATTGGTTGAATATAACATGCTATACAAAATTTCTTATATGAAAAAAGGTATAAATCTTTAATAGTGTGAGTTTGAATATTTTTGATTGTTTTGAAAAACTCAAAGGCTAAGTCATGTTGTACTTCGGTTTGTTATATCATTGGTTAACACTAAGACGGTGGATTCAAGTTTCATAGCACCAAAAGGGTAAGACATTAGGTTAAGTCCAGATGCACATAATGAAAAATATTTGAGGATAAGACGATATATTCAAATTCTATCGCACCAAGAGGGTAAGACATCAATTTGAGTTTTGATGCATCGTGATGATAATATATTAGATTCAAGTCCCATAGAATTATGGCCTAATGTGCCTTGTATGGATAATACATTAAGTTTGAGTCTCAATGCACCATAGTGGTGATAAAATGATGATTGAGGAAAAATAATATATTTTTGATGAAAAGTCTTGAAGTTCATCATATTGGATTTTCTCCATTCGTTGAAAAGAATGTGGTGACAACATGTGATAACTTTGAAATCCGCATGTTGACTTGCTCCATTTTAATCATATGAATGTGATAACAGTAAATAATTAGTCTGAAAGATGATAAATGATTAACAATATGAAAAAGGGCGTGAAGGACGAAATTATACTAGTCATCATTGTGGTATTGATAAAAGGAAGAATACTATGGGTTCTTCAAATAGTTCTTCAAAATGTGAAGACAATTTTTATAATTAAAATGATATGAAAGGTCATTGGACTTGTGAATGTTGTCGACACAATAATTTGACAAGTTTATAAATCCTCCATCAAGAGACAAGAAGATAAAGTGATGGTACACTTGATCTTTCAAAGTGATGTTGAGGTGTGTCATGGAAATATAATGAATTTCAAAACCATGACAATGTACTTAAAATCCAAATTTATGAAGTACATATAAAGGATTATTTCATTATGTGAAGAGAATGTTACTGGTGATGATTATCGTGAATGCTCGACCATTATATAAGAGAATGAGTCAGGATGTGATAAAATCATTATGGGTTGAATATATGCCACAACTCACCTCTATGCGAGGTCTGAAAAAAATGATATATGTCAAACTCACCTCTACGGGAGGTTTGAGAGGAAATAAATTTTATTTGAAAAAAATGGCTAATGGTATTGTACGTTTATATATCACTAAGGTATGTTTATTGCGAACTATCGAAAGGGCAAAAGAAAGAAATAGTTCTTGCCTATAAGGGTTGTGGCCATTATTGCGTGACAGTAAAATTTGTCATTGGTTGCGTACCTACTATACAACAAAGTAAAGCAAGAAACATGTCTTGCTCGTAATGATATTGACCATGACAATAATCTAATTTTCTCCTTGATGAGATGTTCACCATATGATGGTGTCATGCAATATGTGATGGTACACAAAATTAATTACAAGTTCTAATGAGTTGTATTATTACGAGGGGAATAATATTGGAGTTGTAGTAAGTCTCAAAAGAAAAAATTTTAAGTTTCGACTAATTGAAAAGAAATATTAGAGACTATAAATATGAAAGGATTTATGCATCTCGACTACAATGATGCAGGTTATAACTATTAGGTACAGATGCAATTTTTCCTCTTGTTTGTTGCACACAAACGTGAAACATGTTGATGCATCACATTGCAAAAGTACATTATAGTGTTACTTAAATAAAGATCAGTTGCGAAATGATGGTTGACCCTTTTGGTTTAAAATGTGATGCAATGAATTGAGAATTTATGTGAATTATATGATGAAGAAAGAAAATAAAAAGATGTCTTCAAAATTATCTTGTGTTGCTTGTTCTCTTGATAAAATTGATCATGTACCAGCTAAGTTGGGGACTGCAATTCCATAAGTTTTCAGAAAATATAAAAAGGTGGACATGGGCCATTCACCTTCCATGTGGACATTTGCAACTATATGATGGTTCCTCTATGCGATGATCACATGTGCTTTTTTGTCAACTTACAAATGGTGTTTGTAAGGTTGTTTGATGGAATTGTTTAAATTAAGGAGCACAGTTCCACACTATTGAAATTAATTTGATAATGCTGTCGATTTAGGAGGACATTGTATGCCTCCAATGAAACCTAAATCATTAGTTCATGAGAATAAAACTCATAAATAAGATTTGGTAGAGATAAAATTATTAACATGAATAACACATGTATGCTCAACGCCAACAAGGTTTTCCCATTAAATTTTGTTCAGGGTCAGATACCATATAATTTCATACTAAAAATGAGATGCGCGGTTTTGATTTAAAGTGCGCCACCACACAAAGATGAATTTTCACAAAAGGTGAGATGGAATGTTAGATTTTCTAACATTAGGGGGGGGGGGAGATGAGACAAATGAAAAACTTATGTGGAGTTTAATAATGAAGTATCTAGATTCGCATAAATAAATATGTGAACGTAAAGTTCAAGGGATAAATTCATGTGCCATAAATTTGCAATCAATTGCCAGATGAAATATACTGATCCTATGATATAATTTAGCTACAAATTCTCCAATGTGAAGTCCTTGAAGGACAGAGTCTATGATACGCCGGAAGCTTAATAGACCAATTGGTTCCAAATATAAAATTCTTTGAAGAAGTAGAGGAGAAAATGATCAATATGGTCAAGATAATGAGGCAAGTGCTATAAAAGAGCACACTAACATAACACTTCATAAGACCTTGGAAAATGTTTAGGTACTTGAAAATAATGAAAAATGAAGATATCCCGATAAGTTATGTCATATTGGAATCGATATCAAATAACCGTCGACAGTATCTTTGATATGAGGTAGCGCTCAATGAAATAAATTATGACGAGGATCTTGAATTCAAATATGTCATATAGTGGGACAGTAAAATATGGCCAAGTAAAATGTGTTAATTCAAGGTATATTTTATTTCACTAGGAAAGTTGATGGTTTGACGTTTTTGGCGACTAATAGTGCATTAAATCAAGGTTATAATGTCAATGGGGTACAAAAAAACTATTACGCGATAGTAAACGTAAAGAGATCAAAATACGTTTGTGCCTTTTGGGCCTAAAGGTTTGTCGCAAAAAATCTGAATTATTGAAGATGTTTTCTCCTAGTGGTGGATGCAATGGATGCATGAGGTTGTTGTGATCTGGCAAATATGAAAACGTATGCATGTAATGAATAATTGTAATGTCTAGCTAGAAAAAGAAGTTATATGAAAAATCCTGTTGAAGACAATCGAAGGTGTCTGAAGCTTATAAAAGGTAAGGAAACTCTTCCAATAAAGATTCAAGAATCATTCAATGGACTGAAATACAAGAAAGAAGAAACGGGGTACAAACAGAATAATGACCTTAATGTCCTTAAATTTTTACGGAAGGTCAGGAAATGAATTTGGATTATAGTTTGTATGTTGATTGAAAAAACTTTGAACAGTATTAGCACTACTTAAAGAGCTTTTAAAGGTGTTGAGTGTTGAAATGGTCTGAATGAAAAAGGTATTGATAGACAGAAGGTGTCGGACCTACAGATTGATAATTGACGAATAAATACTTGTCCATCATCACATACAACAGAAAAGTTTTGATGCAATTGTATATGGATAAATCACATTCATTGAGACCCCCAAATGATTATGAGATCGCTTGACAAGAACTGATGGATTAATTTTGATCTCAAGAGAAGGATGAAGAACTTCTTGGTGATGAAAAATTCCATATCTCGTGCATCAGGGTTACTAAGTAATATTGCGAATAATACTCGATCATATATTGTTTGCAGTAAATTTATAGTAGATTAGGTTCCTCCCCAAAAAAAGAACATTGAAAATGGGTTATGTATATATTGAAATAATTTTGAAGGACCATAGACATGGTCTCATTAATTCTGAAGAACTCAAGTCATAGCAAAAATTGGTTTGCAGATTGTAGATAGAATAGTATCTGATCCGCCATCAAGCACGATATCCAAAACCATTGCCATTGTTTGCATATGCGAGGCAACATAAAACCTAGCGATTAATGAAGCAAATATTGCTATGCAGAAATAAATTCCTCATGAAGCACATCGGAGTGTGTCTAGTGAGATAATGACACAACATATTTGGAACATATGTGATTTTCTTTGAAAACGAATATGCAACCAAAACGCCGAAGGATTGGAGACATCACGCAAGAATTAATGATGCTTTTAATCCAGGGGGAGTATAATACGGGTTGCGTTCTTTTTTCCTTGACCAAGGTTTTGTCCACTAGATTTTCCTGGCAAGTTTTAATAAGGCAACAAATGTATGCGTAGCAAAAGATAGGAGTACTCTTTTTTTCACTTAAATTTTTTTCCACTGATTTTTTTTTAGTAAGTTTTAACGAGCACATTATATTATGGAAATCCAGGGGGAGGGAGTGTTATAAATCCATTGAATTGTTGTGGCTGTGGTTTTTAGACATACTCAAGACGTAATTTAGCCTGATACAATTTCCAAGGTGTGATAAGACTTTATGTGGTAACTATGTATCTAACTAATTGGGCAGTATCATGGTGGCCTTGGGGGGATATCTCAGCTCTATAAATAGAATATCCTTTCACCGTTTGTAGAATACATCTTGAATATAAGAAAATATTCTTTCTTCCATTCTACTTCTCTTGTCGTCTCCTCTGTCTATTATATATGAGTTTGGTTTTATAACAATGTTTCAATTTTTATTTATGTGGCTTTGCATTTTTAGTATAATACTACATTTTGGGAACGTGTGTTGCACGTTAGCCCCCAATTATTGTAAAATGTCTGCTTATTTATAAAGTATTAACTTATGGAAGAGAAAATATTAAAATTAAAATATCACAGATTTTACTATTTGAATTTATTTATTAAAAACACAATCAGTGGTGTCACATCCTTTTTTCATGCACAACAGAAGGGTTTTCAAAATTTAAGTCACGTCATCGATTAAGAATTATTTTTATTTTTAGAGTCGTCACTTGGTATTGAGTTATGATGTTCCAAATAACCTTTTTTGTTTAATTCCTAATAAAAATGAAATGACTCTTTATTTGGTATGCAAACCAGAAATCCAATAAGGAATTCTATTGATCGAGGGGAAGGTATTAGGCATCCCTCGAGTCTCTTGGTTCTAGCACGTTGTTTTAGTGACCATATAATTACTGATAAATCTGTTTGGATATATTATTTCAGACCATATTTTCTATTGTTGAAATTTATCAGTCTTAACCTAGATGTGTAACCACATTCTTGATCTTGACATTTAGAGACATAACTGTCTTTTTCCTCTTGAGTAAATCACACCTAATAATCTCAATTTACACCTATTGGTTTGAATTAATAACAAATTAATTATTAAAATATTTGGTCAAGGTGTGTCATTACATCCGTGAATTTCTTTTAAGCATTTCAAAGAAGATGTGTAACCACAATCATAATTGAAACAATTTTTAATGTATCTAAATTTGCCTACAGAAATGTAATGATCGGGTTCGGTTGTTATAGAAAGCCAACGGGAAAATAATTGAGGTCACAAAAATATTTGGTAGTAACTTGAAATTCCTAGTCTAGTCAAGATTTGGACGAAATCTGAGTTAATGAGGTCTAGGAAAATCTATTATGGAACGAGAATCTAATTATGAATTCGCTCACATGAATGTATAGCTAAGAAGATAAGGAACCCGTATGACTTTATGGAATTCAATTCGGGCAAGTAGAACACCCAAAAATGATCTTAGCGTGAACGAGTAACATTCTGTCTTCGTGCAAGCTGTCAGAGCTAGATTAGGGTGCCAGAGCGGGATGGGGTCCGCCGTAGCGGGACAAACGTGACTTAATGTCATATATAAACTCCAAAAACATTTTTTTTGCACTTTTCGACTTTGAGATCTTAGGAACGACCCTAAGGGTTTTCTTGACAGGTTTCCACCATTTTTGAGGTTAAAGGTAAGATTCTAACTCTCCAAATTTATTTTTCAATTTGTGAAACCTATTTTCTTGGCTAATTAATGACCGGGAAGAGTTTTGATCTGAAAATTATGATGAAAAAATCCCTAATATGGGTGTGGGGGATCACAAATTTGGTCTAGGATTATTGAGTTTGTTATAATATAGATAATTAGACCTTTGATTGTTATATTCCATGTTTGTAGACATAGAACAAGCGAAAAGAATCTGAAAAAGGGAGATTCAAGGGACTCAAGGGAATCAAGTTTGGATTCTAGGTAGGTGATGGTTGTGATTTTATATGTGCGATATATGATTGTTTTGCTTCATTTTGATGCATGTATGTATGAGAATATTTCATTATTGATCACACTAATTGTAAATGAGTATGAGCGAATAAATATATGACCTGAATCACCTCTTGTTGTAGATTGTGAAAAATACGTTGTGATTGTGATTGTGGTGTGTTGAATGGATCGGATTGCCACGTTCTAGCATAACTAACTGTGATCGTATTGTCATGTTCTAACATAAAAATGTGATCGAATTGCCACATTTCGGCACAACTATGGGATCAGATACCATGTTCCAGTTGACTAACAATTTGGGTTTGGGTTCCATGAAAGGACCATTGACTTGTTATATATTGGCTTATTGAATGAACAAGAACATGGACTATGACTTATAAATTCTTAAAGATTTCTACTTAGTGTGAGTGGGGGCATGAGATTTCATTCATGCATTGCACAAATGGACTTTAAGAGTGGTTGTGGTGTGATTCTCTTATGATATTTTAAATGTTTGGTATATGCATGTTTATAATGTTTCTTTGACTTATATATGTTTCACTTAATGGGATAGTCGCGTGATTCTACCAGTACACGGTGGTTGTGTACTGATACTCTATTTGGTCTTAATTTTTGTTGAGTATAAAGCATCATCCGGTGGCTATTGATCGATCTCAAATATGTGATTATTGAGCGTGAACAAATTTATGGGTGAGCTATTTATTTGAGGCTTTCATGAATCTCTCTTGTTTAAGTATACTCTCTTTGGATTCAGACTTTTTGTTAAATGTCACGACCCGAGAGCACTCCCAAGTCGTAACACGACGTACTCGACCTCGATAGGTCTTATACAAGTCGTTAACATTCATTCATTACATAGACATTAGAATATGTGGAACAACTTAAAACTTTCTTTACGATATATCTTGAAAAGTATTTCATAAAAGTGAAAGTCTTTCTAACATCGTTGTCTCAAACCATCTACGAATGAAATGAATAAATTTCTTAGGTCACAACCCACATAAAATCAAAAAACATAATGAAATTCTTAAAAGGTACATAAAGTTTCATCCTCGAAGCTATGAAGACGCACCACAAACTCCTTGAAACTCTACCCTCCAAAAGCAACTAAAACTCCAGCCCTACATTTGGTTAGAATGTAAGAAATATGCATTGGTACAAAGGTACTAAGTATGAAAGATAACATAACATTATAAGATCATCTCAAATGGTTAGTCAACATAAGATATAAGCATAAGAAATAATAACATAATCATAGCATAACAAATTAACATAAGGCATACATAAGTTTATATTTCAACCATTGGTCCATCATACTCAAGTGAACTACTTCCCAAGCCACCTCCAAGTATGCTTGTGTAATGCCAAGATAACATTCCATTATACTACCTAAGATAAGCACCTCTCTTTGGTCATTCTTGGTCATTCTTGGTTATTGCCCATTTTCATAATTAAGACTTAGGTTTTCATGACTAAGAGCACGCTACCTCTAAGTCACCCTTGTGCATCACATGTGAGGCATCCCATAATACCACACACACTAAGCATGTCTTGAAGTCAGCCTATTCATTTTCCTCAACTTTAGGTGTCATTACTGACCTACTTTCTATTGACAAGGAGTTATTAACTTTTGTCATTCATATCATGGAAGACAACTATAGCCACTACCCATTCTAGGCATACTTCACATAAGAGGACATTTCATAAGTAGCTTCAAGTCATAATTGTTCCATGTAAGAATGATATTCCATTCTACCATTCACACTAAGTACTCATTTAGGCTAGCTTACTCAATGCTAACTATCTTTCATACTAGTTTATGAAAGATTAGCATACTATCACGCTAGACCTAACTACGATAGGAAATATCATATCATATAATCCATGTTATCATAGAAATATTACAAATATACCAACCTAGCCACCAGGCAACCATTCATCAAGATTCAAACTATTCTTAGGAGAGTATGAATCCTAAACCCATGAGCTATACTTAGGAGAGTATAATGTCTCAATCCAAAGCTATCATGAAATGGTTTTGGACTAACCAAGTCAAGCTATCATGAAGGAATTCTAGTCTTGCTACTTTAAGCTACCCCTAGGAGAGTATCAATCCTCCTTACCTAGGGTACCTTGCTTGTACTAATGCAAGCTACAATGATAAGCATTCTACTAATACAAGATCAAGCTAACCTTAGGAGAGCTTAATTCCTCCATCCCAAGTTATCATAACATTTACCATCTAAAGCTACCATGAGATCTACTATCCCAAGCTACATAATTCAACTATCCATGAAGGAATCATAAGACTAAACCTCAAGCTATTCTATATTAACAAGCATGATTCGTTTTAGGTCCTTTAAGTCAACCTATAATCCTTATATGTGAGAGAACATGACTCTCCTAGCTTATTCATGTCTAAGAATATAAGAAAGAGATACTCAATCAAGATTAACCTCATATTGAATCCACCCAAAGTCTAAAACACTGTATATAAGACCTATTTTAAATACTAGCTTTATTCTATCATGATCCATGTCTAATTACAAGTTATTCCATCACTTTGATCAATAAAAGGTAATTCTAGTCATACTTGATCATAAAACTTCTATTCTAACTTTACAAGTCAAGATCCTTCCTATTCAATCAAACCTATTTCAATTCAAAAATAGATGATCCTATCTATGATCAATTAGTGTTCAATAAAATTGAATTAAGAAGATCAATTTAGAACCTTCAACCTTGCCTCTAATGGCCTAAACCAACAATGATCACCTTCATCAATCTAGATTAGGGTTCATCAAGGAATTCACATGAAACATCATATAATCATAATCATATAATCATAATTCAAACATAATATAATCTTATCCACTACGTTGGCGTCACAATCAAGCTCTTCCCATAAAGTAATCACAACCCTAAATTGGGGTGTTTTGGATTCACAATTGGGGGAAACTATGGGAGCTCCATGGATGGAAGAACCCATGCATGAAGGAGCTTCACATACCTTTGATCACAACCTTAAAAAATCTTGAAACCTTGGTCAAAACTCGACCTAGTTGCAGCCTCCTTCTCTTCTTCTTCAAGTCTAGAGAGAGACTATTTGAAGAAAGTTTGTTGTGATTATACTTTTGATTGCATGACTTGGGGTCTTGGAGTTTGGGTTTTATAGCTAGGTTTAGGTAGGTAATTAAATCACTAACCACCACTCCAAAACCCTAGTTAAATAGCTAACTCGAATTAGGACCCCTAACTTAAAAACTAAAATTGAGAAAACTTTCACCAGTGAAGGACACTACCTACGGACCATAAGTGGTTTGACGCCTCGTGATGCACCTACCTGGAATGAATCAGAGGGGGGTTGGGGAGGTTTTGGTAAGGATACTAACTCTCAACTCACGTATCCAACTCACGCAGTTAATCCATTGACGGCCCGTCAATGGGGGCTCGTGGATGGCTTCTATCTTTTGATAGCGGTTTGTCCAATGTTTGGGTCCTTCTCAAAGACTCTTAGGGTGGACCTTGGAGATTCTTACCTGGAATTTGGGACCCTAAACATGTCCATGTAGTTGTAGGAACCCTTTATACTCAATTTCACCTTCATACCACACTCCAAAACTCAACTACAGGACCCTACAACACATTAGTTCAACTAGACTAGTTTCGGGATGTCATGGTCAATTCCTGACATTTTGCTTCTAAAATTACCAAACTCACTTAAAAAGCCATTATTTATAATTAAGTTTCCAACTCTGAAATAACATGTGATGCTCTAAAATCACCTATTAGCTTCCATTAAACTCTACTTTGTTCTTACTAGAAATTTTGTGGTATTACAATATCCCCATTTGGGAAACATTCGTCCTTGAATGACACTTTAAACACTTTCAAAAGTCAAGAATCTAACTTAGAAGCGCATTATGTATGAACTACATCTAATGCACATAGTCAAGGAAGAAAAATCTCAATTCCAAGCTAAACTTATTTAATGCCAAGCAAGAGAGTAGGAACTACTTCTACCAACCCAAAATGCATCAGGTTTAATATCTACTCATTCTTAAGGAGGAACTAACATCTCCTAGCTCAAACATTCTCAACACATACACTTGGAGCCTAAAATGCACATTACTACTCGTAATGCATTTATTCATTGAGGAATTTTTGTAACTCCAATACGAGGGCATGTTGAAACGTAACTGATGAACTCTATATGCAAATTTATTCAAATGCACTAGAATATGAGGTAAAATGCATGCTAATATTTTATTAACAAAAACTATGCATCTTCTTGATCACGAGCATAAGGAAATCATGGCAACACATAAGGCACACAATTACCCAACTAGATAGGCACATTATCCCTCACTTTGGGGAAAGCCCACACAAACATCTCTAAACATCATAGTGGCTAAATTAAATTTAAAATCCAATCATAATAAGTCATAAAATACAAGAAATATAGAATTTTTTAAAGCAAGCAATACACACTGGAAAAGGACATGAGGATATCACTCTTGAGCTTCTCTAGATTGGAGAGCATAGAACCTATTTTTCTTTTGAGGTTCATCACCCACACCAATTGGAGAAACTTGATTACCTTCTCTAATATTAGACTAAGCCTTATAGCAATCTTACGCCACTCTCACCACACTCGTAACAACCATCTCTACCGCCTAAAAACATACCCTCATGCCTCTTACCACACCTAGAACGAGTAGGCCATAGAGACTGACTACCTTTCTTTTGTGATCTTGGGTTAGAAACCCTCTCATCCTTATATTTAGGAGCATTCGTTTCTTGGAATGACCATGTTTATCGGACCCGCATGAAAGGCTTATCCCCTTATGACCTAGACCTTTTATTTTCTCCAACTCTCTCCTTCTTGAGTTTTGAATCCTCTATTTGTTGGGAAAACACCATGAGACGAGAGATATCCATATCATAAACAAGCATTGTCATACGACATTCTTCTTATACCAAGTCATAAACCTATTCATCATATCCCTAGATTGTCTACCAAGCTTGAAACATACTTAGACAGAATGGTGAATTTCAAAGAGTACTTTGGACACTCATATTACATTGCTTGAGGTTGATTAATTCTCCCAACTTTGATTCCCTTAACTCCCAGGGAAAAAAACATATCTAGACATTCTGACTTAAAAGCTTCCCACTCTATTGAGCCCACTCTCAAAGGCCTACTATCCTTCCATTTCTCATACCAATTTGGGCAACATATTTCAATTGATAGGTGGCTGGCTCAGACTTCTCAATGGAAGAAACTCCCATAATTGCAAGCACCTTATACACCACGTCTATGAACCTATTTGGATCTTTTTCCAACTCGGAGCCACAGAATTCCCGTGGGTTCATTCTCAAGAACTCTCTTACCCTAGAAGCACTCATTTCTTCAATAGGGTTTGCCGGAGCAACAACCTCTCTATTGAATTTCTTCGCCTAGGCTTGAGCCAATATTTGCATAGAAGCCTTAAGATCACCAAGAGTAGCATTCCCCATTGGAGGGTTATTAGGAGCTTAATGAGTTACTTGGTATTGATCTTGAGGAGGATCTTTGTTTGGAACTTGAGGATGAATCTCTTGATCCCATTCACCCTCCTCATCTCCCCTAAAATTAGCTCTAGTCTTTGCCATAACTTGAAAAATTATGCACAACATTAGAAGAAAGACCTGCTAGAGCTAAACCTCCATGGCACGACTAAGTGAATGAAGAAGTGAGATTATTCCTAAGCATCCAATAGCCTCTTATTCATGAAATGTGTCGCAACTCACACCCATTAACAAGACACTACTTTGATGTGGTTTGAGACATCCTAAGACCATTTCATAACCTTATGCGCTAATACCAAGTTTGTCACGACCCAAGAGTACCCCTAAGTTGTAACGTCGCATACTCTACCACAGAGAGGTCTTATACAAGCCATTAGCATTTATTCATCACATAGCATTAGAAAATGTTGAAGAATTTAAAACTTTCTTTAAGACATATCTCGAAAAGTATTTCATAATAGAGGAAGTCTTTCTAAGATCATTGTCTCAAACTATCTATGACTGACATGAATAAAAGTCTTGGAACGCAGCCCACATAAAGTCTAAAAACATAATGAAAGACATAAAAGGAATATAAATGTTTTTCCTAGAAGCTATGAGGACTAATCACTTCTTTAAATACCTTGAAACTCTACCCTCGAAAAGCAACTTAAATCTCCAACCCTACATTTGGTTAGAATGTAGGCAATATGCTTTAGTACAAAGGTACTAAGTATGAAAGCTAACATAACATTATAAAAGCACCTCAAATGGTTATCCAACATATGAAATTTGAAATAATAACATATATAATCATAGCATAACAAATTAACATAAGGATTACATAAGTTCATATTTAAACCATTGGTCCTACATACATAAGTGAACTACCTCCCAAGCCACCTCCAAGTATGCTTGTGCATATTCGCCTCCTCTCCATTTCTCTTTTATCCATTTTCCCTAGGTTATAAGTTTATGTTGGAGACACATGTCATAGTTTAGAATTAACGGTTGAGATCTAGTTAATTAAAACAATGTCCAAAGCATAGTTATTTACTTCCATTTATTTACTTCTTAAATATTTTTGCAATCCAACAATTCTAGATTTACATTATATTTTTCATAAATATATTTAAAATAATTTCTTTTCTTGATTAATTGAGTAATTTTTTTGCTGATTTTTTACTTTCCCCCCCTAACGTTTTCCATTTCTCAAATAATCTTTGCCAAATTTAAAATTAAAAATTGTGATCTGACATTTTTTTTAAAAATTTTAGGAGTAAAATTAATTTTGTCACTCAACTTTAAATTATTTCTTACTACATAAATGGAGTTCATATTGATCTATAAACATTGGTTAGGACTTTATTTTAATAACTATGGTTAGAACTTTGTTTTAATCAATTAGATCTCAACCGTTAGTTCTAAATTATTACATATGTCTCAAATATAAACTAGAATTGGGGAAAATGGAGCGAAGAGAAATGGAAAGGAGTCAAATCTATGCTTCTGCAATGCCAAGATAACATTTCATAATACTACCTAAGCTAAGCACCCCTCTTTGGTCATTCTTGGTCAGAGCCCACCTTCTTAATTAAGACCTAGGTCTTTATGACATAAGAGCACTATACCCCTAGGTCACCTCAAGGCATCCTTGTGCAATGCATGTGAGGCATCCCATAATACCACACAAACTAATCCTATTTTTAAATCATTCTATTAATTTTCCTCAACTCTAGGTATCACTACAGACCTACAATCTATTGACAAGGAGTTATCAACTTAATTCATTCATATCATGGAAGAAAACTATTGCCACTACCCATGCTAGGCATACTTCACATAAGAGGACATTTCATAAGTAGCTTCAAGTCATACTTGTCCATGTAGGAATGGAAGCCCATTTTACCATTCACACTAAGTACACATTTTGGCTAGCTAACTCAATCCTAACTATCTTTCATACTAATTTATCAAAGATTAGCATACTATCATGCTAGACCTAACTACCTTGGGAAATATCATATCATACAATCCAAGCTATCATAGGAAGGTTGAAAATATACTAAGCTATCCCCAATGCAACCATTCATGAAGATGCAAGCTATTCTTAGGGGAGTATGAATCCTCAACTGTAATCTATACTTAAGAGAGTATAATATCTCAATCCTAAGCTATCATGAATAGGTTTTGTCCTAAACAAGTCAAGATATTATGATGACATTCTAGTCATGCTACTTAAAATTACCCCTAGGAGAGTATCGATCCTTCTTTCGAGGATAACTTTACTATACTAACGCAAGCTACCATGATAAGCATTCTACCAATGAAAGATCAAGCTGACCTTAGAATGAATTAATTCCTCCATCTCAAGCTATAATGAGATTTACTATCCCAATATACCATGAGATATACTATCCCAAGCTACATAATTCAACTATCCATGAAGGAATTATAAGACTCAACCTCAGGCTATTCTATCTTAACAAGCATGATTCATTTTAGCTTCTTAAATCAACATAGAATCCTTCTATATGAGAGAACTTGACTCTCCTAGTTTATTAATGTCTAGGTATATAAGATAGAGAATACTCAAATAAGATCACCTCATATTGAATTTACCCCTAAAGTCCGAACAACAATGTCTACTAGCCCTATTTTCAATACTATCTTCATTCTATCATTATCCATGTATAATTATAGGTATCACTTTGATCATTATAAGGTAATTCTAGTCATACCACAAAGGTTCAATTCTAACTTTCAGAATCCAAAATATGTCCTATCCAATCAAACCTAGTTCAATTAATATTAAGATGATCCGAACTATGATTAGTTAGTATTCAAGACAATTGAATTAAGAAAATCAATTTAGAACTTCAACCTTGCCTCTGATGGCCTAAACCCACAATGATCACCTTCATTAATCTAGATTAGGGTTTAGCAAGGAATTCACATGAAACATCATATAATCATCATATAAACATAATTCAAACATAACTAAATGATATACACGACTTTGTAGTTACAATCAAGCTCTACCCATAATGTAATCACAACCATATCTATATTGGGGTATTTTGGGTTCACAATTGGTGGAAACTATCGGGGCTCCATGGATGGAAGAAATCATAGATTAAGAATCTTAACATAACTTTGATCACATAGATTAACCAAGCTTAAAACCTTGGTGAAAACTTTACCTAGTTGCAACCTCCCTTCTTCTCATCTTCTTCTTGAATTCTAGAGAGAGAATACTTGAGGAGAGTTTGTTCTGATTATATTTTTGATTTCACGACTTGGGGTATTGGGGTTTTATATATAGGTTTAGGCAGGTAATTAATTCACCAACCACCCCTCTAACCCCTAGTTAAATAGCTAACTCGAATTAGGACCCCTAACTTAAAAACTAAAATTGAGAAAACTTTTATGATTATTCATTAACGGCACCACTTACGGACCGTAGGTGTTGTGATACCTCATCCCGAACCTCTGAGGAATGAATCAAAGGTGTTATTGGGGAGAATCCGGTGAGGAGACTAAGTCTCAAATCTCGAAGCTAACCCAGGCCCCGTCAATGGGGGCGCGTGGATGGATGATGCCTGTTGACATCATTTTGGCCAATGTTTGGATCCTCCTAAAGGACCCATAGGATGGCCCTTGGAAAGTCATACTCAGACTTTTGAGACCTAAACATGTCCATCTAGGTGTAGGAAACCTTTATACTCAACTTTGTCTTCATACCATGCTCCAAAACACAACTACAAAGCCTACATTACACTTGTTCAACTAGACTAGTTTCTAGTGTCATGGTCGATTCTTGACGTTTCACTTCTAAAATTACCACGCTCACTTAAACAGAAATAATACATCATTTCATCAAGTTTTGAACTATAAAATAACATGTGAGGCTCTAAATTCACCTCTTAGCTTCCATTAATCTCTAGTTTGTTCTTAATAGAAATTCTGGGGTATTACATTTAAGGTGTTGATTTAGTTTTGGACTATACCCCTTGTTCTTAGACTTGTAGTTAGTAGAGTTTCAGTACATTGACTTTCAGTTTGTATGGATATTTTTGCATTTGTTTTATAGTTGTATTTAGATGTTACTTAAACTTTGGAGGTTCATCGGGGAGACCGTATTATATGTTTATTAAACTTGCTTTGTATATTGAATGCCTCGTTTTTTGGTTAATTTCTTAGTTGAATGTAGTATGAGTTTTTTCCCCATCGGAGGGTTTTAGTAGGGGGTTCCCACTCAAGACAGTTTGAGCCATGAAAAGGTTGTATCATAACCTTAGGTTCATTGAACTCATTGTACCAAAATGAGTTTAGCAGAGTGTTGAAGAAAGATACGATGACGTCTGTACTTTTCTTTGAGAGACTATAGGACTTTAGATAAAAAGTCACTTCTTTCTATCTCTTTGTGCTATGACTTAAATATAATTGGTATTTGGGTAATACAAATTGAAATCAATCCTCCTTTACTCTATGGTTTGAACTAGAGCAATAAATGAGGTAACATCATCATTAGCAAGAGTGGATGTGCACAGATTACAGACAGTTGAATAGGGTTACCATTCTAAACAAGAAACATTTTTTACCAACTGAAAAGGTGCATCAATTTCATCTAAGATTGATTTAAAGTCTGGTTACCATCAATTAAGTATTAAGGCGGTTAAGAAATGCATTTGACCAAGTTCTATTATTGAAATTAAAAGTTTAGTGGGCTCGCTAGCTACCATTGTCTCTTGTGGCATGATTTGAGTCCAATTGGTATCTCTTAGTTCCAATTGTTATATCAATAAAGTGAAGTAGATGTCATGGTCCCATATGAAGGGACAAAAACAAGTTAATTGGAACTGAGATATAAGGCATAGATGGTCAATAATGGTCCTCTATGGAACAAACTAACTTAGAAATGGGCTTGTTATGAGTTTTGTAACTGAAAAAAAGTTGGAAGTGGTTTTTTCGTGTTTTCGAAATTTAACACCTGAATCTAAGAGTTTTAAATTTGCTTTGAATGATATATTCTCACGGTCGCAATAAATGTGGGTCTGAATTTTGAAATGTCAAATATGTTGGCTGAATTGATTGAAACTATACAAGTTCTAACTGTAAAGTATAATGAAACTAGTTTTGAAAAGAAGATCTCAACTAAGTTCGATTTTGCAAGCGCCTAGATATAAAGAGTGCCTTCGTAAGAAAAATCTTATTGTGTCCCTTGATCGTAGTAATACCCACGCGTGGAAGTTCAAGGTTTTGTATCCTAGGGATGTGTGGGTTATGTGATGATTTAGTGAGAATGAGTTGGATTGTGTATCATCGGATTGAATTGGGGTAGACAATGATTATTCTAGTTCATAGGATTATCCTTAATTTGTCAGAAAAGCTGAATACCATTGGGAGATTAAAAAAAGAGAAAAACTACAAAAAATTTATTACCAGGGTTTCTTTTTCGTTAGGGTCGCTGGGGCGGGATTTCCCCCTTCCAGGGCGACACCGCCAGTGCAGGATTTATCCCACCGGAGAGTGATAGGGCAACACATAACCTCACTCTTTCGTCTTTCCTAGGTCTCCTTACAGAACCCAAATCAAATTCGAACTAATCCCCACGATCTAATTCAATGTTTATCACTCAATATAAGTTATGAGTGTTTTAAATTATGGGGAACCTAGGCATATGATTATGACATTAGAGAGGTTGTGGAGGCCATGTAAATGGTAATGCAGTTAAAGTGTAGTGCATCAAGGCGAGGAGGTTTTCCATCAAGATGACAGGGCTCATTTATATGCTTTTTGAGCAAAATCGAGTTTGAGGTGTGATATAGTGGTCACTAGTACTACTCTTATTTGTGCCCGAATGACTATTGTTTTATGTGATATATGTTCTACTTATTTGTACGTTTCAATTCAATTGACTTAGGATTTGATGTGGTTAATGAAATACTTGATGCCCTCATCCATAATTCTACCCAGTTGAAGAGTGAGTCACCCTTGTATATCGTGTTTTCCTATTGTGGTTATGGTTGATTTGGTATACTGGGATTCTGAACTACTTACTTAAACTTAGGAGAACTTAGTTGTAACTGCCCATTTATATCTGGGGGCTTCATTTGTAAAAGATTGGAGTGGGAAAGGTGTACACGTTCGAACCGATAAGATTCGGGTCCCCATTCGACAAGAAAATTTGGTAGGGCTGAATTGTTTGGCGTAATTTGCCTATATTCAGTATGTTAAGTTCGAATCCCCCCTCTATTGAGTCTATTCATATAGTGTCAGAATCAAGAGAGCTAATCCCTCAAATTCCAAAAGCTGTCTGGATAAAGGTTTTTATCTTCCGGATTGCTTTTCCCGTGGGGTGGCCTTATCTGTATTTTTAAGAAAATAAGGGTAGTATGAGGACGGTGATTGTTACCGACTCCATAAATGAGTGGCTTTATACCGCAATGACAATCTTATGGATAAAAAAAATACCAATGAGTATACTTCGATGAAGGAAATTGTAGTAGTTCAGTTAATAAAATAGTACTAACAATTGGGCTAGTATTTTTTGAATTTTTGGGTGGAAACTGAGTTGAGTGTCCATATGATGAAAAAGGATTACGTTCGCAATAAAGCATGGGTTTTAAACCGAGTGTAATGGTAGGGATGAGTTTTTGTGAAGAATTTGTGCTAAATGGCAGCTATATAAATTTTTTATTGTTAATCTTGTTTGTTACGAAAATTTTGTAAGTAAGTACGGACGGTGCGAATCTAAGGTTTGTAATTGTTTATATTTGGTGAGTAAACCGTTGTTGGAAAGTTTTCAAAGAGACTGGCGAAAACCACTCGAATAATGTCAAAAGATCTAAAGTCATAAATGACGAAAATATGGCTGAATGCAACCATAGAGATATGTGAGAGCAATATGTATTGATTGCCACAGGCAAAGGAAATATCTTCAGATGAATAGATAATTGGGTTCAGTGATGCGTGATTTCATTTTTTTTCTTGTGACTAGTAATAGTTTACAAGTCCGTTAGATTGGTTAAAAACTATTGGAAAGGACGTGAAAAAAGAGGGTACATACATTAGATCAAGTGTGATGATCAGTGTTTTGTTTTATTTAATTTTATTAATGATTACGGTAGAATTTTTAGCGAAAGATATGTGAGATCGACGAAGATCTGATCCAGGATAAGTTAAATCCATGAATTCATAAAAATCTTTGAGGTATAAGCTAATGTTAATAGATAATGGGACTGTGTTGTACAATAGAATTTACAATTTAGACTTTTCATTAAAAGTATACATTCTAGGTGATATATTTTGTAAAAGATATGAAATTGTATGGTGAGGACTAATCATTTGTATCATGAATTGAACATTGGAAAGGACTGATACCTGGGTCGACTCGTAACGTTGATTACTATTGATTGTTTAAGTACATAATAAAGGTTTTCATTTTAAAAGTGTTGGTTTAGGGTAATGTAAATGGTCAGAGTAGTTATGATAATTGTTAGTATTAACTGTCACGCCCCAAGCCTACACCCTAGACGTGGCTGGCGCCCAATGACCATTGCTACCCTTGAGCCAACCCTTGACCTGACTTATTTAACTCAATGAAAAACTTAAGCACTATAGAAATAACTCAAGAGATTAACTTTAACATAATACTTAGCCAAAATGGCAACTTAAGTCTTATCATTTACAAGTAATATGAAAAGACTAAATATTTATCTGTTTATGAAGCCTTTAAATTAAAGATGGATGTTGAGACAGACCCCACAACATACTTATGAACTAAACTATAAAGTAATGAAAATGGATCCTCCGGAAATCAAAGAGGCTCACCACTGACTCTGGAGCTCGAATTGGATCAACGAAGCGTTGTGTGCTGATTCTAGTTACCTGCGCTTCCATCTAAAAATTAACTAACAACATCAGTACATTGAAATGTACGAGTAGTTGAGTTGGAATGCTAAAAACGATCTTAAGCTTTTGTGGAATAATAATTAACTTCCCTTGGCTCTGCTTACTTAATAATTATTCTCAATTGATCCTACGGCTAGGAAGAACTCACACCCACTAAGCAATAATTATCCCAAATCGGAATCTCAGTTTTTTCCGCCTAAGCCTGCTCTGCCAAATATTTACAGAATCATATAGGCTCCGTTTCCCTCTCAGGTTCATCTACCACGGTCACTCAATATGTTAAAAAATGACGGTTTGAGGACCATTCTTGAGGAAAATCGGTTGTTTACTAATGGCTTGGTAGACCAGTACAATGAAGTGCAGAGCACCTAGAAGTTCCACCAGTTTGAAATATTCACAAAGCCTCGAGGCCCTTAAAATCCCACTTGGGTTTAAGCGTTCTACTCAGTTATCATATGTGGATCTGGTACCAAAGAGTAAAAATAAGGTCAACGCGTTAAACCTATAGAAGATGTGATGTTCCACGCTCGGAAGGTTAACTGTAGCAGCTCAGATATTAATGCAGTACTTCGGAAGGTTAACTGTAGCAGCTCAGATATTAATGCAGTACTTCGATGTTCACAGAACTTCATGCACTATTATGTTGACAAAGTCGAGAAGAAGACCTATTATGATTTAACACTTATGTATCCCGATAAAAATAAAATAGTTGATCCCTATAGACCCCAAAGGGTGAATTGAGGTAAGTGTGCTGATTGAGAAGAAGTTCTTAAATGTGGTTGTCAGATACTGTTTTTGGTTTATTAGAAGCACCATTAGACTTTCACAGAACGAGTCGAAGCTTTGACATATGAAGGCAACATGTTTGACTTATATCATGGATCGGGAGAAACTTAACTTGTGTCTACTTATTGGGAAATAGAAATCCATGAGGGCAAATATGAGCAAAACCTTTTTTCCCTTTCCAATGTTGAGACTGCGATATGTAAGGGTGATCCCTTGTCCCTATGAATGAGAAGACGGATGTGGGGGTGACCCCACCTCCTTTACACCACTCTATTTTACTCTCCATTCTCTATATTTGGAGAGTAAAATAGAGAATTGGGTCTTCAATTACTCTCCTAAAAACCTCTATTTCGCTAATTTATAGAGAGTTGAATAGTAATTCCTCTTAAATTTTGAAAAAGTACTATTCCACCTCTATATTCATTTTTCCGGGAAGCCTGACATTGATTATGAGAGAAATATCTCCTATGTGTAGATCTCATTATCTCAATTCTAATAAAATAAAGTTTCAGGAAAAGTTGAATTCCATCTAATCGATGACTTTGTTACATTTTTTATTTTAATAGATTTCTATTGCTATGTAAACAAATATTATTTTTTATATAAGGACTTATTAATTCGAGTAGTCACGTAATTCCTTTTTAAATATAAATATAAACATTTTTAAAAAAAATATCTTAATTTAAGTATATACTATAATCATCCCGAATTAACTATATTTTAACTATAGTTTTTTTTCAATTTTCGTCACTGTAAGAGAATATTTGGTATTATTATTGATTTTTATTATGAAGACTGCACAAAATTTAAATGACAAAATGAAAATTTTAAATTGTAAATACAATACATGATATAATAATTTAAATACAATTTAACAATATAATACATACCATAATGATTTTTATAGTCACAACAATACTTTTGTAATTCGGTACGGTTTGTTTTTTAAGATTTAACCATATCAAAAAAAGATAGTGTATGATCTAGAGAGTTTTGTTTTTTTGTTACGGGTTATGCTTGATGATTTTTTTTTTTATCTTTTCTAGTTATTCTTTAAAATTTCGAATTAAAATATAATTTTATACTAAATAAAGAATTTTTATAAATAATAATAAGTGTATAGTTACTTGAAATTATATAAGGTGATTATTTAGAGAAAAAAAAGACCGGGTTTTAGTAAAATGAAAACAGAAAATTGAAATTATAAGAATAGAAATATAGAATCTAATATAATCCAAAGGAAGAGGAAGAAGATTTTTTTAGAGAGTAAAATAGAGATTAGGTGTCGAGTCGGTTGTCTGAAAAATAAGAGCTCTCATATTAAGAGTAAAAAAATTGAGATTACGTTTGAATGAATCCCTTAATCATATTATTCCCGCGAAAATGTAATTCAACATGAGGAGATGGTTTTATACATTTGAAAGATTATAATTAAAGATTAAATACACTTTAAATAAGGTTCAATTTTGTTTTATTGAATTTAAAGTTTAATACCATTATTTTAAGTGGAGAAATAAAATCAATCCTGTATCAGTTATATACTATTTTATAAAAAAAAAAAAAAAAAAAGAAATTTTATTTTTATCTGGTAAAGTGGTTTTTTTTTTATAACATTGAAATATTTTTATAGTTTCACAACTTATAGATTCTTATGTTTATTATAAAATATAGGACACCAAAAATTTCCTATACAGGTTGGTCAAACAAAACTTTCATTTCATCCTCATATTTTTTAAATTACGAAACAGATCATGATTTCAATATCGCATATCAAACGGGCATAAATTCATCAATGCTACCCTGGTAAACCGTTTTGATATTTTTTTATTTGCAGTTAATTAAGGGTAAATACAATACCGTTTTTATGTTTTGTCCCACTTAAATTGATTTCTTAAGAAGTGTTCCTTTCAGATGTTGGGGTTAGTGTGGGGGGGGGGATCGGGGGATAGTTTCTAAACTAATGTCATACAACCCGTTCATATGATTTACAACCATAGTACAATATAGGCGAAATGGTCTAAAGGACCATTATACTTGTATCGTTTGTAATATGGTACCTTCTATTTAATCATTTATCAACTGAATCCTTACACTTAATCAAAAGAAGATTTGTAAACCCTCTTATTATGTGTGTAGTTCACGTACTTGTCCTTAAATAATGAGAAAATACATCAAATCCCCAGTAAACTTGGTAACATATCGTTAACTTTAGTCACTTAACTATCAGGCCGATTAACCCCCCCCCCCCCCCCCCTTCCAACATCTTTGAAATGATTTAAATACAATTCGAAGAGCAGAATACCACTCTCACCTACCACATCATATCAATGTAAGTATCACAACACTGTTTCCACATCATTAATTTTTAGTCTTTCTCTTCTTCTTCTTCTTTTTTTTTTGCTTATTCACCCTTTTTCTTAAATATTTTTTTAAATACGTTACACTAATGAATTAATTTAAAATGTATTTTAGAATAAAAAATTGTCCCACACCTCTGTCACCGGTTTTGTTTTCTCTTCAACTACCCCCCCACGCCCCCCTCTTTCCCCTCCCTTGTCTCATTCTTCTTTTTCAATTTTCACCAATTTCAGCCTTCATTGGCTTTTTTTTCCGGCTATTTTCAACCTTCAATAGTTATTTTTTTCTTCAACATTCATCAACTTTATTTTAAAAAAAAGAGCATTTGTACTTTTTCTTCTTCGAACCCTCTCCTACATATATGTCATTGGAAAATGATATTTTTTAAACGTATTTTTTTTCTTAACAACTAAAGAAAAAATGAAGGTCCGTAGAAGGAGTTAATAGATCCCTGTTTTTTTTTGCAATATGAATTAAAAGTGGATCACTTAAAAATTCAAAAAAATTCATTCCATTAGTGATGATTTTAAAAATGGATTGATAATGACTAGTGGGGTGAGAGATGAATTGAAGTGTAAAATGACCTTTATATGGAAGAGTAAAAGGTAAATTAAGCATTGCTTAACTGGGGAAACACAAATAAAGAGAAACAAAAAAGATAGATTTATTTTCTTTAAAAAAAATTGAACCCACAAATTTCATTTACTTTTAAACCAGAAATTTCACATTTTTTTTTATAAATGAAGTTTAACTAAAAATTTAAAACTTCTTACTTCTATATTGGCCAATAAAAACTGTCATTCCTGATTTACATTCCATTTTTTGTGTTCTAGTTCCTGCCTTTTATAAGTGAGTAACACTCACTTTGCACGTCAGCTCTTTTAGGTGTGGACATTTAACTCGCCTCAAAATTGTAGGGGGGTATTTATACACTCATATTCGTTTTTAAAGTACTAGACGTAAGTTTTTGAACGTCAACTTTCATGGGGAATTTGCTGTGTTTTCCTCTTAAGTAAAGTGAATAGATCAAAGTATGTCACCAATTAGTGACATTACCATAATTATTTGTTTTATTGACGATTTTTTAAAACACTGCAATTTGGTGTGGCGCTTCGCGCCACTCATGAAATATAAACTTTGTATTAAACTGCAAATAATTTTTACTAATATCACATCCCAAGAACCTCTATGAGATGAACTAATTCACGAAATATAAATCAATATGGTTTTCTTTATAAACATTAAAAGAAAATACAGAAGAAAAATACGATTCTATACAAAGACATTTTGTGATAAAAAGAAACATTCAATTTTACATGATTTATTCAATTGTTAATTTTCCTTAGAAGAAAATTCAAAAATTTTTAACATATTTCAAAAAAAAAAGTTATGCTGAGTACTGAAATCAATTATAATTTTGAACTGCGTATAATTTCTGTTAATTGATGAGTGAAAATTTCCATATACATGGTCAAATAGATTAATATGTTAATATTATATCTAGTAATTTAGATTATAGATCAATAAAAATATCAAAACTGAATTCTTGGAACACTGATACAATAATATTTCTGCACAATGAGTAATACGTACTAATATGGTGTATATGTTTCAATAAAATTTGAGACAATACAGTTTGCAGAAACTAAAAATAGAGTTTAACTGTGTACTCAAAAACAACAATTAATATCTTATGCATAAATTAATGAGTGTAAAAAAATATACCAGGATGTTAAAAAATAGAATGAAATAGAAAGAAAAAAATCGAAAGCACTGAATGCACAATATCCCCTTAAGAAAACTATTCCCCTCCAAATATCAAAGATTGAAAGAATTACATCCTCTTAGGATGAAACGATTTTATTCACAACTTATTGATACAAAAGCAGTGATGTCAGTAAGTCACTCATCAGGAGCAAAACACACAAATATTTAATTTTGCGAATATATAAAAAGATCAAAATTTTTGTTGTTTTGAAATGAGAGGAAATCCCTCTATTTATATAGAACAAAGGGTAGTGTGAATAAATTTTTACTGTCCTTTTATTATATGTTACCACTATTGAAAAAGCTGTGCAACCTTTCGGAAAGTTCACAAACATTCTATAAAGGCACAATTTTTGCATAAGTTCCAACTCTTATTAATGTTTGCAACTTCCTCATCAAAATCCAACTTTTCAAAAAAAATAAGTCGCAACTCTTCATAAAAGTCACAACTCTTCATAAGATTCACAATTCTTCATTAAAGTCACAATTTTTCATAAAAGTCATCTTTTCATAAAAGAGAAAGAATAGTTTTGAAAATAAATAAATTTAAAAGTTACTACTTGCTTGTGGTGGCTCCACGTAGGCTAGTCTAGGTTCTCTTTTAGATAAATAAATGATTGACCAAATTACATTAATAAACAAGATGATACTAATTTTTTTTTAAAATTAGTTAGGAACCTCCATTTATCTCCCTAGTTTCCCTTTGAAACATCAAATCTAAAAGCATTCGTCGTCGTCTTCATCCCGGTCATAGTAGCATCTTTTGTCGGTGACCACATGTAGTCTCTCCCTCAATCAGTCTTCATCCCCGTCGCACCATTGCCACCAGATCTGACCGGAAAAACTTTTCGGCTTCGTGACCCCAAATCTGACCGAAAAAACTTTTCGGTGTCGTGACCAAATCCTTCCATAGTCTCACCCGCCTCGTTCTTCTTCGACTGACCTGCATCATTTTTCTTTCACTCCTGTGCGAATGAGTCGTCTCCGGCGAGCACAATTACCACCACTCTCTCTCCCTCTTGCCGTCGATCAGTTATTCAAGAAGGTGAAGAAGAAAGAAAAATCAATCAAACATGGATGGAAATGGCTAAAATTTGAGGTGGATTGATTGGCTGAAGAAGAAAACTTAGTTAATTTCTTTCAATATTCAAATATATTTTTTTTAACATAAAAGAGGATTGTCGTGAAGTCACACATTTTTCCCAACTTAACGATCTTAATGTCATATAAGCCCAGTCAATGGTTAGAGGAGTTTGATAAATTTTGTTTTATTAAGTTTAAGGTTTCAATTACAAACTTTAAGTCAAATGGTTCGTCAATAACAAAATTTATACAGAGCACAGGATCTATTAGACCTTTTTGCCCACCAATCTATAATACAGTTATGCCTCTAACTTAATATATTTGTTATTTCGGCGAAGGAAATACAATGATTATGTCATAACTAAGAGCTTAGCTAATAAAACAATAAAGAAAGAAGTCCTCATCCATACTCTTGCTTTTGCTAGGTTTGATTGTTACACAATTGATAATGCCAACACCATCTTTTCAGTTCTTAAATCTTAATTTAAGTTCTATCTATTTTATTGTGTATTTCTATATGTTCAAAATAACTAGTAACATTCATATTATCATTCTAACTAATAAATTCTAATTAAATATAAATAAAAAAAATATCATAATAATATATGTTAAGCAACTTAGAATTCCTGCTTCAACTTTGAATTATATGTTTCACCCCGGTGTGTTTATGGTTTGTTCTCCTCGCGTATTGATTTGACTTCATTCATGTGTGTGTTGTGTGTTATATATATATATATAGAATCACTATATATTATATATATAGATATATATATTCTATATATATATATATATATATATATAATTTTATTTTATTTTTCCTTCTAACATGTCTAACACAATGTATAAATATGTTTTGTTTGTAAAAACAATTTTTTTGTATATATACATATGATTTTTTCGTTTTCCTCTCCTAGATCACGCTCGCTACTCTCCCAGATCTCTCTTGCCACCTTCGCCTCTATCGCTTAAACAAACAGAAACAATCTATAAATTTTTTTTTATTTTGTATAAGCGCGAGAAAATTGTATATACACTTGCAAATACATATATTTTCTTCATATACACTTGTAGTTATACAATACAAATATTCCTATCGCTCAATTTTGTTTTATCTTTTTCTCTTTCTCGTTTTATATATACAAATTATATAATTGATTTGCATACTGCTTTCTTTTGTATATGTACACACGAACTTAATAGCAATTTTTGGTTTTCTTTGTATATGTGTAGCGAATTATACATATTTATGTTTACTATGGAGCGCAATTATGTAATCTTTTCTATAATATACAAATATAATATTTTGTGTTTGCTATATGTGAAAGTTTCTCTTGATTATATTGTCGTATAAGGTTGTTGTTATGCTTACTAATGAGTGATTTAATGTGAAGAAATGTGTCGTTTCCTTTCGAGTTATTTCAATTATGTGTTATCCTTAATCATATGGGATTAGTTTATTTTTGTAAATATTTATATTTGATTGGGTTTGATGTTCATCTTTTTTTTTGGACAATATGATAGAGAAGACATTAAAATTTTGTGTTTACTTTTGTGCTATTCATGTATATTTATACCATGTGAAATCTCTTTTAATATCAAAGTTCGATAGCAAAATGCTCAAAATACTCAAAATGTCAACAATCACAAAGGTGAAATACTCAAAAATATAAAATCAAAATTCATGATTTGAGACAAACTTCAAAATTTAATCACTTTTTTACACACTAACCACCACAAATATACTAATCTTATTTGTAATCCCATCAAAAACCGCATATGATATTTATCATTGAAAAAACAAAGAAAGTTAACATCTAAAAATATCAAATTTAAGAAAATCTTACAAAAATAATGGGTTAAACTCAAACCTTGATGAAGAGAAGTGATAGTTAAGCTTTGAAGCGTTGATACGACAGCCATGTTGGCACAAATGAGCAGTGAGGTTTCTCTGCAGAGATGACAATATTAAGTAGAGCGGGAAGATGATTCTGAAACAGAGCGCATTACGTTTATGCGTGCACGATATTCAGAAATAGGATGATACGTGGAAAGGGTCTACTGAAGAGAACGTTTACAAATGGGGTAAGAGAGAAGAATTGTAACGTAATCAAAGAAAAACTTGTGGGGTGAAGTCGGATGAGTTAGAGGCTTGTGAGACATGGAGGCATTCGTTGTCCAGCGGGGTGTGGTGTAGTGGGTTTCTGTGGGAGGGGTGGTGAAAATAGGAAGGTAGGATAAAGGAAGAGAGTGGACATAGGTGGAATTTGACGGGGCAATGGTTGTCTTTTGATGAGTTGTGTGGGTTGAGAATGATGGGGTCCGGGGATATCGAGTGAAGAAGCACGGAGAAATTCCGAAAAGAGGGGGTTGCGAATTGGAGGTGTGAGTGGTGGGGGAGAGCAAGATTAGAAGGGTGGGGAGGGAGGGCGGCCGGAGGTCAAACTGATATGGGAAGGCCGTGCTTATCCGTGCTGTTTGCCTTCATTCAAACTCATTACAGTAAACAAATTAGGTAGGGGATTTTCTGCACATTAAAAAATGATTTTTAAAACATACTAAATTTACAAAATTCTACAATAAACTGTCATAAAAATGAAATGCATAATAAAAGAAATGAAAACTAAATACCTAACAAATTGTGACTATTACAAATGTAAACTTGCGAAAGAAAAAGAGAGAAGTGAGAAGACTTAGAAGGGCAACACACCAGCTGACACATGACCATTGTGTGTCAAATCCAAATTTTCATTTTCAAGCCTCCATTAGTAGTTTAAACCATCTCAGGAAAATGCAAGAAGTAATTCCTACAATCACCCCGTCAAAAAACAAGAGCCGACAAAAAAGCCACCCAAGGCCGGAAATAAATACACATTAGGAATAGGTATTTCAGAATAAACATAGATCTTTGAAGAGAAAAAATAGATGTTGAAAAGGGGCAAATACTCACCCTTATATGTGACCAGGTGGAAGCTTTCAATGTAATACCCAAAAATCATAATTTTGACTATTTTTGGAGCTATTTGTTTATTACGATTTTGTTGACGAGTGATTTTAAATAATTAATTTTAGGTGGTGGCTTATGGGCTAAGTCCATAATTTAGTTAAAAAATGTTTTTCCTAGTTGCCCATATTCTTAAATTAAAATCACGGGAAATTTTTAACGATACTATTTAACATTTCTGATTCTCAACAGCAGAACTTTTAATATTTATTAAAGATGTCAATCTTTTAGTTTGTTATACTGTGTGATTTATCATATTTTTTTCATTGTTTAATTTAGAATACAATTAGTTTATAACAGACTAGAGAAATCAAGGAAATATATTTTCCAATAAAAGTAAATTGTTAATTTAAACCAACAAAGTTTAACCATAATTAACGAGTCATAATTTTTGACATAACTTAATCCCAACTAAGACTTTTTTCCACTACTCTTATAACTCGTTTCATCTTTATTGTTTGAGTATTACATTTTTACAAAAATCCTTTCCTCATATATGTTTTTTGGTCCACGATTGACATTACGTTCGGTTATTTTAAATCTCAAATTGTTCAATATTAAGCGTTAACTCTTCATCTGAAAAATTCAATCTATTCGAATGAGTTATGATTTAAGATTTTTGTTGGCCAAGTGATCAAGATTTGTAGAAGAATACAATTTAAATAAAACACAATTGCTAGCATACAAAGTGGACCAAAAAATCTAAAAACTTTGTTTTAGCATACTTAGACTGAATAACAAAATAAAAAAAGAAATACAAAACTTATTGGCATAACAAAGTGAGATTGAAAATACAAAGTGCAACATAAAATCTAAACTTGGTTGCCCAATCCACTTAGAATTAATACCACAAAATAATAAAAAATACAACACTTATTGGCATACAAAATAGAATGAAATACAAAATTTAACACAAAAATTCGAAACTTGTTGGCATATAATGAGAATATATACATAAATAAATAAACTACATGAAAGCGTTATTAGAATACATACAAAATTTATGTAAACTATTGATCGCTAATACAAAAGTTCAACATATACAATATTTTGAAATGAATCCAACTACAAAATAAATACAAGTTCACCCATTAAAAAAACTCAAACATTTAGCAGTTAATGCATGAATTTTTTGTAATGAATACGAAATGCACAAAACCGATACAACATCAAAGAATACAATTTTGATAGTTTTAATTATCAAATGCAACATGTCATAAGTTTGTTTCATTACCTTATCTTCAATATTTTATCAATTTTTTCAATATGACATTCTAACATGACACTTCTCGCGTGATAACAACTTTCAATTTAAAGTCATTCTTTTTGAGTGATTTATCCTACTATTACAGCTTCAAAATGACATAGGTGCTTCACCTGATACTTTCTTTCTAGATCAGGTCCCACAACAAAACATATAAATACTTTTTATCTCAAATACTATTCGACAGTGGAAGATCTTTGAATGATTTCTAAGATTTCTTAGAAAAATAGAGGATTTTGATTTTCATACAAGACAAGTTAAGTTACTTGAGGATTATGGAAATCACAAAAAATCTTTATAGAGACAAACACAAATGATTGAATTTGAGTACCACTAGTTAGACGTGAAAAGTGGATTACTGACTATTTATGTTTTTTGAGTCACAATGGCCTAATGTTCCTTGGAAAGATCAGCAAGTATTTCCTCAGCCACAACACTTGACATGTTGAAGATGTTGTTGCAACGTATTCAGCCTCGGAAGAAGGCAACGTTGTTGTTGATTGTTCCTTTGAGCTCCAAGTAATAGCTGCATAACCAAAAGTGAAAAGATCCCCAGAAATACTCTCTCTATCATTCACATTCCCTGCCTAATCACTATTTGAAAAATCATTGACATTAAAATTACTACTTCGAAAGTACCATAGTCTGAATCCTTTAGTTCCAGCAACATAGCGCAAAACACTTTTAGCTGCTCCGAATGATGCTTCAAAGGCCAATGCATCAATCTAGAAATCATTCCAACAGAAAATGATATGTTAGTACGAGTGTGCGTTAAATAAATTAAGCCTCCACTAAACTTTTAAGATAACTTCCTTCAACTTTTTCAATATCATCATCAAATTGCAGTTTCTCATTAACATTCATAGGAGTAGCCAATGTTTTTTCATTAAGTATGTTAAATCTTTTGAGAAGATCAGTGGCATACTTTCTTTGAGATATAAAAATTACAGCTTCTTCCTTATTCACTTCAAGTCCAAGAAAATAATGCAACACTCCCAAATCCATCATTTCAAATATTTTCATCACAGAAGATTTTAAGTCACATACAAGAGAGTAAAATGAACACATATAGATCATATCATCAACATACAAATACTCAAACAAATGATAAATTTTTCCATATTTCTTCACATACAAAGTTGGATCATTCTTACGTCTTTCAAACCCTTTTCTCTTAAATGTGAATCGTTTTTGTTGTACCATGGGCGAGGAACTTGTTTTAGCCCATAGAATGCTTTCCTCAACTTGTATACTTTGTTCTCCCTTCCTTTCTCTACATAACCATCTGGATGTGCTACATACACTTCGTCTTTCAATTAATCACCATTAAGGCCATGAATGCATACTTGACATCAAATTAATAAACCTTCCACTTTAATTGTACAACCAAAGCTAAAAGGATTTTTACTTCTTCAAAAGCAAGAAATTGGAGAGAATGTTTCGTCAAAGTCAATGCCTTGTTGCTGCGAATATCCTTTTGCTATCAATCTGGCTTTGTGCTTCTGCTCACTTCCATCAACATGGTACTTTGTCTTGAACACACATTTTACTTCATAACATTTTTTTCATCTAGAAGGTTAACCAACTCATTATTTCTCATTTTTCCTTATTTCCATAAGTTATTCTTCCATTGTACACCTCCTTTCCTTTTTTGTTGAAGCTTCATGAAATCTAGCTAAGTCTACATCAAATAGAGCAAAGGTACATGTTTCATACATATCTGGAAGTGATCTAAGCTTTTGTGGAGGAGTTTCACTGGAACCTTCTGAGTCAGGAACCATCAATGTTGGTATGCTGACTTGTGTCGCTGGAGTATCCTAAAGAGTGGCTTAGTGTATTAGTAAGCGACTCAATATTATCAAGAGATTGACTTACTTTTTCACTAGGAAAGAATTCATCTTCCATTATATCTTGTGAACTTTTATTGTTGCTTTCCCATTTCCACGAAGTGTTTTCATCAAATACAACATCTCTCCTGATAATTACCTTAGAATTTGTGGGATTATACAATTTAAAAGCCTTATATTCAGAACAAATATCCAAAAAAGATGCTTTTTATTCAGATTTTTCATCAGGTTTTTTATGATGATGAGAATTTATTGGAGCACATGCAATACAATAAAAAATTCTCAAATGACTTAACCATGACTTTCTACCTTTCCATATTTCAAAAGGTGTCCGACCCATAACTCCTTTAGTGTGAGATACTAAGAAGATAAAGTGGAGTAGGAACAGACTCAACCCAAAACTCATTTGGAATATTTTTACTCTTTAACATGCTCCTGGCCATCTCCACTACATTTTGGTTCTTCCGGTCAACAATCCCATTTTGCTATGGAGTGTAAGGTGCAGTAAATTCCATGTGAATTCAATTTTCTTCACAAAAGAACTTAAATTCTTGTGATAAGAACTCACCTCCTCCGTTGGTATACAGATCTTAACTCTCTTACAAACTTCATTTTCAACGAACGCGTTGAATTTTTTGAAGCTTGAAAAAGTTTCTGATTTGAGCTTCAAAAAGTATATTCAACTCATCCGAATGTAATCATCAGTTAATAACAAAAAATATCGAGAACCAACAAGAGATTATGTGTCCATAGGACCACATAAATTTGTATGAACAATATCAAGACAACCAGTAGCTCTTAAGGGTCTTCCAATAGGAAAAGAATTTCTATGTTGTTTGCCATATAACCTTCACATGTATTTTCAACAGATCTTATATTTTCGTCTAATTTTGACTTAGAAATCTCAATCCATTCATATTCAAGTGTCCATAACTCAAATGCGACAACTTAGATTCATCAAGATTTTTCTTACTAACAATCAAGGCTTGTCAACTTTTGAAACTTCAAATGAAAACATTTTATTCTATGTCATGTGAATATTTGGTAAGATTTGACCAGCTTTCTTATTCTTAATAACACATGAGTCAAGACTATTACAACTCAAACAATTGTCACCCTCAGTAAATTTATTTTGTGTCCTTAATACTAAGAGCAAATAATACATTCTGAATAAGTTACTTACCGACTAGTATGAAAATAAATAGGCCCTTCACCTTCGACTTGAATTTCCTTATTATCACCAAAAAAGTTTGCCTTTTTTGCCTCATTTAACTCTATAGATCCTTTTCTTTCACCGGGCATGTGATGGGAGCATCCCCTATACACAAACCAAATATCATTCTTGTAATTTATGGTGGTAGAACGAGCCATGAAAAACACACTTTCTTTTTCCTCTTCCTCAGCATAACTAGCTTGATCATTTTTATACCAACAGTTAGCTTCTATTGGCCAAAACTATGAAAATTGTAACACTACACTCCACCTCTACGACTATTTTCCCATCCAAATTCGCTTCTACCTCTACCACCTCTTCTGCCTCTAAAAGAGCCTCTGCCAAGTCCTGTGCTCCTTGTTCTAACGACTTCTCATTTTGAATTGGATGTTCTTCCTGTAATTGAAAAGCTTGTTCTTTTGTTCTCACTATTAACTTATTGATCCATGACTCATAAGACTGCAGAGGGCCCAATAGTTCATCAAATGAAAAACTTAGATTAAGTTTTAGTTCCTCTATGGTTGCAACACATGATTCATTTTTTAATAGGAGGTCAACTTCTTAAATTTTGAAACTATAATTTATCACCTATATTCACAAATGATTGTATAGACTTACAATTCCCTAATTTATTGCTTTGCATGAAAAATGTTTTCAAAATCACGACAGAAAAGTTGTAGTTTCACAGGTAAGTACCTTTGAGAAACTTGAAACACTCAATTTTAAAAATTAGTAAGATCTCTTGAGGTAGTAGTTAAATATGCAATTATTGAGAAGCGTTATGACCGACTTTTGATTTCAGACTAATGCGTTTGCATCCTTCTTTTGCTTTATTTCATCTCTTCTCCTACTCTTACCTCCGGCTCTCCTACATATGTGAAACCATTCTTCAATCAATCCCAACACTTTAAGACTAAACAAGGTTCTTTGATTATATACCGTGGTTTTTCACAGGTAGTATAATACTTTTTCCTTAAGTTTAGTGTGTCAAAAAGCCTTTTTGTGCTATTTTTATATAGTTTCTCCTTATTGGCAGGAAATCGTTCAAAGATGTATGCAGAGGTTTTTGAGTGAAGAAATGCAGAAGAGACCACCTACGGGCCTTGTGCACGCGCCGTTAGGTGCGAATAGTGCAACTGCTGAAGGAAGAGGGGGAAGTCCTGACCAAGTGTGGGGTTACGGAGTCCATGACGGCCCGTCTGTCTATGAGGTCCGTCATGCAGGTTCGTCATGAAGTTCAGAGAAGTAATCCTAGTACCTATTCCAAGAGTTAAGTGTTGGAACGAAGACCCTAGACAGACGTTGTGCTACGACGGTCCGTCCATACTTGCCGCGAGGGGTAATGAAGAGAGCAGCAGAAAAAATTTCATCGAAGTCTGGGCCGATGGAGTCCATGAAGTCCGTCGTGACCACGGACGAGCAGGCAGCGAGCGTCCGTGACCCAGCGCGTTTTGACAGATTTCCAGCAAAGGAGTCCTTGTTTAATTAGGGGTTGTTATTTTCTAAAATAGTTCGAAAAAAACATTTTGGTGGACTCTGCGACCATTGTTAGAGACCTGAATTATGTGGTTAGCCTTTGAGTATCATTAGATTTTTTGTGAGTTCGGATACTTTGAGATTCTTTGCAAGTGTTGTCTGCGTGATGTTCTGGTGATTATCAAGTAACTTTCGGAAATTACTCTTCCATTGAAGTACGTATAGAATTCTATATAATATTTAATATGTGATTCTGCCTATGGGTAATAACTCCATTAACTAGGTGTGGGAACCATAGGCAAATAATAATGAGGTTAAACCTAACTAAAAATAACAATTTCTAGAAGTATTGTGTCTTGCAGTATAATAGTTCTTCGCTTAGAGTCTTTTTAACGAATGGACAACGTTAGAACCGCCTTTAATGCTACTTGTCGGACAAAGGAGGGAGATGGTAGTAATAGGAAAAGAATTATCAACATAGATTAGTGTTTACTATCTACATAGGACTAGTATTGATGGCCGAAGGTAATACTTGTACAAATATCAATACAATGTTAATATGAGGTAAAGTAAGGGTTGGATAGCAAAACACGTAGCGGACAAGGTGCGGAGTGAATTTTCAGGATGTTCGACAAAGATTTAGAATACATAATTATAAATTGCACTGCAAGATACTTAGAAAGAAGTGTTCATAGTTAGAATTATCAAGTTATGAACCTACAGTGCCGGGAAACACGTAAACCTAGTTACTTGGATTATTGATTAAAATCCAACATTCAAAAGCTGTTAAGTGTCTCTTTCAATTTCGTTGTTATTTTCATCATTAGAATAGAAACCACCATTTTTACGTTTTTGTCTTTCAAGGAAAGTAATTGACCGAACAATAGTACTAATAGGTTCAAGTTAAGTCTAAAAACTATTTCCTGCGTGGGATGATCCCAACCTCACTCGTGGTAGTTACTTGACACAACCACTTAATTCTATTTGAAGAGAGTAAGTTTGACGGAGTATCAAATTTTGGCGCCGTTGCCGGGATTATAGCTTTAGATTAACTTGAACGATTACTGTAGTTTAGTCGATAAATCTGACCTTGAGTACTTTGTTTTTTATTGTTTGACTCATGCAGAACAACTCCTGGATGCCAATACCGGAGGAGGATGAGTGAGAACCCTTGTTTCCCTACGATTAACGATTAGCGTAAATAACGCAACATGAATCGGAAAAACTTGGGAATCAATGGATGACAATCCAAACACGAAACATCCCAGCTCAGGTTGATGTTCATGGTTAGTTGTACCCGATGCTCCGGTGAAACCAAACAGTTGTTAAGTGGACAAAATCCCGCTCACGGCCCCAAGCATACACAGAGGCTATGATACATAGCAGACACCCGCTCGGCCACTTGTTTTGCCCCTATCTACCCACAGGCCATACTTTTGTGGGTAACTAGTAGCCTGATGCAAATGCTAACTGCCAGAGGTTTGTTTTCAGGTTACCTTCTGATGACACATGCCCATATAGCTAAGGTAATGCAGTGTGTAAAGTTGTGTAGGGAGGCCTGACTTAGATGGACGTATAGGGATAAGAGTGTTTCCTCTCTCACGACGGGAGAGGCTGCTATATGGTTCACTGAGCTCCCTACAACTCATTTCACTTGGGACAACTAAGGATGTCTTCTTAGCACGCTACTATCCGGTCTCACAGAAACTAAACACAACGACAGCATGGTGAACAACTTTGTGGCACTACAGGAGGTCAGTTAGTAGTTCTTGGATAGATTCACCTCGTCTTGAGAAGCACCCAAATCACCATATAGATGAGGAGTAACGACGAGAATACTTCTATCGGGGACAGGATGATAATAATAAAGCTGGTGTGGGACACACTCGGGTGGATCTTATGGGAGTGTCCTATGCTGAGATTGCTAAAAAACTTAGAGAACAAATCTCCAGGAATAATAAAAGCTTGGGAGTACTAGGAGTCAGATACCGGAGAAACACTTCGCAGTGCAGGGCCACTCACAACCAGCAACGAAGAGGATTCATGACAGCAATGGGCTCAGATGAGAACTGAGTTGGGTTGTATTTAAAGCATGCCACTGGGGTGCAGATAGAGAATGCAGTCCAACTATTGTCGAAACCACCACCACTTAATGATGCTGTATTAGAGGAGACACCTATTGTAGTAAATGAGCAGACGAAGGGGTTTCCGACCGAGAGGCCAAAGACTCAAAATCATGATAATTGGAGCCAAGGTCAAGGGAACCAGGTCGAATCTATGGTAACTACAAACCGTGCGGGTCATTTTAGGTCTGAGATGGAATACAACCGCGACAACAAACTTAACAGGTGGGAACTACGGTAACAGAAATGATAGGAATGGGCCCTATGTCCCTCCTCAAAATCGTGAAGTTACTCTTGGGAGAATGGTGGAGATCGTATGCGCGGTTGAGGATATGTTGCACAAAATATGAGGAGGGTCGATTCTAACTGATGGAACAGTAAAAAGTTAAGGTGTGATTTGCAAGTATTGGGAAAAGTGATACCATGCTAATATCGATTTAAGCAGATCGAGTTGCAAATGGCCCCAATTATCTGAGAACAGTGAACACATGTGCAACGAGAACTCTTCCTAGCAACACTGTCCAAAATCCAAAAATGATGCGCACTATATGGCAATCACTATCGGGGTGGTAAGCAAACAATTTTGACCCACCTATGCCGTCTAATGAGGAAAATTGCCCCCCCCCCCCAAAGGATGATGATTAATGTGGTAAAGGGTATGGTGAAGCAAAGGAAAGCAAGAAAAAGATTACATAAGTCCCTATGAAGGTAATTCTCAGCCAAGGCCACCACCAACCCGTCCTCAGAGATTAGTGAAAAGGACGAGGATGGTAACTATCGGCATTTATAATAGTGCTAAAGCAGCTTTCTACAATGTCCTTTGTAGAAGCTCTTGAAAACAAATGCCTGGTTATGCCAAGTTATGAATGATCTGGTTACAAAGAAAGATCGGTGACTGCTGAGGATTGTGATGAATAGGATGCAGCATTGTAGTGTATTGCTAACAAAGATCTCCGTACAAAAATAAAGAAGATCCGGGTTGGCGTTCGTACTCATTATTACAGTCGGGTCATTACATTTTGCGAAAGCAATATTGATCTGGGGGGAAGAAGTAAATCTCATGCCTCTTCGATTTACAAGATAGTTGGGTTGGGTTGGGTGACCAAAACCCACCGCGATGCGGCTACTGATGGCTGCTGAGCGAACAGTGAAAAGGATATAGGTACTCCATGATGGGCTAGAAAAGTGGAGTCATTCATATTGTCGGCAGATTTGTTATTTTTTGCTTGTGAAGTCGATTTTTTGAAAGTGCCTATTATTCTGGAGGTATTCCTTGCTACAGGTAGAGCCTTTAGTTAATATGGAAAAGGGCAGATGAAATTCGGTGAACAATGAGAAGTGGAACCTTCAACAGTTGTCGGACCCTGAGGCAGAGTGGGGTGAGCTCAATTCGGTCTCCGTCATATCCCACAAAGAAAAGATGAAGAGGAGAAGAACAAAAAGTGCAAAAAAGAGTTATGGTTGGGGGATTTGGTGCTTTTAGACAGATTGGGTTGCCTTGTATTTGGGCAAGCTAAAGTACAAACGGACTGCCCTTACGTGATTACCCAAGGATGCACTATGGAGCAGTTGAGTTAAAAAAACCAAGGAGGAGTGCGGTTAGGTGAGTCGGAAGAATAGAAACTCTATTTTGGCATACTTGCATTGGTTTGTGAATGAACTGATTAGAGGCATTACCATCTTGATGAAGGCTGAGTAGATCAAGTGTCCTCAGTCGTGTCCGACGACGTTAAATAAGGCGCGTGTTTGGAGGCAACCAAATATTATAGTTTTTTTTCTTCGTTCAGTAATGGTAGCATTTTCTAAACTAATGGGTTTTAAATTTGCAGGCACATCACCAGGAAACTACAAAAGACTCACTAGCAACACGTCACAAAAGGACACATCGGACGGAACGTGTTCTTATCGACGGTCCGTTCGGGTTGTCAAAGACCTATTTCCGAGGTTCTCGCAAAGTTTCTAAGTGTCCCACAACGGACAATCACGAAGGACCGTCATACTCGCGACGGTCCGTCTGCATAACGTCATGACGGTCATAGACCCCTCTCTAAGGTATCAATTTTTTTAAGGGTCCCACGATGGACCGTCATAAATCACACGGTCCGTGCTGATTGTCGTCCGTTTGCCGCCCAGGTGTGCTGCACCTACCACCTCTTGTATTTCAATTTTTTATGCATGGGGGACAAGATTTTTGTGGGTCCATGTAGTTTTGTTAGGGGTGGGTAAATGCGAAGTGGTGCTAGGGTGAAGTCTGAGTAGCCCAATTCACTATCCTCTTTTGGGGTTTTCGCCTGTGTCTTCTTTCCCCAAGAGACTAATTACTTTTTCTGTGAACGGCATTCTATATTCTTGTTGTTACATAGTTTAAGTGAAGCATGAGACTAAAATGATACCTGATTAAAATGGAACAATGCTGCAGGACTAGGCTAGTAGTGATTAAATGTGTGGGTTTAAGCATGACATAGAGGTACACCACTTGATGACCCTAAGTCTAAAATTCGAACAGTTGTCTGATAATTGGTCAAGTGATGAAATGTCACGTGGAGGTGAGGAAGATTTGAAAGTCCATATTTGACTGAGAGTAGAACTTGTCTGGTTAGTCCGCTAAAGACAGTGGTAATAGACATTAGGAAAGGATCAGAGCTTATTCCATATAGGCCATTGTTTAGCTAAATAAAGAAAACCAAATGAAAATTTATACTTCTTGATCCACATGATTTGAGCTTAAATTAGACCTTTCTTTCTACCCCACTGATCTTTTATGGGAATAATGGTTGTCCCTTGTCCTCTTGACATGTGCACCTAAGCTTATGCAAAGCATAAGTGAGGGTGGCTAATGCAGGTAAACAACCCTTTTTATGGCCCTTACCCAACTTCTGGTGTATTGTTGTACTTTGACTCATGGCAAAGCATGAGTTGAGGGGGCATTATGAGGACGGCTTAGAAAGTGGGGTTGAAAAAAAGGAACCAAGAGAGAGAAAGAACAAAAGTAAGTGACCACGAATTAGTTGAAAGAAGAGTAAAGAAAAAGAACAAATATCAAGAAATACAAGCAACGAAGGAAGAGAGGCCACCTATACAAATTGAGAGAAAAAGAAGGGGAAAATAGCCCAGGTGAAATACATGTAAACTTGGATTGAGATAAAATGATAGAAAATGTTATGTTTAGCCGATCTTGTCAAGAGGGCATAAGTCACTACAAGTATATACCGAAATATACCCCCTGACCATGGAGACTATGTTACAGCTAAGAAAGTCATATCGTTACATCCTACTTCTGTCGAAATAGGACGACAGTCCGCGGCAACTCCATAAAAATATATTAATTGATTCAATTTTAACAAATTTCAAAATAAACAGTTGGATTAAAATCAGAGGTCTTCCCTTAGACACTTCACCCGCACAGAATATTTAGGAAAACTAGGAAACCAAATATTAATCTACGAACCAAATGATTCTAGTAAGGGGTCATTCTTCGAAGGGAAGGAGTTAGGCAAAAAAAAACCCTTCAGAACATAACATGTGGTTTCCCAATGAATTCATTATTCTTCTTCAAAATTGAGGGGGACGGGAAAAGGAAAATAAATACTGTAGAAACATGAATAACACAATTAAACTAAAATAAAATAATAATAATCGGACTAAGGTTTGCCCTAATGTCAATATTCACATATAATGAAATAAAAGATATGATTCGAACTTATCCTTCGAAGTAATTTGCAAGGAGAAAACAACTGCAGTGGTTGGTACCGTGGTAAAGACATTAGTAAAAACATAGTTAGTACCCAAATAAATAAAATAAAAAGTGAAGATACGCAAAGAAGAACGAAAAAAGAAACAACAGGGAGGAGGCGGAGGAACAGCGGGGAAGAGGACCGGGAAGAGCTGGCACGGAAGGGCGGCATGGGGCTCCGACGGCCGAACCGAAAAGGAGAGAGAACGGAAAGGAATAAGGCTCGTTTTGAAACTGGAACAAGGACCTCTGAAAAACCCGAACGGAATAGATTTGTCATTGGCCAATTTAACAATTAAATAGACAATTGTGGTATATTGAAAAACCTTCTAACTAAAAAATTTCCGGCTTTTTAAAATGGGAAGCCTCTAAACCCGACGGATAGATTTGTATTGGCCATTTCAACAAAAACAAATTAATATGGACTTAACTAATCTTTCGCTCTTTTAAAAGGGAAGGCTCTAAAATCGCGGATAGATTTTCATTGGCCCTTTAAACAAATATATTAATAGAACCTGAACATCAACAAACATACAAAACTTATCCCAAGAGAATATGGAAAACCAACACCCAAACTAAAACAACATAATTAGAAATGGAAAATAACAAAACCTCCTTATATAAAAATTAGTAAAAATAACATTAAAATAGAGAATAATAAAAAAACTAAAAGTTAAGATATCAAATAGTTGACTAACAATTTTAAAAATAATAATAAATATAATAATAAACATCAAACGTAAATAATGCTAATATAAAACACATCAACACAAAATATTAATTGATTTTGAACTACATTAACTAAAAAAAAAAAAACAAGTAATATAATAAACAGAAAAAAAAAAAAACATAAATAGCTGGGAATTAAATAAAACAAGGCTAAAAAACAACCTTACCGGGTTTGGGCGGCGAAACCAGAACTACGGAGTTTGAAGGAGCGACTCCACCTCATCAACCGAAAACCACAACAAAAAAAATTTTTGATATGGGAACCAAGAATTCGTCAAAATTTTATGAGTATTCTTTTGTTTTCCCTCAAATACATCTCCAAAAATAGTGGAATGAAGTGGGTATATAGAAAACCCAAAATCCTCAACAAAGGAGAATTACCGATGTGGGGGAATATTGCAAAAATGAAAATGTTTGAGAGACAATGTTTTTATGGAAAAGGCCGATTTTTTTTGGATATTTGACTCAATAGTATGAATTTTAAAAATCATCGGACCAAAATTTGTATTAAATAAATAAAAGCCTACAACAAAATCACGATTTTCTAAAATGTTAGGCCAAAATTGGGTGCAACAGTTGTCCCTGTCGTTGTTGTATGATTGATGAAGAAATCGTGCACAATGAAAATTGCAACCCAATTTGACTGAACAATGACCTTTGTAGAGAAGTCGGGTTGACATGTGGAGGAAGTAAATCCCAGACCTGTCTCAAAGTTCCCATGATGTGGCGTCCTTGGTGAAGTAGTTTGCATCTGTTTTTTTTTTTTTTTTTATTGTTTTTTTAAAACAAATTTCCTTTCGAATCTATTGACAAAGACTGAGATAAAAACTAGTCAGCTTAAAATGCACTTTAAATGGGAGACAGTGCTTCCACCCTGTCGACACTCAATTTCCCTCCCGGCATTAACGGCGTTGAGTTCGGGATAAATATTTCTTTGAGATGCAGATTCCTTTTCTCGGTGTGCGTGGTGATGCCTGTGGAGCTGAATATCTTACCGCGATGCGCAAATTTGCGAGGATGCGGATCTTCTCGCAAATGCATTAAAATTTGCGAGAGCATGAAATCTTTCGCATGCAAAAATTTTGCACGGGTCAATATTCTCGCGATGCTAACATCCCGCAAGGTATATGCAATAGTCTTGAGATATGTCAGAGTTGCGAGGAATTGAATCTCTCAGTGATGCATGAAATTTTGCGAGGGGATGAAATCATTCTCGCGATGCATGAATTACGCAAGGTATGAAATCTTACTTGCAGTTGTAAAATGTTGCACGGAATTGATCTTCTGCGATGCATACATTTTGTGAGGATATGAATCTTTCGCGATGCATGAATTCTGAAAGGTATGAAATCTTCTTGTGATATGTAAATTTGCGAGGAAGTCAATCTTCTCGCGATGATAAATTTAACTTGCGATGCATGAATATTAATCTGCAATGCATGAATATTAAACACTTGCAATGATGATATTAACTAGTGATGGATGAATTAACTGCGATGCGTGAATCGACTCTGGATGCATGAATATTAACTAGTGATGCATGAATTAACTCTCGATGCATGAATATAACTCTCGCTCATGAATTAAATAGTGGAGGCCCATGAATTTCTACGAGGTATGGAAGGTATGGAATCTTCGAATCTGTCTTCGCGATGCATGGATTTTCTGCGAGTATGAAGCTTCTTGCGATGCAACTTATTGGGTTGAATGGCAAGCCATTCGAGAAAATGAAATGACAACAATTTTAACCACCTATGCATTTTTTGTCGAAAGGAAGATTCGACAAAGGGTTTAGGAATTTATGGTCGCACCCTTGAAAACAGGTTTCCTACTTTTCTCACTCAGCGATATGTGAATTTCAGGCCACTTGTAGTATCGATAAGCTTGATTTTCCGCATTATTTTGAAAGAATCAAAATCCCCCTCGATAACAAAATATGAGGGATCAAAATGCTCCGAGATAATAGAATTCGAGAGCGAATGTTAGAATACACCGGTTTGCAACATTGAATCCGCCTACATATCCTTCAACCTTCGGAATCAGGCTGTGGTTAGTTCGACTCTATCAGCGGAAAAGGAAATTTATTATCTAGATAACCTTTAGGTTTTGGACAAGTGCAACTAAACGAGTATTAATAAGGATCTTGTAACCTCTAGCCATTGATGTGGCCGCATTCACACCCCTAATTAATAACTACAAACGACATAATTTCCAACTCGTGGGCGCATTGTCCTCAGATGGAAACCTGCTTCTGATAACTTCAAAAACTTCCGAATTGCGAGACTGAAACTCGACAGAACTAAAGAAAAACCCACATGCTATCGATAGGGTGGTTCGTTGTGGTGGATAAGTCCGCGTCCTCTGCTCGCGTCCTAAACGTTTCACATTCTCTTCTTTGGACTCTGTCCCAGTTCGCTGCGAAAAAGTTTCACGTTGTGTTGCAACATCCTTGTTGATGCGTCCGAGAATTCATCTTTTGGTGCTCTCGCCAAAGACTGAGATAAAACTCGTCAGCTTGAAAAATGCAATTTGGATAGGAGATAACTGTCTTTTTACCATGTCGACACTTCGTTTCCTTCCTATTCGACGTCGACTCGATAGCGGTCCTGACGCACAGCAAATAAAGCTTATTCTTGTGTTTTTGCAATATAATCTTCAAATGCACTCTATAGCTTTATTTTCGAAATAAATCATAAATGTTGATCGATATTGATATTTTGTCGTCATCTTCTTCGATGATCTTCTTGATGTTACTACTTCTATCAAAAATCAGAGAGTGCATTGAGGCCGATGAATAAATATTACTCCTTCGGGATCAGATTTCCCTTATTTACCCGTGTATGTCCTCTTAAGAGGCAGAATATCTTCCCGCGATAACGTAAATTCCTGCGAAGTATAATCTTCTCGCAATTGCAATACTTCACATTCAGCGAGTCATGAAATATTCTCGCGTGTGCAAATTTCAACGAGGCATGATTCTTTTCTTATGCACAAATTTTGCGAGGTATGAACTCTTCGCGCGATGTCAAAATTTCAGCGATTGTATGAAATCTTCTCGCGTTATAATTTTTACAGAGGCATGAAACCGCCTTCTCTTCGCGCAATACATTGACCCGCGATGCAGGATTTTCCAACAAGGGCATGGCTTTCTCTAAGTGATGCAATAAATTTCAATTCAGCGAAGGTAGTGGGGGGTATGAGTCTTCGCGTGATGTAGAAATTTGGCGAGTCATGAAATCTTCTCGTGTCTTTCATAAATCTAAACTCGTGATCATTATTTTCTGGCATTCATGACTTTACTCATGCATGATCTTCGCGATGCATGACTTTTCCCGCGATGCGACTTTCGCACTGATGATTCTTCGCGATGCTGTTTTTCGCGATTCATGTTTTTGCGATGCAGGATTTTTTGTGATGCGTGATTGCCCAATCTGAGTTTTAACTTTAACGTCCGAATGCATAAATAATGTTATACTCGTCTGTGTTGATGATCGCAAGAAACACCTCCAAATAATCTATCGACTTGATCCATAAATATAATGAAATAACTATCTCTTATGGGGTAATGCATTGTCTTGATTGACCAATATTTCCTTGCTTTGAAACGTAATGCAATTACCGTCTCTACGAATCCGTAATCCCCCGTTGAGATTCATGTTTGATTCATCTTTGACTTTGGCTAGACACTTTGTAAATTATATTGTTGGAATGGCTTCAAATAAACAAACCACATTCCCAGCATCCTACACAAACGATGAAACTTGCCTCCTGCTCTTACGTAAAAGTCTGTTTTGGAGATAGTTTTCTCCTCTTGGAGCTCTCCATATTCATTCATCGGGAGAATTTGGCCCGATCTCAAAGCAAAGCTTTAAACCGCACCAACAGAAAACTTGTCAATTTTTAAAACATACTGATCTGTGGTCAATTTCCTCGTGTTTTTCCCTCATTGTTCTTATAATCTCCGGTTGATTCCTGATTTTCCATTCTTCATCATAGATAAAGAAAACATATCTTATTCCAAAACAATGAAACTAAAAGGGAAAATTTGAGAGTAATTAGAATCTTTAAAGAAAATATTTTTAAAAAGTCTACTGTCCAAGTCAGTCATATCAGGCTTAAACAGATTTTTGAAAATCTGACACCCCGAGAGTCTATCTATCTGTCGCTTGATGGGTTGTCAAAGTCACTCCGGCCTTGTAGGGAAGACCCATACAAAATTTTTGGCCACCTCAAAATTTCTGTCCCATTTGTAGATCTCCAATATCTTTAGTTTGACTTGCTGAAGAGAAGGCTTCTCTGAGAATTTTGATTCATTCTCAAAATTGGTTCTCCAGTTTCACAGCAAGGAGAATAGAACTTATGGTAATATGACCGACCCTGTGGCGCCTACCTATTCGTGAGGCGGAATCAGGTCAACGTATTCCCCTTAAAGGTTAACCAGAATAAAATTTACAAATGAAAACCAGACCGCGGCATAATAGGCCGCCCACGTATCTCATTCTTGAGATTCAGTCAAACGTATTCAGACCAAAGAAATTAAAGGGGATATATGGGGTGACCGAAGTCTAAAGTCGATATAGCTGCCTACGTATCTCGTTCTCGAGCATTCAAAGGTCAGACTCTGTTCTTAAGCAAGGGGATAAGGAATTTAAACGGAAACCATACAAGTAAAACAGAAGCGATTACCCAGTAAATGATAGAAAAATCTAAATGAACTCACACATAGTATCCTCTTGACCGCATTGAGTTGATAGTTTTGGCCATACACTGGTCCATCCATTTCCGACAGACCAAAGCACCATCCAGATAATCTTTACGAACCATGTAAGGACCCTGCCAATTTGGTGCGAATTTCCTTTGTACTCGTCTTAATGAGGTGGAAATACGCTTAAATCCATGACGCAACTTCAAAGTTTCTGTTCTTACTCTTTTTGTGAAAAGGCGATGCGAGTCCATTCTACTGTCTATCACTGGCCATAGGCAAACTGCAACCATTCTCTCGTTTTCATCAATCAAAGCTAGTTGATCAATCCGTTTGTTAACCCACTCAGCGTTACTTAAATCCCCCCCAGCTTTCTTGAATGATCCTCAATGACGTTATCATCTCGACTTCAAACAGGTAATACGCCTCTGTTCGATATCTAGTAATATGGAGTAGACCAGTCGATGTTCGACCGTCGTTCGATAACCTAGTAAGGTGATGGCAACCTTCATGCCAACGAACCTCGATATTTGTTCCTTCCTTTTCTTAAGATCTTTTTGATATTCTTTTGGCGCCTCTAACACACTCCGTTCATTTGGGGCGATAAGTAGTTGACTTTCGATGATAAATCTTAAATTTCTCACATATCTCTCTCATCAAATACGTTGAGATTGGCCCCGTTATAGTAATTACGAATGCTGGAACTCCAATTGCATTCAGATTGTTTTGGCGGACAAAATGGCCACCACTTCTTAGTTACCGACTTAAAGAGGCTGCTTTCCATCCCACTGGTGAAAGAATCAATGCAACCAATGAATCTGTTTCCATTGAAGCGACGACTCTATAGGACCGATGACATCCATTCCCCAGCTACAAATGGACCATGTTGAACTTATCGCAATTAAGTTCGTGAGGTGGCACCCGTATCAATCGTCGTGCACTTACATTTGTTGCATTTTTGCACAATTTTAAACAGTCTTTCTCCATATTCATCCAAAATCCCCAGGCTCGAAGACCTTTCTTGCCAAAAGTAAGCCCATTCATATGTGTAACCCCGCAACTCCCCACATGTATCTGTTCCATAAGCCTCACACTCACAGCTTCCGCAGCATCAACCGACATCTCAAAACCCAAATCTGGAGTTTCTCTTATACAGGACGTCTTCCCTTTAGAAAAAAATTTAGAGTCAGCGGCGTATCGACTTCTTCTGAGTTAAGATTAGCGTCTTCTATATCACGTCACCCAGACCCAAGTACCTCTTATGGTCAAAATACCAGGCAAGACGTCGGTTCTGATTCAACATGTGAACAATGGGACTGGATTTCCTCAACTCTACATCCGTGGGTCGTGTAGTCAGTATCCGGATGTTTGATCATCGAAGCAATGGTGGAGAGAGCATAGCAATTCATTCGTGTATTCTCTTGGGAGTATGTCGAACTCTATCTTGTGAAACCTTTTACCAGATTTTGCAGCTAATATACGTACGGTATAATTTTCGTGTTCTTCACAGCCCAGTCACCTTGACTTGATGAATCAAAAGATCTGAGTCTCAAATGACCAATAACTCGTACACTTCATGTCGATGGTCATTCTCAACCAAGATACAAGCTTTCGTATTCTAGCATTTTTTGTGCAATTAATCGGAGTTTGCTGCCATGGATAGTGCTGACCGTATTTCTTTACACTAGACCCGCTCTAATACCTTTACCTTGATGATTTGTCGGTCCGTCACAGATAATCTCCACCATGGTATCTTCAGAAATATCTCAACTTCACCCGCAAATAACACTTCTTCATCGTAAAAATATGTCGTAATGGTTCGTAGTCTTTATCCAACGGGATTTTCCGCTGCAATGATCACCAAAGCTTGTGCCTTTATTGCCTTTGAGTCACATACCACGATATGCAAATACTCCACTCACGTCATTTGCCATTTTAGCTAATTTTCTGGTCGGCAGGCATCGCTTTCTTCTTAAATGTACTTCAACGTATCCATTCTGAAATGAGATATGTAGTATACGAAGACAAATAATGTCCTCAATTTTTCTGGGCATCCAGTCCGAGCACATCATGTTTCTCTCCTCCAGCAAAGTGTACCGGAACTCTACGGAGTAACTCTCTTGCTTATATAGTATATGCCCTTTCTTTCCTTCCTCCTCATCGTGTTTGACCAATTACACATCCCGAAGGTACTATCTCTGAAACCGACAAATACAGCAACAAGGATTTCCCTCTCTTCTCGCAGAGGAACCACCTACCGCTGGGTTAGACAAATCGCTCTTGATAGCATCGAAAGCAGTCTTGGATTCCTCAGTGCACTTAGTTGGCGTCTTTCTTCAGCAGCTTAAATAGGCTCCACACACCCATGTGATTGTGCTATAACTGGCTAATTAGTTTTAACCTCCTAAAAACCAATCAACCACCCACTTTTCTCATTTTCGTCGAGGTAACTCTGAAATTGTTTTATCTTGGAGGGTCAAGCGCCATACCCTTTATGCTGCTATAAATCCCAACAACTTCCCCAGCCCGGACTCCCAAAGCGTCATTTGGCAGGATTTAACTTTCAAGTTGTAATACCGACGCAATTGTTCAAATAATTTTCTCAGTGTGTCAAATGATATGAACTCTCGCGGGATTTGATTATGACTCGTCCACGCTACACTTCATTTCTTTATGCATCATGTCATGGAATAGTCGTCATGGCTCTCATGTAAGTGGGCACGGCATTCTTTTGAGGCCAAACTGAATCACCCTGTTATGATAACACCCCAAGGTGTGATGAAAGCCGTTTTTTTTCTGCTCCCTTCTTTCTTCATCCATCAAATGTGGTGATAACCTGCTAGCATTTCCACAAATGACTGCATCTCATGTTTGGCACAGTGTCAATTCAATATGGATATTTGGCAACGTAAATTATTCTCGGCTATCCTTGTTGAAATCTCAATCACCAATCCTAATTTTGTCCATCCTTTCTTGGCGATCGGACGACATTGGCCAACCGGTTGGTATTGCGTTACCTTCCACCAGTCGAGACTCATTTGCTTGGTGATTTCTTCTTATCTCAAACCAGTTTTTTTCCCCCCAGGCTTGAATTTTCGAGTCTTTTGTTTCACCGTATCGAACCCTGGGTTGATAGTAGCTATGAGATAGACACAGTACTCACCCTGCATGTCACCGACATTACCAACAAACACAATCACTGTATTCGGCAAGAATGAATCCTGCTCTCCTTCTGAGTTCTATTCAGGTATGTTCTGATCTTAACCTCTTTGACACTTTTGAATCTCCCAATCATCACCGGTTCCGTATCTCCAGATTTTGTTTATGCTGATGATCGAACTTCAACAAAATCCTCTGCAACTAATCTGTTTCCCCATTGTTCTTCTTCATAGTCGTCACCTTGTCGTCATCTGTCTCATTTGTCATTTAGCGCAGACTGACATGACATTGGCAAGTTCCTGCAACTTATGTTACTGAAATCAAAATGACAAAAATTAGGGAAAAAAAAAAAGTAAAGTATAACAGCAACTAAATAAACAAAGTTTAAAAACAAAATAAGGAGGCTTTCATTTAAAACAAAATAGCAAACTTTGGTCACGGGCACAGTGCCATGTTTTTGACTTTTTTAAACATCATAACGAAAATTCAAAATTTGAACAATTAAGGAATAGCGGAAATGGTGGGGTCGTCGGGCTCCTCTTCAGGACAACCACCGATTTTAGTATGCATTCAAATACTCCTTCCTACCAAAGAGTTCGGGACATCGGACTTGGGTGGTGGAAGTCCAATCCTGCAGCATCTCCTTGGTTCACAGCATCACGAATACCATTGGCTCGACCTCCCCTCCTTCCTGATCAACAGAACAGCGTGATCTCCTTGAAATCAGCAGATTTCCTTCCCCACAACTTCAGGCTCAACATACTCCCGGACTGGAAGGATGATACAGATGTCGGATCGTTTATCCAACTCTTGAATCCTTTTTCTCATAATCATCACATCGCATCTTGTGTAATGTACCCCAAACATATTTGGAATACTTAGGCAAGGACCGGAACATGTCAATGATCCCTTGGGACTCTCTCAATCTGAAACCTGGCTCGAACCCTCTGCACATTCTACCACGTGGCGACATTCTTACTCGAACCGGCATGGGGGCCTACTAGGCTAAATCCTCATTAGTGGCATTTTACGCAACTCCGCACCGTGTAAAAAAAAATCCGAACCTTGCAAGGTCTCATCAAGACTGGCACCGTGCTTGCCTTGAGTGGCTTCTGTTCAAAAATTTTCATCACACCGTGCACTAAGCCCTCATTTTTCCATACCAGCTTCAATCATTTGATGGAGAGTGAAGGGGCGGCTCTATTCATGTGAATAACGGCCTTCCCAAAGAAGGTTACAACTGGTGTCAATATCCGAACTTGGAATTTCGCGGGGCCCTTTGAAGGGTCAAGTCATCACCGCCCCTAATGTTGTTCCTTCAACACCACAAACGCTCTACTTACCTGGTTTTGCCCAAGCTTCCGGAGGTTCAAACTCTCAATTGTTGCATTCAATGCTACAAGGGGCATATGTTAATCAAAAAAAACAAAAAAAGACAAAACAAAAAAAACAACAAAGCACACAAAACACAAAAGAATAAACCACACACAAAACGCACCCTCGGCCGACACCACTACGACAGACCAACCCGTCCCGCAACCGTGCAACGACAGCATCAACCAAGCCCTCCCCCCCCCCCCCCCCATCACTCCCTCCCCTTCCCCCTCCGCCTCTAATCTACCTAAAACACGATTCACACTTTTCCGCGGCTATCACAGTGACATGCAGAGCTGTGTTGTGGGACCTTCCCTTCTTCTGGAAACCTCATTCGTCACCAGAAGCTGATTGGTGCCCCCGAATTACTTGGTGAATCATGTCAGTCCACATATCCCGTGCTTGTTGCCGAAGGTCTGGTCGTACGTGTCTCAGAGCCTTTCATCAAATCATGTCTGTGGGATAGGGAGCTCATCATAGGGCCCATACGAGATCTGAGCCGGAGTCCTTCTCCAAGTGTTTTTGACAATGGGAAATCCTTGAGGTTTTCATCCTCCCTCCAGAACTCCTCGGCTTCTTCTGCTTCCACTTATTGGTCTCTTGGCATGGTCTTTCTTTTGTCCTCCCAGAGCAAGCTCATCAGGAGTGTCGCATCTTCGCGACCTGGTCATGCCTTGGCCACGGCCGTTTCTTGACAAACGGGTTTGGCGAGAGTTTTGAGGCACCAGGCAACACCTTCCGTAGGTGCCAAATAACAACTTCTTTTTTCCTTGACGCTTAAGACGACAACCTTTTCCAAGTCTTCCTGTACCAACAGAGTAATCCTCTTGGTTTCATACTCGTCTTCGTCCCTTCCTCTCTCATATTCATGTTTCCACCCCCAATGATGGCAACGAATTTGTATTGACGTTCGACGCCGCAGGTGGAGGGATACTCCTTCTTGGTCGATCATATCCTGGATCCTGTGCTTAAGATGATACATTTTTCTATGTCATGTCCAACACTGTTTGGAATGAAAGCACACTCTGCTCCGTTTGTAGAATTTAGAGTTTGACATCCACGGCTTGGCCCACAGGTTGGATGTACCGCCGCGGTATGTCTTCGATAGCTGGTCGGCGTTCAGCTAGCGCGGTAAGGTCCTCGAAGCCTTTCCCTCAAACTTGGGACAGAAGGATCGACCCGCTTTGCTGAGGGGGAGGAACCTGTTGATATTGGCGAGGCAATTTTTGGGCGAGGAGCTTGGATTCTAGGTAGGGTTTGTCTGGTTATTTGGGCCTGGAGCTTGGTAATTCGTGAGGCGTGCGTTGATTGCTGGAGATTTGACTTGATATATGGGGAAGGTGCTGATAGCTCTGACTTACATTGGCACAGTTGGGAGCGATTTATGATACGGGTGTGGAATTTGATATTATTGAGGGTAATTTGGGTACATGTAGGGAAAATTTTGGAGATTTGGGGTGGGATTTTGGTAGACAAAATTTGAGCACTAAATAGGTGGGGGCAAAGCATTGTGTTGTTGGAATGATCGGATTGTGCTCGTAGGCTTGGTGAGATTTTGTGAGGTCTTGAGCGATCTGGGACGCGATGAGTTTTTGGGAGTTTCTTTCCCTTCCTTCCCCCGTATGAAACAATCGAAAATTCTCTCTCCTCTTCCTCATCATTTTTCCGAAGATCCGCGACCGCAGATAATCGGCTATCTTTCCGCGACTTCAATCCGTCTTCAAAGTCTCAAGCCAACTTTGACTATCTCGGCGATTTGGGCTCCGTTTAACAAAATGATTTTATCATAGTATTCGAGCTCTTGCACCCGTACGAACACTTCTATAATCTCCTTTTCAGTCATTGGAGGCCTCACCCTCGCTGCTTCTTTTCTCCATCTAAAGGCCAATTCCCGATAGCTTTCCGTCGATTTCTACTTCATTTGTCTCTAAAGAATATCATCGAGGACATCTCACCTTGTACGCGAATCGATCAATGAATTCTTTAGCTAGTTGTCTCTCACGGCCCTGCCTGTTTCGTGTGACGTAAACATTTTAGGGCCTCCCTCCCGCATAGACTTTTCGTCTTCAAAGCCTATCATAAGCCTCATCTTTTCCACTCCCACCGAGTTGGTTGCCAGTACGCTCTCAATGCTCCTGGGTTTTCCTACCCCTCTGAAGGTGTCAACTTCGGGTTTTGAACCCTTTGGGAAGATCAAGTCTTGGTGGAGATACACATTCTGCATAACCAAACTCCGCGACGTCGGAAACCACTGTAACTCTTCATTGCCCTTTTAAATCTCCTCCTTTATGTCGATCGTTGCTTCTTCCCTTTCCTTCCACTCCTCTCTCCTGCTTCCTCGTAGTGATCAACTCAAACCGTGGCACCTTTGCTCCTTGGAAGGTGGTTCTTTTTTGGGAGGGGGTGGAGCTAAGAAGGACTTGGGGACGTTTGAGCAGTTTGTATTTTTGTGGGTAGGTTTTGAGATTGGTGTTTGGTTAAAGTGGGGATGCGGTATTTTGGGGATTGAAGGCGGTTGATTTTAATTTTGATTCTGGGGCCGCCTGTGGGCTGTTGGAGTATTCTGGGGTACGTGTGCCATCTTGAAGAGGGTTTTTGGAAGCGAATGAGGGTTGTTTGATAGAATACGTAATCATATTGGGTGGTTTGGTTGTTAAATCATCCCAAGGGATTAGCACAGGTTTTTTGACGGCTTGGTTCTCTGAGTTGGATCCAATTTTGCGAGGAAAGTACATCGGGAGGTCCTTGCGTCACAAAATTAGGGCTATCCGGGATGGAGGCCGTGTCTTGCCTCCGCTGCATTTCGACTCTAATACAAGTATCTTCTGCCATCAGTTGCGCGATTAGTTCATTTTGTTCCTGCCGCGGTGGGCTGGCCCACACATACGTCGTGAAACTATAACTTCGATCTTATGTCTCCCATAGCTGTCTTTACTCTGTCTGAGTGTTGGTCCGGGGAAGGAATCTGTAGGACCTTTCGATCTGGTGAAGGATGATCCTTGCAAGCTTTTATCGACACAAGAGCAGTTAAAAGTAAACCTGAGAAGTGAAAACAACTCAAAGGCAAATTTTGTGTGAGCGCATATTCGAGTAACAAAAGCATAATATCACCCAGAAAGCAGATACACCAGTCGCTTGTTTGAGGATATTTTAACCCACGAATTATGACGGAATAACGTTTTTTTAAACAACAAGAATTGCTTGTTTAACCGCTATCCCTGCGGGAAGGCTGAATCACGTTGAGCTATGGGTCTGTCTTGCAGCTGCTTTTGATGCCCGTTGTCTTGTCTTCATATTTTCGTAAAATGAAGGAAATGATAACTTTCCTAAAGATTGTGTCGGGCCGTGGAAAGGCTGCCTACGTATGTCTCAAGGATGAATTCAGGCCACCAAATTCGAGTTTTATGATGAAAAAATATTTTCATCATCTTCATAGAGATTATACAGTAATTGAAAGAACAACATAGAAATTCCTAATAGATGACGATAACATTTTGGTCATTTCTTGTCCTTTTGCGCACTCCCTTTCCTTCAGACAATCGAAAATGGAGGCTTGTAACTGATTTCCTCCTCTCATCTGCCTCCTCAATCATTCGTTCGGAGCCCTTGTTGTCTGCTCCTGTTCACGAGGCGAGTGTGTTCTACTCTTTAATTGCTACAGGATCTTCAACTTTCTTATAATATGAACGCCTTTGCAACCGTACGGCAGTCTCAACATCTTATTTTGCCTATCCCGCGTTCTTTTCTTCGTGCACCTGCAAACGGAAGCATGTTTCACCTTTTTCTCAAGCTTCGATTTCCATCTCACCTCTTTCTTTCTTTATCTGTGCATGCCAGATCATCTCCCCATGTCACGTCTACATCTTTGTAGATTGACTTGTGGTCATGTCATCTTTGAGTCCTTCCTCTTGTACCGTTTGAATTCCGCGAGGTCTCGTTCAATCTTTCTTTTGCAAACTCCTTTTCAGTGATCTTTCGTCTGGATGTTCTTTTTCCCTTGGTCCATAGGGTGAATTTTGCCTTCCTGAACGATAGAGCATTATTTATGATTTGTGGGAATAGGAGATAGCCTTTTGAGTGGGGAAACTTGAGACTGGGAATTTTTGGTCGACATTTGTATAGTGGCTTCCGTGTATTTTTTGGAATTTTTCCTGGCTAGGAGTGGGTTTTTCGAATCCTCAACATGGCAACCTAACCCATGCATTAAACACCATATTCATATCGCGTCCTAAACATACATGGGACCCGTTTGTGCCAAGGGTAGGCCTAACGCATTCGAATGATGTCGTGTGAATTTAAACCAATAAACAATTCCACCCAAATAACATTTCATAATGAATACATGTTCGAAAAGGAATTAGACCATACAGACAACCCACGCAGGGGCCATTCGAAAAGTGCAACACAATCAAGCCCACGCAAAGGGCTAAAGCAAGTGTAAATACTGTAAAACCCACACGGGTGAATGTCACTAGTCGGCTCCATAAGAATCCTGATCCGTCGCCGTCTTTCTGAATTTGTAGTGCTTGAAACCTATACCTCAGCATCAGAGAAAACCTTCACCCAGCCCCCCCTCCCTTTGTCTTCCAACTTTCGTATCTATCCTCTCGATTTTCTGTGGAATCCAGTTATCAAAGTCATCGTAGCCACGCCTCCGATCTTTGACCTCTCGAGTCGCCCTCATCGAAGCGCGTCTTGATTTCTAACGAACTTAGCCATACACCCCTCCTTGGCCTCTTCCGTTATCTCTTGCAGTTCAGCCACTGCTTCTTGCTTCTCTGGTCCGTCACAGCTGCGAAAGCTACGTGAGTCTGGAATGAGATATTTTGATGTCCCTTCTCACCATTCTTTGTACCCTCGGCATATCCACATTGAAATCGGTCCAGGGGCGATAGTGTCTTTATACCCATGCGCTTGTAGTTTTTCCATTCGCTAAGCAATTTCCGAATGTCATGCACTTGTCATCTCCATTTCATACACATAAGCCCATATTACGCTCTCTGGGCACTCGTTTGTTTTTCTCCAATCTCCTCGCAAGAATCGAATGGGCGTAAGGGCGAATTCCTCGAATGCCTGGTAGAGGAGCACGACATGTCTGTGACTCCCACGACAACTTCCCTTGGATATAAAACGGTCGAGCATCCATTGGAGGTCCTCTTCTCTCACTTCCGGAGAAAATTTGGTCCATCTCCCCTCCCCCTTTTCTCCGATTGTCCATATTTGCCCGGTATAGTAGTCATTTCCGTCCTTGATAGTTTTTTGTTGTCGAAGGTGTGTAATTCCCCGAGTCCCAGCACCCTTCGCAAATGACTGAGGACCCACCAACTGGGGAGTAGGTTACAACCCTTGGAAATACGTGTCCTTCTTTGCCTTTCCCAGGCCCCGATACATTCAGATAGTATGACTGGAACGACAAGGTAGTATTTTGTTGTTACTTGATTTGCATATCCTTGAACAAGTGTGGACTAGTGTTATGACTTGAGTTGATCTCAACTTGACCGTGCGAAAGACCATTGTTCCCAATAATGCCACACTCAAACGCTCAGGACGAATCTCTCCACTCTTGTAGGGATCTTTACTCCTCAGCGGATCTCATTCTGTTTATCGAAAAATATCGAAAAGAGTTTATTTTAATTTAAAAGATTTTCGACTTTTGGGAGTCGGCACTTAATTTTTAAGAAAAAATTAAGAAACTTGTTTTCCACAGAATTTTCAAACAGGAAAATTGTTTGAACTTGAAAGGGGGTTTCGGAATTCTTATTAACGCTAGGAAAGTCTTTGAAGGCACCTAAGTCGTTTCCGCTTAGTGCGGCTTTCCGACAACTAACCATTTGACTACTATTTTTTTTAGATTTACGATTGAAGTGTAAACGTCCTAAAAAGCTTTATCTAGACAAACTTACGATTTGAGTATTATATTATCGTTTTAAGAAATTTGTTTTACGTTGATAAAATAAAAAGTCGTTCTACGGGGTTTTGGAGTTTTTCTAACCCTAAACTAACGACATTCAAACAAAATACGTAAATAAATAATAAAGAAGGAGAGAAAGAGAGAGAGAGAGATTTTTTGGTCCAATTTTGGGTTCTGTTTGCCTTGACCGAAATTTGGACCCATCTGCTTTTGGGTTTTTAACCCATTTTTACCTGTCCTAGTCTAAACATACAAAATAAAATACAAGAAAATAAAAACAACAAGGGTTTATGCCCATTACAAATAAAAATACGAAAATAAAAATAAAGAAAAGTCTTCTAATCCGTCTTCTTTAAATTTCTTCAATCTTCACGACACTTGATTGTATGACCGCCTCGATGGATTGATTGATGAAAGGAATTTTGAGCCTTCATGGCTCCCCCTAAATACGAGGAAAAAATGGAGTCCAAAATGAACTCGAGAAAAAGTTTCCCATGCAACAAAGTAGAAATAAATTAGCATATGAGCGATAATGCAAATCCAGTATATTTCGAATGAAAAGCACACAAATAAAAAAGAAAAAAAACTTATAAGCAGCCAAAGGAAACTCAAATCTTTAAAATTAATCAAAGTTAATAAACAAACCAAGCCTAAACGATAGCAACTTAAGCTTGTCACTAAGCCGACTTATCAATGGAGTAGACAATAAACAAGCATGGATCGTTGAATCTTCAATATACAAAGGATACTGATCGGATACCAACACAAATGAAAGCAAATAAAGACGCAATGCATGTGTCCGAAATGCTATATCCCTGCCATACCGAATAAAAACATTCATTCAAGATTCAAGTCACATCAAAACGTAATTTGAACCCTTAAGGTTCTGGACAACAGCTTGCTACAGTTCAATCTTCCCATTTAGAAAGGATTCTAATTTCAAACTTCCCAGGCGACTAACAACATCAAACCTTCAAACTATCGTAAAAGATAGTTGAAATAAAAGGCACACAAATACTAATATAACAGCCAGCAGTTCATGGAAAGCAAGAATGGAGTAGGCAAAATATATGTTGTATTTCATTTTTTTTTTAAAAGAAATGTAGACAAGAAAAGAGTAACATGGAGTAAGGCAGCCATACACTCGAACTTCACGTTAATAAACAGTGGTTTTCGAAACTAAGGAACATTGAATCCACAACTCTTACATATGAATGGAATAAATTGCCGCTAACCTCCAACACAACACCCTCAAGACGAGTACATGAAGACTATCTACAAATGATACGAGAATCAAATTCGAACATACGTATTCAAGCTAAACACAACGACAATCAAAGCAAATGACTGCATACGAGCAGTTCCCAAATAGAACTTAGCAGAGTTGAAACATACGAGAAGAAGAAGAAGAAGAGATGATGTAGAACTTCATATTCGCTAAAGGAACAGAATGATGCACTCAATGATAGAATGAAGCATATTAACACGAAATGAAAAAACTATTCGACATGCTATGCATTTTAGATTCAAACGCAACAAACAAAATGTAACATCTCATCCTCTACAGCAACAACAAGCAGCAGTTTAAATCCATAAAGAAAAATGATTAAAATGAAAAATATACCTTCTTTAGGGGCAGCGCCTGAGACGAGAACGAGCAGCAACAGCAACGACCTCCACCACGAAATTAATATCACCGGATTGAGAATGTGATATCTTGATCGAAACTGAAGAGGAACTCTATTTTTTGAATATCTTCCGTATATAGCTCTTAAGGTTTTATCGATTTCTCTCTAAAACGAAGAAGAAAGGGATCTTTTGACTCCAAAATTCCCAATAACATGAATATCAGCCCCTGTTTTGGATTTTCACTCACTATCGCTTTATACTCTTATTTCCTTCTGTTCTTCTACAACAAATAGGAAAAGAAGCCAAAATATTTTCCAAAAATTCTCCTTCTGTTCTTGTACAACAAACAGAAAAGCCAGAATGTTTTTTTTTCTTGAAAATTTTCCAACCCCCTTTCTGAAGAAGATAGGGGGTTTATATAGAAGAAGAAAAATTAGGGTTCTGGGGGAGAGGGCCAAAGGAAACATGCACTTCAGGCCCATAACTAATTCGAAATTTCAATCCCAACCTTATCCAAGGCTTGAAAGGATATCCTATTTGATGCCAAAATCTCCAACAGATGGGAGGTGAGGTGGACGTTCCAGATCGAACTCTCGTCCTTGGCGAACGACGTGGCTCAATCCCACGACGCCAAGGACTATTCCGTCGTCTAGCGCACTGCAGGGCTGTACGAGCGAGGGTAGGGTTGCAGGGTCCGTTGCACTATCTCGTTCACGCGTGACGGAGAGAGGAGGAGAGAGATGAGGAGAGAGCGTGGGGGAGACGCGGGTTTCTGGGGAATTATTTGCGTCTGTTTTTTGGGAATTTGTCGCGTCTGGGGGTTTTTGTTTCTCCTGGGTTTTGTCGCGTCTGGGTGTGGGTTTTGTGGCTGGGAATCGGGGAGGAGAAGAAGAAAGGAGGGAACCGAGTTTTTAGGTTGGGGGGACGGGTCAAGGAAAGGGGGAGAGGTTAGGGAATAAGTTAGGGTTGGGGTGGATGTTTGGCTGGGGTTCATGTGGCGCTGGCATGGAAATGTTGGAGTGGCCGTCTGGCGAAGGAATTATTTGGGGTTGGATTTAAAGAGGGGGACGCCCTGGAATAATTTGGTTATTTTTTAAATTGGTGAGAGTAAAAAGGGGAATTGGGACCCTTTAGTCTGCAAAGAAAAAGGGAATAGAAGGAGTTGGCTTGGGGGCTCTGAGAATTATGGGCTGGGAAATAATTGAAGCTAGGTGGCATGGAAAACTAATACTAATTAAGAGGGCCTGGGGAAGTAAGAGAATTTGTGTAAATGGCCCCAACCACCAAACTAAGGTTAAAGTTAATTAAGAATGGGTAATTATGAATATCCAAGTTCAGCCAAATAATGAATTTGGCCACCAAATCTTAAATTAAAAAGTGAATTTGGTATAATTAATTACGAGCTCTTTATTTTAGTAGCTATAATTATAATGATAGCGATTCAAAATATAATAATAATTTTAAAACTAAGAAGAACTTACTAAAATTAAAATATTTTTGAGATGGTTTTTTTTGAATAATCATGAAATATACTAATTATACACTCAACTAGGGTAACATATATATATCTGAAAGTTATGTAGAAGTATCCGATCGTAACAAAAGTTTATGCATTATATTATTATATCGTAAAATCTAAAACTAATTAATTTAAATTAATTTGGAAAACTGACGAAGCTCGACACTTATTGATACCAGCGGGTTAAAATCGGGGGGTGGTAGGTGTCAACACTATCGTGATCTAAGGGTTGTATAGCGACTTAAGCAGTGAAATAAGGGCAATTATGAAATAGTATGATGAGGGTGAAAAATGAGAATGTTGTTTGAGGTGAGGACACTAGAGTTGCATACCGCAAATATTGGATCTCGGTGAGAAATTGAAGAGGATAGGTGTTAGTGTGGTGAGTTCTGTCATGGTCTGATCAACATATTCAAGCTTAATAGTGATAGGATGCATATAAATATGATGAGATTAATCAGGATTTGATAAGCCAAAAGGATTGCAAGGATAAAAAACATGGATAATATTTTACAAAGATTGTATTTAGTTTCATAGTGCGTCGCTTTCGGACAAAAACGAATTGAAGTTGAGGGTGTTATATACGTGGTTTCACGGTATTAAAATACTTTTTCCTTAAGTAGTGTGCTCCAAAAGCCCCCCGTTGTTGTGCTAATTTTTTATAGGTTATCCTTATTGCCAAGAAAATCTGTTCAAAGATGTATGCGGAGGGTTTTTAAGCGAAGACAGAAATGCAAAAGAGACCACCTACGCGCTTGTGAGTCCGTCATCTTGTGACGGTCCGTGTTAGTGGCAAGAGTAGTTGCAGCTGCTGAAGAAGAAGGGGAATTCTCCAAGTGGGTGGGGTTACGGAGCAGTCCATGAGAGTATCTGTCGTGTCTAGGACGGTCCGTGTGTCTATGACGGTCCGTCGTTGCGGTTCGTCATGAGTTCAGAGAAGTAATCCCAGTACCAATTCCAGAGTTTAAGTTTTGGAACAAAGACCATAACGGGACCGTTGTGCCTTATGATGGTCCGTTAATGCCGTCGAGTCGTAATCAAGAGAGAGCAGAAGAAATTTCTTCAAGTATGGGAAAGGAGTCCATGAAGGTCGTGTGGACCACGACGAGCCGTCGCGAGGTCAGTCGAACCAGCCGCCGTTTTGACATATTTCCAGCAAATAGAGTACTGTTTAATTAGGTTTTTATTTTTATAAAATAGTTCGAAACACCTGTTTTTCGGGTTGGACCTCGGGCCATTTTTAGACTCTGATATTTGGTAGGCCTTGATTATCATTAGACTTTTTGTGAATTCTTGTTACTTGAGATTCTTGCAGTGATTGTTGGTGATTTTTGGGCGTGATTAATCAAGAACAACTTTCGGATTTTACTCTTTCCTCATTGAAGTAAGTACAGAATCTTAATAATAATTTGACTATTGTTGATTATGACTAGGGTAACCAAACTCCATAAACAGGTTGGGGGACCATAGACAAAAGTAATGAGTAAAAACTAACTAAACTAACACAATTCTTAGAATAGTGTCTTGCATGTATAATAATTCTTTCGCTTAGAAGGTCTTTTTAATGGCGGTCCCAACGTTTTAGAAACTCGCCTAATTGCTACTTGCCGGGACCCAAGGAGGTAGTAATAGGAAAAGAATCTATCAACATAGATTAGGGTTTCTATATCTAATAGGATAGTATTTATGGTCGAAGGTAAAACTAGTCACAATATCGAATAACGATGCTTGAATATGATGGGGTAAAGATAAGGTCTAGGATAGCCACACGTAGCCGAAACCAAGGTGCGGAGTGAGATTTTCTAGATTGCCGGACCAAGACTTAGAAATACATAACTTATCAATTTGCATGCAAGATATAGAAAAGAATTGTTATAGTTGGAAGTATCAAGGTATGAACCTGTGGGGAAACACTAAAAACCCTAGTTACTTTGATTAATTGATAAATCACAAACATTCATAGAGATGTAAGTGTTTCTTTCAATTTCGTTAGTTATTTTCATTAATTTGTTAGAACCTCCCTTTTACTGTTTTTGTTTTCCAATGAAGTAATTGACCGACCAATAGTAATAATAGGTTAAAGTTAAGTCTAAACTATTTGCCTCGTGGCAACGATCCTCACTAGTGCGGTTTATTACTTGACACAACCTCGTTAACTCTTATGTTGAGAAGTCAGTAAGTTTGAGCATTATCAGTCTTCATCTTGAGCTCCAAAACGCACACTTCTAACCTTGAAGATGAGTTGAAGGGTGTGAAAAAGGGGGGGAGGATTATACATTGCTTCATAATTTTTCCTTCTTATATTTCACTCTCTGGATGTTTCTTATCTCTTTATGGCCCAGTCAAAGGCTGGACGCTTGCCCTGATACCACATCATAGGAAAAATAGAGGTTCTTTAACTACAAACTTAGAGATGCACAAAGAAGATGAAGGAAGTACTTTGTAAAAGTGCACACTTTATTAACTGGAAACATCTGTCTTTATAGGCTTAGAGACTCAGGAAGATAATATCTCTCCATGACTCCCACTTGACTAGAAACTAGGAAAGTGCAAGAAAATAGCAACCAAATAACAACCTAATAAGACTCTTTCAACTCTAGTAAAAGACTTATTCATACTCACAATAAATAATCAATAACTTAGACTCTCTTTTGAATCAATTCTCAACCGAGTCTATCTTGTGACATAAAGAAAAATTATATGGAACAATACATAGCCATTAAAGAAGGACGATAAACTATATATTCATTCTCTATTCACTCTAGTGTTCCATTTGATTTAAATCTCTTACCACCAACACTGTGTTTTCTCCATTCATTTTTACATACATATCCTTTAAAAAATAATTATTGTCATGTCTATTTTATCATATTATAAGTAAAAGTAAAAACAATTATTGAAATAGTGAATTTAACATCAAAATTAATAATTCAATGGACTACGTTGATACCCATTATTTTTAGCAAAATTATGAAGAAATTCCTTCGCTTGAGGGAAAAGAATAAAAAATAAAAAAGAAATGTTTTACTCAAATCGTATGTTTTTTCATATCTGTTTAATATTATTGTCTCTCTCGTATTTTTTTCGTCACTGTTAACTCATGAAAATGATAAGGAAAATACGAGTATGAAGTGATGAACGATTAACTATAATTTTTTCACCAACTCTATCTTATGAGGTACCTCGAATTTTGATGAATTTAGAAGTTAATCAATTTTTTCAATTAATACTTGAAATTTTTCAAGAAGAAAAGTAAATAATAAAGACCTTAAAGAATTTGGAGTTCAAAGGTGCGAGGAAATCCCTTTATTTATAACTATCAAATATTATTATGAATAGGTGTTCATTGTGTCTTATCCGAAAAGTCACCCAACCTTTAAAAAGAGTCACTGCTTATTGGAAAAGTTACAACCCTTTGAAAAAGGCACAACTCATCAGAAAAGGCACAACCTTTAAAAAAAGTCACAATCCTTCAAAAAAGTCACATATCATTGAAAAAGTCACAACCCTTTAGAAAAGTCACAACTCATTGAAATGTGACATCCTTTAATTTGAAAAGGTATCTACTACTAAAAATGAATTGTAGTTATTTTCTTCCCATGTTTATATGACATCTAAACAATTTAACAAAGCATACACGTAAAAAAATCCTTGTTAGATGACAAGAAAAAAACACACAAATATCGTCTATAACGTAATATAGTGAATACGAATAATGATTATGGATTGACCATCATCCATATGACCATCTCATAGGTAGTGAATAAGATATCTATAATATATATATATATAATATATATATGAGTACATATATATATATATGAGACCAATTGAGTATTCACAAAGAATCCATAATATTATTTTGTGAAAAACTTATATATAATCACTTGTTTACCTTACGTCCAACAAAGGCATAGTTCATATAATTGTAAACGATTTTCAATTTATTCAACCAAGCATAATTTGTCCAAGATAAATAAAAACACTGTGTTATCACATATATAGGGGCGGTATAATTATATGAAAAATTATTGTTCAAAAGTTAATATAAGAAAAGATGAAAAATAGAAATAATTAATGTAATAACTATAAGAATTCATAATATTATAATTAAATAATGTCGAAGAGTATGAATAACATTTGCAGTAATTGATAATAACTAACATAATTTAAATGTTATAACTAAAGAATTAATGTGCAATGACTGAGTTTTTAACAAATTTTATAACTACATAAATAAATAGGACTTTTGATTAATGTTACTTTTTTTATATAGTTATTAGATTTTAATTAAGTGTGGGAATTCCATGGTATTGTATAAAAATTATTTTTTATTGATTAATTTAAAATGATCATATATAGTTATATATAGGAAGATCTTGTTAATTTGAACATTTGTGACATGTATTATCTATAGTATATATAATATATATATATATAGATATATAGAGATAGATATATATAGATAATAGATATATATATATATATAGAGATATATATATATATATATAGAGAAGAGAGAGAGGACGAGAGAGAGAGAAAAGATGTGCGTTAATGAACATATTTATCTCCTAAAATTAGCAATTAACAATTATAAAAATTAAAAAACTGCTACAAACTTTCTATTTGTGTATAATAGTCTGGGAACTTTTATTCGTCTAAAATAAATAAATATTAAGAAATAGTAATAAGTAAAATAAAAGGGCAATGTTCATATAGTAATAACTATTTCGAAGTAAATTTGCTTACAAATTAAATCACACAAGTAGTGTTGATATATAAAGTCATTCTTTTAAATTGAGCATAAAAAATAGATCGTGACAATTCTCTGACACTTAAAAAGTTTAATAATATTGAAAGAATATATTCAGAAGCATATATTACACACAGAGACATTATTAACAAAAGATAATTGGAACATTAGATACTATTATTTATATTAAGAAAAATAATAATAATTATGTCATCAAATATATTTTCCTCAAGCACTCGAGGTTATAAAATATACCCTCTTACGATAAAATAATTTACTTCATTAGAATATTCGTACCTCATATTTCAGTGTACTTCAAACTCAGTCAACGACAGTAAATCACATAAAAAAGTTTTAAATGCAAGAAGAAGAAGAGTAGAAGATTAAAAAAAATTGTGGTTGATAAATGAGAGGAAGTCCCTCTATTTACTAGATGAGTATTGTCCGTGCTACGCACGAGCCCAACAACGTAAATTATGATGTCATTTTTTTGTGTTTAATCTGAATCGTCACTAGAGATCAAGGACCTAAGTTGTATTTATGTTTGGAAAATGTTAGAAAAAAAGATATATATTACATATACCGTTTAATTTATTATAATAAATTGAATACATGTAATATTGCTCGAGCAGAAAGGTTTTTTGATTTTCTTTTACAAAAAGACAAAAGTATCTACGTGTTTGGTACGGTATACACTTGTAAACAAAAATCCAAATTTTTATTAAATATTATTGATAAATCAATAATAACTTATTTAATAAATGTTCGAGACGATGTGCTTTCGAGTGGTTCGACGCGATCTTTGATATTCTTTTGACCCCAATATTACAAGAATAGATATCACACGTAACCTATTACGTCCTGTGTAGTAAAACTTACTGTGTAATTTTATTTTACCAAAATCAAACTCAAGCGTATGGTCATGGCTGACATGACACTATCAACATATATGCACATGATACCACGACTGTATCACTTTTACCAATTGTTGGTACTTCGAACTTTGCACCATGAACACAGAAATCACATAGGATATTGAAAATGTGGCCATGCCAGAAGCCGAATATTTCGTTGTTTTATACTTTCAAGATGTTGTGTCCTATCAAAAGAAAAAAAAAGGAGATTAAAACATTTCGAAATAGAAAGCGCTAAAACCAATAAAGGCATAGCACATTAATAATTACAGGTGGAGAACACATGTGTGTGTTGAGAAAGAAAGCAAGCAGCTAAAAATAAGGAACCAGTGAGACAAATACTTAGAGTATATACCCTATAGTCTAGATTTCAAGTTAACTCCTTAGGAGCGGTCAGAGGAGCAGCACAAAGTTAATAAAGGACAAAAACTTTTCTACACATCTAAGGATACATCAAAAATTATTTTTCTCAAGAAATTCAAATATAAAAATTATTTTTGATAATTTTTCAATATAAAAATGATAAGGGCAATAATAATAAATACAGAGGTCTGTGATTATTTTATCATCATGTCAAATTATATATGAAATTACATACATAAGTTAATGATTATTCTTTTTCTATTTCATTTGAAAATCATTCAACATAATAGATTAAAATTAGGAGTTGAATACTATTAAAAATTTCGTACTAATTCATCTGTAGGTAAATTTTGGGTACACTTATAAATTTGGTTTATTAGGTGGTTTACAACAAAAATAATGACCTGCTGATAAAAAAATTAGATGTATGGAATCATCTCAATTCTGTACAAGATGTTAAAAGGATTAAAAAATATTATGACTTTGTAAATTTTGATTGATATTCATTTAAAATTAGAGAACAAAATTTAGTACTGTAAGGAAAGAACGTTTTCTTACACTAATTTATACTACCTGAGGGGATATTGTTTTATCTCAAATATTGAGAAATTCTAAAAATATTTAACAAAAGTTAACATATGATCATCTATAATATATATTACATTGCAGTATTTAAAATGTAGTTAAATAATTATTACTATAACTGGAGTAAATAATTAGGTGATGATAAGATAATAGTAATAATAAATATATGTTTCTCAATTAATAGATAATGAAATAATGTTTTGGGATTAACATAAAAAGAGAAATCACAATAAATTAGTTACTTTCAAAAATTAATTTTAAAACCAAAAACAAAAGGCAACGCCATGAAAATTAAAAGGTCTAAGAGAACAAAAGAAAGGTCAGTACATGTTCTGGATTTTTGAAAATTTATCGTGGAAGAGCTTTGATCAGTGGGATGCATTCCTTATGAAATAGTAGGCCTTTTTGAGAATCAATTGTTAATTGATATGAATTAACATATAATGTGATCCCTTATCATATTCATACGAAGTTTGAAAAATGGGGATCAATTGAAGTTTATTCAAAAGTTGTTCATATGAACAAGTATAAAAAAATGCCGCGTTCACACTAAGAAATTAGTGAATATTTACTTGTGGTCGTATAATTTTTTTCCAAAAAGTCGAGGGTCTATCTGTAGGGAAATAATTAAACAATGAAGTTCTAATGTTGAAAAAAACACGCATTATTGATCTTCCTAATAAGAGATTATACTCGAAACATGTATTATTTAGAATGTAAATTTACAACTAAAGGGTTACAAAATATTGGTATATGAATGACGAGGGGAAGGAGAATTGGTAGTGAATGAAATGAAGAATGTGTTAGGGTCTATTTACTTGAAAATCTTAATTTATAGTTCTAAAAGAATATGTAAACTTATCAGGAATTTTAGCCCAATTGGAAAACATTTATTTGGAAACTTAAAAAATCGAATTATAGAATTTTAAAATGTAATATATTAAAATGACCATCTTATCCGGTGATTCTCCTAACTTCATATTTTTATATAATAGAAAAATATCAAAGTTGGACCCCGTCAACTTTAAATTCTAATCAAAATACGCAATTCACTCTTCAGGTAATACGTATGAAATAAAATTAAAAAAAGTTAAAAAATTTGATTAATTTTTAATGAAAAAATGCTTCATTTATAATCTAGTAAACATTTTTTAGGTTACTTAATGCAAATATATTATCCTATTCATTTATTGGAAAGTTACTTTTGACCATTTTTACAAAATATAATTTTTAGATCACATCTAGTGTATTTATTCTTAATTTCAATCTTCAATATATATTATTATTTATTATATTTAATTATTTCTTTTAGGTGACAGAATAGCGAAAAATTATAAAAATGTAATTAACCATATTTTTAAATAATGATATTATATTAAAGATAGGTTATTTGTCAATAAGTATAAGAATAGAAAATATCAATGAATTAAAGTAAAGTGATTATAAAATAGAGTAATGAGTTAAAATATCACATAAGTCATAAAAAAAATGAATGTAGTAATAACACAAAAAAGAGTGATATGAAATCATCATAAATGAAATATTTAGAACTATTTAGTTTTGTTGTTATCATTTTTGATAGATTTTTGTTTCGCGTAGTTATATTTTACCTTTGATCATCATTTCGCTTCTATATAGAAACATGTTTTATTAAATAATTTTTTGGCTGGAAATGAAAGTTAAATTTTGATGTGTCCGTCTTAAATACCAAATATATCATCCTATTCATTTTATTTGGAAAAGTATTTTTTAACTATTTTTAGTTATTTCAAATCTAATATATATATTACATTTGATTACACTTATTTATTTAATGATATTCATTTAGAGCCAGATAAATGTGAAAATAATTAATTATATGTATTTTTTATATTAAAGGAGACATTTTTGATAAGCATAAAAATTGAAAAAATCTTAACAGTTAAATTAAAGTAATAGTAAAATAGCGTTTAAAGGAATAGACTATTACAAGACTCACAAAAAAGTGAAGTAGTAACAAACAAAATAAAATAAATAGGAAAAGAACTAACTAAGATTGTTTCTAGAACTTTGAAGTTCTTGATATTCATTCTTGGTAGATTTTGTTAGCGTGAAATTGAAATTAACATTTGTACCTTGATTATTATTCCATTCAAAATAGAAAGATTGTTTATAGAATTATCTTACTATCTTTCTTAATAACATTTTGTTGAATGAAAGTACAATTTTTACCCTTGATCGTCCTACCACTTCACTCTTTTATATAATAGAAATTGTCAACAAAGATAGTATGAACAATTGTTTTTTTGTTTCCTACTTTTAAAGTCATGACCTTTCTGAGAAGTCACAACCCTTTGGACGCGTCACAACTCATCGAAAAATCACAACCCTTTAAAAAAGTCAACTTATCGCAAAAGTCACAACTCATCAAAAAAGTCACAACCTAAGTTAAGAGGGATATTTTAACAATGAAAATTCAAGAGGAGGTCATCATGCGTCATTATATAATATATATATATATATATACATGACTGTGTCGACGACCAAACGATCACGACGGATCGTTGGGGTTCTGTCCAAACACTACATACTCTGAAATTGGGTTACGGGGAAAACAACTCTATGGCAACTTCGCGGACGGGAAAAAAAGAGCAGCAAGGACCGTCACAAAAAATCTTTATGAAATTCGAATCTCTGAACTTTGTGAGGGGAAACAGAAGGACGGGACCGTCGAAGAGGACGATGGGCCGTCACGAGCTGAGGAACCTTGACTGGTCGGATTTCTTCGCTAATGTTTTAAACGGGGTCGTTTGTGTTTTGTTTTGGACTATTATGCAAAATGTATGAAATAAGTGGGTATAGTTTTAAAATATTTACTTGAGGGTTTTTATAAAAGGAGATAACTAAAATTAATAGATGGGGTAATTTTCTAATCTTTATACTTTAATTATATGGTAATTAGGGTAAAACAAAGGGAATTTGAAAGAGGAGAAAATTAAAAAAAAGAAGAGGAGACAAACGAGGCGAGAGGAGAGAAAGAAAGAGAACGAAGAGAAAGAGAAAGCAAAAAGCATTGGAAGTAGAGTGCGTGATACGATTCTTCGGTGGAGTAGGTTATGGTTTATGATATTTCATGTTATACTTAAATCGCGATTGAATGTGTTGGGGGTGTGGATTGTAAGGTGTCTTACTATGCTTAATGTGTTGTTGAATGGTGGGATTATGTAAATGTGATGGATTATAATTATGCTATGTGGAATCATAAAAATCGTAAATCACTTTGTTAATGATGAGGCCTTGTATAAAAGAAGGCTTGATGAACTAAAAAGAATGAGATTAGGGGATTGGGTGTCAAGAACCGGACACGTAAGTAGTATGGGTCGGAGTGTCACGACCGACAAAAGGACTTAGGGGATGGGGTGTCACGAACCGACACATAGCATTAGGCGTCGGATAAGTGTCAAGTACCGACAACAGGAATTAGGGGATCGGTGTCACGAACCGACCCGTAGTAGTAGGGGATAGGATTGAGTGTCACATTCGAACCAGGATAATAAAGATAATGAATCTTGAATTATGTAATATACTTCAAAGTTAAAGAACCTATTCACCAAAGAGTATGGTGTGGAGGCTGTGAGTCCTCCATTAGGATGTTGCGTGGGTTGTGGCCAATGTTGTATGGTAATTGTGTTGTCAAGTTGAGTATGGTTAGTCGATTTTATGTTATTATCTGATATATATTGCTTTCTATTTGAGTTGGCCGATGATAACTACTCCCAGGTTATGTGCCTTGTACGACCCCCTACTTGTAATTTTCTCTTTGTTATTGTGGAGTGCAGCAAAAAGTGCCATCGAATTCAACTCGCCCTCACTATAGCAGTCTTTCATCACGCCAGATTTCAGGGTGGAGATATTGTTCCTAGCTCGGACTGGGAAGTTTTTCTTCCCCTTTTTTCTTTTCATTTTTTTTCATGTCTGGATGTCCTTGAAGTCGGGACATGGACCATCTGTTTACTTTTTTAGCTTCTAGAGACTTTAGATTTGTATTTGAGATGGACCTAGAAAATGTTATTGTGGTGAGATTCCAGATTTTGGATAATAATAATAAGTATGAGTTTTATAAGGTATTAATCGATGTTTATTTAATGAGTTTAAGTCTCACGGCATTAATTCTTTTGTATGGTGAAATGTTGGGGTTTAGATGGTTGGTTCAGGTAAAAGGCGTACAGGTAAAGGCGGTCACACTCGCGGCTCGTTTTGGGTCGTGACAAAACTTGTATCAGAGACTTAGGTCGTTGGTCTAATCAACACAAGACGAGTCTAGTAGAGTTCTGGAGGACACGGTAGAGGGACGCCTTTAATTTTCGTTGAGGAGGGGCTACAGGACTTAGGAACATTTATTCTTTCTTTCTTCGTGCTATTACTTGGATCCAATTGGTATCTAGGGTTGCTACAACTTGGTATATACATCTTCACTCTATTTGCGATGGTTAGAACTAGACAACAACGCGCCAAACACCACACCGGCAAGAAAGGATTGTGCGTCTGAGACGCCAAGCCACTGGGCGGTAGATCGAAGAGGGCCATTGGCAAAAGAGGCGGGGTAGCGGTCGCGGGAGGACTGAGGACTTACTCTAGAGAAGGGACCAAGCACTTGGACCATCTGTACTAGGCGGTACCCATGCCAACGAATGCGGAAGTAGTAAGAGAGGCGTTGAGGAGGGCGAGAATGAGCAAGTGCAGAATGATACAATTACCACACCAATCTACCCCAGAGATGATTAACTAGGTCTGCATGATTTGTAGCGGCGTTATCCGATCAAGGCGCCAAAAGCCTCCCAGGTTTTCTGCACCAGCACGCAGGTCGGGAGTACAAAAGCAGAGTTTCGGCTCCCCAGCCATGGATACTCATTGGAAATAGGCACGTTTCCGCGATTGACTACAAGGGGACTAAATGACGATGTGATCAGCACGAACTTCTTTCACGAACATAGTTCTTGAAATTGAAACCTCCAGTCTTCAGGGGCTGAATTGGAGGATGCTATGAGTTTCTGGTTGAGTGTATGAGAGCTAATAAGATGGGCATAGCGAACGATTCGGTGTTGGTTGGTAACTATCAGTTTCAAGAAAATGACAAAATGTGGTGGCCCCCGCTAGTATGTTGAGTGTCAACCAGCACAGGCCAACACCTATGACCTTGGGCATCAGGGCATCGATTCTCAGTTGTTTATGGATAAGTAGTGAAGTAATATACCCTGACCTTGAGGGATAGGAGGGAGGGTTGAATTCCTGAGCCTTAGAGCAATCGGCAGGGATGTCGGTACTGGCTTTATGAGGCGAAGTTTAGTGCATTATCCAGGTATGCCACCAACTTTGCTTCCGTCCAACAAGAGCGGGATTCGCCGTTTTGTGAAGAGGAGTGAGGTCAAATTTGAGATTCCAGCCTTAAAGGTAGCTACTGGAAGCAAATCATTAAAGAGGTGGTCGATTTTGTGAGAGAAGTGTAGGAGGAAGCCACACGATTCACCCTAGCATCGAAACCTAAAAAAGTTCGTATAAGGGGGGTGATTTTTTTGGGGGTATTACTCCGAGGGCAGAGTTCAGGAGGTTAACCAGCCCGGACATTATTCGTCCTCAATGTAGGCTTGTAGCTGGGGGTCCACCGCAGATAGTCAAACACTTCGTATGAGTTTGGGGGTTTATCCCCAGACTCCGTCGTTCTCACACGAGACCTATGGCCTGAACCAGAGAGTTTAGGAGGGGGGAGGAGGACTTGGACTATTAGGACGGTATTGTCCAAACAGAGTTACAGACCCCAAATAGTCAGAGGTTAACGGTGGTCATGGAAGAGGCGCCTATTGTCTGTGGGCTGGGAGGACGGGGGGCCAAGGAATGGAGGTCCACCAAATCAAACCGGGGATGGTGGCGGGCACAACTGGAATACTGCAGCGCAAACATAGGGAGGGGCAACGGGCAGACAGGGTGATAGGGACCATGTATCGTTCCTTGGGACGGTTGCAGCGGAGGAGACGAAAAGCTGATGTTGTATCACAAGGTAATCTTTTGGTTTGTGATTGCAGTCTTCGGGATTATTTGATCCTGGATCCACATTTCATTTTGTTATCTTACCTCATTGCTAATGGTTTTGATTTAATGCTCGATTTGCTGACATGGCCTATCGTGGTTTCTACTCCGGTGGGTGAGTCGTTGATATTGAAAAGGGGTATAGGTCTTGTCTTGTGGATTTTGTATGGGGAGCAATACGCTGTAGCTGGGCTTTATCCTAGCGAAATGATTGACTTCGAGGAATTATGGGGCATGACTTGGCTATACATTCCACAGAATGTTGCAATCTTAGTTGTGCAATGCTAACTAACACTGTAACGTGGCTTACGGCATGGAGGACACGATCCGTTAGTAATGGGAGGCGGGACTACACTTCCCAACGTCCGTTCGTTATAATCGCCTTCTTCGTTCATGCTAAGGAGAACTGGTTAGTAAAGTGGTGGTGGTTTCAGCTATCTCATGGCATCACCTCTGGGATGATTTACTACCCAAGGACTTCAATGAGTCGATTTCGATATTCCGTGAGTGTCTGGATTGGTTTTCTGCAGACCTTCCTGGTTATACCCCGGTAGGGATATGGACTTGGCATGATCTGGAGCCGGGGACTCGCACCATTTCCTTACCCCCCTTATCGAATGGCTCCCGATGAGGCTAAGGGAGTTAAAGGCCCAACTTCAAGAGTTGTGAGGCAAAGCGCTCATTAGACCAAGCGCTTCCCCTGGGGGTGCTCCTGTTTTGTTTGTGAAAGAAAAGAAGATGGAAGTTTTCGGATGTGCATTAGACTACAGACACTGAATAAGGTAATATTAAGAACAAGGATCCTATAATCGAATCAGATGATGTTCGATCAGTTACAAGGTGTTGTACCTCTCAAAAAAATCGATTTGAGTTTTGGATCTGGTTATCATCAATTGAAAAAAACGGGCTGCAACGGAATGTGCCAAAAACTTGCTTCCGGACCGGTATGGACATTATGAGTTCTTAGTACTGTCTTTTGGGCTTACGAATGCCCCTGCTGCTTTCATGCTGAGCTTGATGAACGGATTTTTAAGCCAATCTGGATTCTTTGTCATTGTATTATTGACTGGATATATGGGTACTACTCCAAGAGCAGGAAAAGAACTGAGGAGCACTTAGAATGTATTGGAAATGTTGAGGGAGAAAAGAAAAAGCTTATGCCAAATTCTCCAAGTGTGAGTTTTGGCTAGATCCAGCCTGTCTTCTTGGGGCACGTAGTTCTAAGTATGGAGTACGTATGGT